>WEIU01003020.1:1038560-1121171 GCA_013389925.1 Aegithalos caudatus
TTTTCTTTTTTTTTTTGTTTTTTTTTTTTTTTTTTTTTTTTGCCTAAGTCACATTTTCAGTTGGGTCAAGGCAAAACTGCACCAAGAACCACTGAGGCAACTGAGCATTACTGGGTGCCATGGACCCAGATTTTGTCTGTTCACTGACACTGCTTAACTTAATGGCAAACATGCCACCTGCAGTTACTGAAGAAATACATCTACGAGCTTTAGTCTCTACCCACAATTTTTTTGCATGAGACTGTTTTTTTCTACCACTGACACTCAATTGCAGCATCACGGTCATTTTCCAAAATGTAAGCTCTCAAAATGTTAGCTGCTGTTAAATTAAAAAGTCTAAATAATAGCTGTGTTTGTAGAAGTTCATCTGCATTTACGGATTCCGAAAAAGGATGTGTAGGCTTACAGCTGTCGGAAGTGACAAAGAACAAAACCCTTGAAGAAACAGATCTGTGAATTCTCATTAGAGCCCTAAGAAGTGAAGACTGAGGTGTTGGCACATCTGAGGTCAGGGAAGGCACAAAGAGAGCACCCCATGGACACAGGGGCTGTGCAGACTCTGAAGAAGAACCCCAGTGCTGAAGAAGCTGAAAGAGTTTTAATATGAGCAGCTAAAGACTTCCTGCACTGAACCTGGCTATGTCTTCCTAAGCTGGAAAGACAGAAGAGCAGGCAGTTTATGCAGTGTGCACCCAAAGACTAATTCAATGCCCCAAATTCTTCCCCACAGCCATTTCAATGACTCCAAGGGAGCTATTTTGCCAAAAGTATTATGAGAATATTTTTATTTCGATAAAATGGCTACCTTGCCAGAATTAATTCCAACAGATGTTTGAGCAATTATAAAATCACTTAACTAATTATCTCAAATACCTTTTTGGCCATCTCCACTATGATAAACACCTCAAACTAAATTATACTGAATAAACTGCAGTGGGATTGTACAAAATCTTGGCTTTGGGAGAGACAGGATGGAAGTTAGTGCTTGGCACTTAATGTCATCAGCATTATAACAATTCAGCTGAAGTATATATAATTTTGTTGCTGACCTTACATTATTATATAATTAAGGTAATTTAAGCAATTACTTGCTAAAAAGACTAATTTTGTTCATCAACGTAAAGACTCTCAAAGCACAGCAATATGAGGGAATTAGATTCCAATACAGCAATTTGGGAAGAATTAGAACCTCCACTGAATAAAGTGAAATGGGAGTAAGCAATAAAAGGGAAAAAAGGACAGTAAAAGTTCAGGAAACTTGGTTACTACTCTGTGTTTTGACACAGACATCCCCTGAAACTCCCAAGTACTCTAAACATAGTAAAAATTTTCTTGTCACATATAAAATATCCACTGTGAGACTTGAAACTGTAAACTTAAATTTAATAAGGTGCTAAAATTCTCCCAAGCCAGACAAGGAAAAATCTTTCCTTAGGGATGTCTATAATCAGAGTGACTCTGTGACTCTACTGAAGACAATTTTGTCTCTCCCCTCCAAAATAAGATTATCCTAGAAGATGCCAAATTAACTTCTTAATTGAGCACACTGAGAATGCAGCAACCTCAGTTATTTCAAGCCATAAGTTCATCCATAAAAATATCCCACCTAATTCCTGCACAACAATGTAATTGTAAACCGCAGAGCTTTTCCTCTGAAGAAATGTCTTATTATAAATGATATTATAAATGACACACTGGTGTCTTCTGCAAACTTATCAAGAATTAAGAAGATGTCAGAAGAATGCTACATTTGAGAAACTTCAAGTGGTTTTTTGGATTACTGTCAATTCATTATCTTTTTTAGAGGTGATGACATCTTTGTGTTCAGACTCTTCTCAAATGTTTTCCTGTCTCTAAACTTTGTAAAAAAAACACAAAAACAAAACAAAACGAAACCTGTAACAGAAAATAATTTATCCAGCTTTAAATTTTGCTTGTGGTTTAACCTTGATGCTATTTTGAACTGGATGATGACAGGTACCTGCTTTTATGACCAGAGGAAGATTCTGTTACAAGTAATCAATATTTTGTTTGTTTAATAACTAAAGGATTGCTTGAGTACATAACTGAGGAATTAAATACTTGGCAGTGCTACGAAACATGTAAATTAAAATTTTAAGTTACACAAACCCTACAGAAGAATTTAATAGAAGAAGCTACACTTGAAGAGACTATTTCAGTACTTCAAGCAAGTGTGCCACGCTAATAATATAAAGTTTTAAAGTACTTTATCTATAAAGCTGGGAGACTTTGATATATACAATCTATATTTTTAATGCAAGTGAGAGAACTTTCAAGCACTCTTATGAATGTCAGGCTTAAGAATATATGGGACTGCAATGATATTGCAAAGGATATAGTTTTTCAAAACAAAATTTCAAAGGCATTACAGAACCTGGTGAATTAGGAATGAAAACTACTGCCCAATTCAAATACATCACTGCAAGCAGAAAAACTCACCACTGATCATATATTTAAGACAGAAGAGGCAAAAGGAGAATCTCAAACAGCCGAAGTATCCAACTCCATTTTTGAAAACAAGCTGCCACCTGGACTTAGACTTGAATTACAGCACTTGTAGAGTCCTACCAGCAATTGATACTGCTTTTAGTTGAGCATTAAAATGTTGTTATGACTTGAGCTTTCCTAAAGGCGCCCTGTATTAACCCTCAAACAGCCAGACAATGGGAGCCAACAAGGGTAAGACAGATCTAACTTGAATTTAAGATGCTTAATTTTCATCAAATTTTCTGTCTCAAGTAATTTTTTTAACAAACTGGAGGTTAAATGATACTGAGGTTTTAAGTGAAAACTTTCAGAGCTGCTTCATCAAGTCACAGAATTAAAGCTTTCCTCTCATTACAAAGCTTTCTGGAATTTACTTTGTTTTCTTGCAAACATTTTCAGTTTTGCTAGGTCAGAAAAAAGACCTTATTAAATAGACTTGTCATTAGAACTAGCTGGATTATCTATGATAATTATCTGTGCTCCATTTTAGGATTTAATACCACTTTCCTCCACAATAATTGTAGGTATGATTTGCGTGGGTGATGCAGTTTGCATCTTTCCCAGGGAATAATGAAACAAATGAGGAGTTTTATTACTTTTTTTGGCACCTTTTTTATATGAAAAATAAAAAAACCCACCCAGATTTGTGATTAATAACTTTGTTCACTTACTTCTGTCAGGTTTTCCTCCAGGGCACTGTAAGAATCTTTACAGTATGACACTAAAAGGACTGTCATGTCCCTGAAATTGCATTGCATAAACAATTACATGTAATTCAGCTCATGGCTTCCTCGGAGGCTTCCTCAAAGGCTACATTATTTGGTTTCTGACTCTAAAATATCTTCTCTGTCATATCTTCCAACACTATAAATGATAGGAGGAGACTTTATCAAAACATAGTGCTACCTCACAATGGGAAAAGCCTTTTAATCCTTTAACATAGGGAACAACGACTAAAGGGATACAGTTGCTGGGAGATGTATAAGGGTACATTCAGAGAGGAAATAAGATGAAGGTTTTGACATTAGTTAAGCACTGGAACATACTGTCAGGGAACAAGGAGGATTGTCCATCATGAATTAGACTAAGAATGAAGGATATTTTCAGGCTATGTTCTTTGTCCATCATTAAATATGGGATCTGTTCTAGGATCACTGGATCAAACTCTATCGCCTTGCAGAAGGTACTCACAGGCATTATCTGTGGCCCCAAACTCTACAAATACATGGAGGAACTAAATCTTGTATTTTGGTTGAACTGGTTATGAGGAAATAAAATGTCACAGGCTACAGAGAGTGTCAATGGTAAAAGGAAAACAACAGACTACTAACAAACACCACTGCCTGGCACAGGAACGGATCATCTCCAAGTGCTTTTTACTGGAAAAAATAGTGGATAAGTTTGGTTTTGGGCTAATGAAATACAGTAGAAAGTTGTGATAGGTCTGAGGAGCAAAAAGTCTGGAGAACTGTCTTAAAGCAAAGGAATACTGAGGGATGAACTTCTGATGTTGAAGTAGTATATTTTCCTTTGACCCCCAAATAATTTTTAGCAATTTAAACGTTTACGTGAAACAGAACTTAGATTGTTTTTATTGTCTTCTTGTGAAGTAGTGCTGCTCAAATACTGCCCTGTGTATCAGTGTCATCACCTAAAGAACATACAAAGATCCTGTCTGAAAGATTCAGTCCCTTCATGCACGACTGAAGAATTGAAGTGGTTTGACAAGTACAGCCAGGTCTTATGGCACTGAGCTCCATGTCAGCCATCTACAAATACTCCTGTGTCCGAGTAAATGATAGGGAACATTAAAGAGAAAACAGGAAAGATTGCATAAAACTCATGCAGTCCAGGTTTTCAATGTGAGCATTAATGTGCTCATCATTCTTCCGAATTGAGCCACTTCTCAAGGAAGCTCAAAAATAAAATATAGTAAGCACGAAGAAATATTTTCAGTCATGAAATATTTCCACTGAATCTTACAACCAGGGAATCCACTGGATGAAAAATGTATTTCCAGGAGTAAAATAAAATAATATGACAATGTGAGAAAATGATGGTTGTAAAGTGTTTACTCCCATCCCTGAGCATGTAGGCTCCTACTGTCCTTGGTGGGGATAAATTTGACAACCACTCTAATAAGTAATGTGAACAAAAGGTGTATCATATCCACCAGTGTGAAGAAACTGTCTTCACAACACACAGCCAGAATGTCTGCTGATGCTGATTTTTTTCAGCTAATTCTGTGTTCTCCAATTGACACGCAACTTCTTTATTTCTGGAACTATTAGCATCTTCTCTACAGCTTCAAGGCTATTTCCTGAAATTGTCTTTTTATAATATTAGTCTAGGAAGACTGCCATGAAATAAAACTCTTGACAAGAAATCAAAGAGTAAGTTATTTTCTAAAGGAGTTTCCCTGGAGAATCAGGTCAAAAGCCAACTACCAGCCTTGAACACTTGGAAGACATGAAAGCGAGCTTTGTTTTAGAAGCTCAGATGTCTACACACAAAGATGATAATTGTTTTCTCTTTTTTTCTGTTTACTGCTTTTGAAGAAATTCAGTTCGAGACCTGGGATGCATCAAAGGAAAATGTGTATTTGGATGAGCTTTGTTTGATGGCAAGAGCTTTCCTTGTTAAGTCATCAAAACAGCCCGGAATGAGAAGGTAGCAGAAGCTCTTCTGGAAATAGAGTACCAAGCATCACTGAGGACAATCACGGGCACAGAAACTCGACAGCTTTTATGTTCTCCTCTTTTATGTGCACACAATTAGGGAGCTGGATATCACACATGTGAGGAACCAAGGTGTCTGATCCCAAACTCATCAAGTCAATATAAACATGCCCTTTGACTTCAGATGATCTTGAGACAAGCCCTCAAGGATTTTATGAGTCAGAGCTTTTCCGACATCATTTGGATAATCTTCCAGGTGGGGGTGGTGGAGGGTGGTTTCAAAAGCAGACCTGAGCTCTGTGTATTGGTTGTGACTGTGATCAGCCAGGATGGCTTTTCTCACATTCTTTATAGTAGTGCGAAGTTCTTTATGGGAATACCAGCATGTACTCACCTAATGAAATTCTTACTGCAAGGGTCTAGAACACATTTGATAATATATTTATTTCTGTTGCAACAGACTCTTATGGCTTTTGTTCCATTACAGCCTATGCATATTGACTGTGGAGTAAACAGGAACATGCTGCCTATGACTTCACTGCCATCATGCAGAAGGATTGGGCTGTTCTGCTGATTCTCTTTAGTCTTCTATGCCTTGTGCATTAAAACAACCAACCAACCAACCAACCAACCAACCAACCAACCAACCAACCAACCAACCTCCTGCCCGCAAGTGAATAATCCAAACCACTAACTCACACTTGAACCAGAACATTTCTTCTGTTGCATTCAAACCTAAGCCAGCCCAGCTTGTACCAGTCCATTTTAGGGACACCTTATGAAAATGCAATGGTGGCCAGGCTGGAGGTGTGCCTTCCCCATGAAGCTTTCAGAGGCATGGTGTCACAGAGATTTGTTTTTCACTCAACATTCTTGGTTTTGTTTTCTGATTTTGTTTTCGCTTTTGAGAGATAATCTCCATTATCACATTAATTCCTGTTCAATGCTTTTTAATGCATGTATTATTTATCTTGGGAAGATCCTTTATGCTCTTATGTGAATTCCAATTGTTATGGCTCATTTTAATTTCCTTTAAGGCGCTTGGACACTTTTTCTGTTGGAGTATGGCTGGTTCCACTTAATAGAGGCTTTGTTATGCAGATACATGAAGCTTCTGTGCCCCACCTTTGAACTTCTGAATAAACACTCCATCTGATATATTTTATACAGTCAAATACAAAAGGGATGACAGAGCCTAAGCATGGGGAAAGTCATGCTTAACTCTAGCATGTACAACAAACAAAAGAATTTAATTTGGAATAGCTGTCAAACAATTTAATTTTCAAATTATTTTCCTTTTATCTGCTTTGGATGCTGATCTGTATTGGCGGTGACTTATATACATCTATCACATGGCCGTGTATTTGGCCCAGATAAATCTTGTAATACCCAAAAACCTTCATCAGAGGCACATTATAAATAAAATTCCACAGCAAAGGAAGATGCTTCTCACACTCATGTCGGTCTCAGAGGATTTGATCTCAAGGCTGCTTCTGACGAATACTGATGTCTGAACATTAGATATTCAAGCAAATGGTACTGTTTGACAATACCAGTAGTAATTCCAAGTGTTTTCTCCTGTGTAATTTCTTTTTTCACAGTTTATCATATCAAAACAGTTTGAAGAGAGAAAATAGCCATGACTTTTCCATTTAACCAAACCCTTGTTTTCTCTCATTTATTTGTTGCCTCTAATCATGACACAATAAAGCCAAGCATTTGGGTAAAGGCCCTTCCTTTCATTGCTTGTAACGTCATTAGGGACTGTGTGATTTGGATTTCCATGTCTGAATAGAAATAATTACAAAATACGATTTATACTTTTTTTTTTTTTTGTCTGGGAAAGCTGTTGGGATAAATTCTCCCTTGCTCTGTGTACAATGAGAAAAATTAAATTGGGTAAAGGGCTCAAAGACAATCTAGAAAGCTGTATCCAAATTTCCATTTAGCTCAAATCCCCCTGCCATGGGCAGGGACACTTTCCACTAGACCAGGTTGCTCAAAGTTCCATCCAAACAGGCCTTGAATGCTCCCAGGGATGGGACATCCAGAGCTTCTCCTGGGCACTGCCCTAAGAACAGTGGTGCACCAGAATAAACAGGATTGTATTTGCTCAGGTTTTAAAAGTTAAATGATTTGAAACACAAAGTTTTTACAACCATGTGCCTGCCTATGCATGAGGAACCAGTCAGAAGGCAGATGTAATGCTGTGAAGCATCTACTTCTTATGTAAACATGTGCAAGTTTGGAGCCTATATTAATGTTCTCCAAATCAACATCTAAAATATTTTCTTAAGTCCCCCAAACCAGAAAACTGAATATACACTTTGTTCCCCAGCAGAGGCCAAATTTAATTCAGTGTGTTCTTTGTGATCTTTGACCACCACAGTCACCTTGCACCACAGCAAAGTAAGAAAAAAAATATCATGCCTCAAATCCCTGAGATTTCATCAGAAGAAAAAAGATCACAGCACTTCTGAGAGCAACTTAAGTGTCAAAGTCAGGTAGAAAAGATCACTCTTTGCGAGCCTTCAAAGGAACTGTTTCTCCCCAGTGGCTTTATAAGGAATTTATGCACTTACTTTACAGGGACATCTTCACCAGAACATAAAATTTAGGTGCAAATTAGGCATCTACATTCCTTCATATGATGTGTCGTTACTGGCTTGGCATAGAGATTTGCAAGAGATTGAATAAAACAGCCTGAAGGATGTACAAAACACATGCATATAAAAATATACAGATAATGAATGTTACAGCTATATGCACAGACTCCTAAGACAAAACTGACTGCAGCAAAATGTTCACAGCAGCCAGAAATAGGAACACACGGATTTGGAGTCAGGCTGGACATATCTCTCTGCATCCTGCACATGGGAGTGGAGGACACCAAAACCCTTCACAACATTATCTGGTATTTGTTAAGTCCAGATAAAAGAAAGGGTTTGAAGTTTGGGATTCTGCCCTTCTCCCTCACGTCAAGCCCAGTGCTGCTGATTTTATAAGATATCCAAAGACATACTGGAGAAAGAAGGGAGGAACTTGCCTTAAGGCTACTGAAATGTTCTTGGTAATAGGTTAAAAATGCGAAGCATTTAAAGTGTCTGATGTTCCTTTTGATATTCTCCAGGCAATTTCCTAAATCAGCTTCAAATTTTAGTCATTTTCGGCTTTAAAACAAGCAGCGACACAAATGATTAAGAGAAACAACAACAAAAAATTAACACACACCCAGATGGTAACTATTATCTGAGCCAGAAAATAGAGACAAATACATCCACTTAGGGCAAACTAACATATTGTATTATATCACTATGATGTACTGAAATGGGATATGATTTACATTAAAACTTGTGAATTAGAGATTTAACTTATGGCCTTTCTCCACAAATTACAACAACAAACAAGAGCAGGAAAATCAGCTCTAATAACAGCATGCATCCCATCACAATTTGATGGATTATTTCTAGTCCAAAGCCATGGATAAAATATTCAAAAGTGCAATTTTCTAACAGTATTCTAGAAATGTGATTTAAGTTTAAATCCTGATTCCCTGCAGTCAGTAAAGGTTTTATGGCAATCTTCCCAAGAATTGGGGTGTTTTATGTGAGAATTTGACTACAAAACACTCCAGAAGAGTTAGGCAGATGGTGTGACCATGGCTTATTATGGTAAATGTAAAGGTCTCAGTTGTGCTCCCTCCATCTGTTTGCTCATCCACCTCTTCTCTTGTATCATAACCTCATAAGATATTGATTTTAGGGACTATATTCTAGCTCAGTGTGCTGAAACCCCCAGCACAAAAGGAGACAGTGCTTTGGGCTTCTCTTTGTTAATGCAACTGAGCTAAACAGATAAACAACTTGACAGGGACGAGTTTGCCAGATTTTTTTCTCTGTAGCAAATTGTACTTCTAATTGCATAAGGTTCCCTTCCCTGCGTGCTGTCATCTGGTTTGTGATGTGGTGCACCTCTTAAGCACTGCAAAATCCCTCTCTAAGACAGCTGCATTTTGTGATGGATACTACACAAACATACACATAAACACAATATGTTTCAGTTGCCTAATTTATGTAACTGCTTCCTACAAAGATCCTAGGACTGAAAGTTACGCTGAGAGGGAGAATGACATGGTAAGTGGATTTCAATGATTTGAGGTTTTTTCTCCCTAAGTGACTTGCCAGAGTCAAGCTCATCTGTATGCACCAATATTCTCTAAATAATAAAAAAGGGGATAATGTTTCCTCTCCTGACGGATGTGCACTCAACTTTATCCACACTGTGCTTTAGCAGCTCTGCAAGAATGTAAAACAGCAATCTAATATCCTGCCTAAATTTGCTAGAAACAGTCACTGAGATCACAGAAGGCAACTTCTCCCTGCTGAAGTGTGCCTGCCTGAAAGCTTGAGATTGGGAGGGGAATGATGAGTACTCACCTCACCTCACTTAAAACAGCTCTATTCTTTCCTAATCTGCTGCAAAGAGAGGAGAAAAAAGCCAAAGATATTTGGGTGGTAACTGGGAAGTAATTACAACTTCAGCACCTCCAGCAATAGTTGAGCCAATGTTACTCCAGCTCCTTGGGTACCAGTGTGATGCTGGATCTTCAGCCACATGGTGAGCCACAGGTGACATTTATGCTGCTGCACCTCCCATTTTTGTTACAAGCTGCTGTGACTAAGGCTTGGATGGTGTCCTGACTTGTACCACAATCACAGCTCTGTTTACAGCACAGACTGACCTTTGCTTGCTGACTGTAGAAACATGAATGATGTATCTCTAAAGGTTAGCCCTTCAAAACAGGAAAAGAAAAAATAAATAGGAAAAGGGGGAAAAGGAATTATATAGCTGCTTGTGTCTCCTTGGCTTTGGGAGTGATTCTCCCATCAGTAAGTCATTCCTGAAATGAAGATGGTAAGAAAAGAGATGTGCAGAGAAGGGTGAACAAAATCCCACTTGGGATGGGTGTATTAGATAGCCAGGCTGGTGGGACTACTCTCCTTGGGGAAACAGCTGAGATAGCTTTCATCTCTTTGAAATTTGTGCTCACTGCCAAAGAAAAATAAGGGAAACAACAATGAAACAGAGATAACAGTATTATGAGAACTATGCCAGCAATGAAATGACAGAGGAAACAGTAACTGGAAGCAGAACACGTCAAGGAGAGGTGGCAGATCATGTCACTGTGGTTTATTCTGTGGCAAAAGAGAGATCAAGTTTTGCAATGCTCAGGGTCAGGCAGTAATGAGGTAGGAAGCAAAGCCACAGAAGTGACTCACAAGCAAGAGGTTACACTCTCCTGTGAAAACTGGAACTTCTCACAAATTTTGTAGTGCCAAATCCATTTTTAGCAATTACCCTGCAGACTAATTTCTCCCTCATTTGCAACTGCCTAATATGCTTTTAGTAACTGCAGTTATCAACAAGTTAAAATAGAGAAGGCAGAGATTTTTCTTGCTACCATTTTTAGCACTTTGTCCTTTTTGGATGAAATGAATCATAATGTTTACTACGGTCTTTCATTTTAGTCCCCTGTTTTATACTCCAGCTGGAAGTGGGTAGGATAACCAGCACTCTTGCCCAGTTAACTCACAGTTGGTGTTAAGAGAGGACATAACACCTGAAACAAGATGGAAAACATACGTAGGAAGGCAGAGAGACATTCCATGGAGATTGCTCCTTTGCTGTTATGCTCAGAGGGACAAACCACTGCTCAGCAAGGTGATGGAGACCCACCAGCTCTGCTGCTGTGGCTCCTGCCAATTCCAGTCTGAGTGTGGACATGCCCACCTCCCCACAGCATCAATCTTACTCCTGCTACAAGAAATTATAAGGACAAAACTCAAGTAACATTTGGCTCTCACCCAGTCTCAATGGCAAGCTTGTGCTTTCCCCCACAAACTAAGCAAGACTTGTCAGGAGAGCAAGGAGTGCTGTGTCGTGACAAAGCTTTGTCACAGAGCTGAACTGTCAGCTACTCAGGTGCAAGAAGCATGAGTGCCAAAGACCCAAAGAAAAGCAAACAGAAAGCAAAAGGATATGAAAAAGAAAGAGTAATGGTAACAAGATTTAAAAATATCTCAGGTAACTGAGAAGAGCAGGCAGGATTTAATGCATGCTACCCTTGTTGGTGCTGTATAAATGTCTTGTTCTGTTCCATTCTGGTGCTATTCCAGGGTCAAGTATATTCAGTGTCCTTTATAATCAAGCTGTCAATATACAGTCTTGACGCTATACATTGATTTTGTGCCACAAGAAAGAGGAAGTTATCCCTTTGTGTTCAGCACTGTCGCAGTGACTTAATATTTCTTAGCCCACAGTACTCAGTATCACCACCACAACCAAGGTATCTGCCTGGCCCCACACATTTTACCTGCAGTTTCTATGCATGTATGTTCTTCACAATCATACTGACGATGTAATGCAGCAATTTATTTAGAAGCAATGGGAAATCTGTGAGGTTCCAGGCTGTACCAATAAACTAAAAACAGAAGTTTTTATAACTTCTGTTCACAGGGGCTGGAGAAAAAATGCCTCTGTGATCCTCTTAAGGAAGATATAAAAATGTAGCACTTCAATAAAAAAACTGTGCACAGAATAAATGAGAGTAACAATAATATTTAGCACTTACATGGTTCTGCCTGTCTAAATTACTCCAAAACTTCCTAAGAGTGATCAGACTGAGCCTCAGAGAGGCTACATAAAGTGAAGAGTTGCATGACTTACCAAGAAAATTTGCACATTCAGTCCCATTTCTTAATATTAAGCAGGTTGTTTTCTTGCCAATTTCCCCATGTCTTTTTAGCAATGAGCAGGGATGAAACAAAGGCTCTTCCACCTGAACTCCCAGCTACCTGAACTGCAAATGAAAGCCTGTAATGCTTTTTCTATTTAAATGTTAGAAAAAGCAGATGTTGCCAAAGCGATTCTACAAGCACAAAAATTCCATCGCAATTGTCAAGTGTATCTCTTTATTTTACATTCAGACAATATTCAAGAAATAGGTTACAAGTTAAGGAAGATGGATTCAGCAGGAATGGAGGTGCAGGGCTGAGCTTGCACAGTGCCAATGCTCTCCCATTACAGGCTGATACTGATGTGAGCCCAGCCTGCAAGGTGTTATTTGAAAATGGAACCACTCCCACTGTGGTACCCACAAACACAGCCTGACCCTGGTGTACATACCTCATTATCACAGAACCATGCAATGGTTTGGGCTGGAAGGAACCCTACAGATCATCTAGTCCAACACTCCTGCCATGGGCAGGGACACCTTCCACTAGACAGGTGGTTCAAAGCCTCATCCAGCCTGGCCTTAAACACCTACAGGGATGGGAAGTCCACAACCTCCCTGAGAAGCCTGTGCCACTCCCTCACCACCCTTAAAGTGCTTCTTCCTAAATTTAATTGAAACCTGCCTTCCCACACTTGAAAACTGTTTGCCAGTGTCCTATAACCACAAGTTTTAAAAGGTCTCCTGAGAAGACAATTCAAAACCTTGCCAAGGAGCCCAATTCAGTGTTTAGCTGTATTTGTCACCAGACTTTCCTACCAGCTGACTTAAAGCTCTTATTTCAGGTATTGCTTCCCAACTAGTGAATTCCCCTTTTACATTTGTACATTTTGGTGTTTCTATTTTTTTTCCCCTTCCTACTTCCACATCTACATACAGAATTGCCTTGCACTGATTAAACAATCAGCAGAAAGTCACCTCTGCATTCTCCAAGCCTTCCTCTCCTCCCCACAAGGTGATCATCCACACATGAGACAAGCAGAGGACAGCCTTGGCACAGGCCAGCCCAAGTCTTGGGGTTGTCTTGGGCTGCCCTCTCAGCTCAACCACTCTTCCTTGGTTTACTTGAGAAGATGCTACATCTGACCATATCACAGATCTTATTCAAATCCAACATACTACCTTCACCTTCCTTCTCACCTGTCAGAGGGTGCTCAACACCCTGTTACATTCAAGCAGAGATAGTTGTTTTTTACTTTGTCAATAAACACCAATGAAGTATGTTTACTCTCAGTGAAAGGTTTCTTACTAAACAAATTTGCTTCTTTTTTGCTAACCTGAAAGGTTTTAAGTTGCCAACACATTTGGGAGCTGGCTGACTCATAATCTTCTTCCAGAGGATCCTGTAGGTCTCTGGATATTTGTCATAGGTGGTTCCCATTCCCAAAATAGACAGGGAAACTCTTTGAACAAGATCCACAGAAGAGTAAGATCCATCTGCTTGAATAAGATCCAGCTGAACCATTTCCAGCAATTACAAGACATTTAGTGGCCAGTCTCACTTGGCTTGCAGATAAACTTTGAGGTCTACTTTTGAAAAAGGAATAGTTCAGGCGACACATTTTTCGCATTTTAATGAATTATGAGAACTACCATAAAAAAAGTTGGGAATACATGTGTATGTATTTCATAAAATAGGACCATGCACTGGTAGCCTGGGATATGTGACTTGTTGAACTACTGACATGCAAGATGAGCTGCTACTCACTGGGGCTGTTCTATTCAAAGCAGGAAGATGTTGGTCCCCAGGTGCCAAGTTACCCATCCCATCCTCCCCTTAGCTCATTTCTCCTGCACCTTTTTGGCCCAAGCTGAAGTTTTCATCGCCTTTAGATTAGGCATCACCAATTGCAAGTGATCACCATGCATGCTGAGTGGCACATTAAAACTACTTTTTAATGTCTCACTATTAAACTTGCTTTCAATATCAAACAAAACATTAAAGATCCATTATTTCTCCATACCAGCTAAAGACTTTTTAATGAGATTAATTACAAGAGAAGAAGAATGTATTTTTCATAAGATCAGTTTAATAACATATCTAACATTTAGTAACTTTAAATATCATCTATTAGATCTGATATTATTTGAAAAAAGCCTGTGAATATTTATAGTATTTCAAGGGTATGAAACTAAACACACCCTAGACCTGCCCAAAATAAGCCTATTTTTTATATGCCAAAAAGTGCTCTACAGTTTTCATGAGTCTCTAAGACTGGGAAATTACTTGATTTTGCAGAAACACATAAATAAGATGTCCACCATAATCTATACATAAAATCTGAGATAAAGGAGAAGTCATCAGCATTAACCCCCCCCTTGTTCTGCTCATAGAAAAAGACTTTTAAAAAGGCTTTGTAGGATGATGGCTCTGTCAGTGGTGACAGGCTTCCTGCATAAATGACCAAATAGCAGTTGAAGGGCTGTGAAGAAAGAAATCTATGTGAAGAGTGAAATTTAGAAACAGTGTATGCAGGCAGCAAAGAAAGAGTATTTATGAGTTTATTTTTTTATCTCATTTTAGGCAGGGAGAAAAGAGTCCAAGGAGAGCAAGCACACAGGAAATGATACTTCACTTGCCCACTGGATCTCGTTGAGGATACCACAGACTTGTCTGAAAAAAAACCAGCAGAGATCACCTATTTGGATTTCTAACCTCCCCTCATCTTTCTGTTTTGCTAAAGGTTAATGACTAAGTGAAATGAAAAATTGACATACTTCTATAAAAGCCTAAGGTCAAACATAAAGGGCAGTCTCAAGTGAACCACAGAATCACAGAACAGTTTGGGCTGGAAGGAAGAGACCTTCAAGATCATCTTGTTCCAATCTCTCTGCCATGAGCAGGGACACGTCCCACTATCAAAGCCACATCCAATCTGGCCTTGGACATTTCCAGGGATGGGGCATCCACAGCTCCTCTGGGCAATCTGGGCAATATTGGAAGAATTTCTTTCCAATATCCAATCTAAACCCACACTCATTTAGCTTAGGGCCATTCCCCCTTGTTTTATCACTACATCCCTGTAAAAAGTCCCTCTCCAGCTTTCCCTTAGGTACCTTTGGGTACTGGAAAATGCTCTAAGGTTCCTTAAAGCCTCTTCCTCTCTAGGCTGAACAAACCTAGCTCTCTCAGCCTGTTTCCACAGCAGAGGGGTTCCAGCCCCTGGACCATCTTTGTGACCTCCTCTGGACTCTCTCCAACATGTTTCACATCCATTCTCCACTCAGCCTAAATCTGTGCTTAGCTGACTTCCCTGATATATGTGCAAGATACTTTTCCAGACAGAAAAAGCTGTTGCAGAACAGCAAAAGCACCGAGACTTATTTTTACTGCTATTTTTATTATTAGAACAATCTGTATCTGCATGAAGAGTTCTAACTTTGCCAGAGATGATAAATGAGAGAAAAGGAAATTATTAATGCTTAAGGACTAGGATAAATCAAACATCTGAGCACAGGGAACTTTATGTAAAGCAGCAGAGATCTAAGATCTAAGGAAAGCAGCCTACCTCCTACCTGCCCAGCTAATGGAAAATGTGGTCAACCTGTTCTCATCAACATACAGAGCTGAAATGCAAGTTGTATGAAGAAGAGAAATGGCAATGGTTAAATGCAGTAAGAAGACGGAAAGCCCCAGTTTGGATTCATCTATACAATCAACTGGACACCTGTCCTTGAACATGAAAGAACAGCACAGCTCCTTGTGGGGGGCTTGGATTCAGACCTTGTGACACAGCCAGATGTGATGGGTCCACTGGGCTCCCTGGTACCACACCTGAGGCATGGAAATGTATTTCTTTGCACATGCAACTGCCTTTCCTATGTATTATGTTTTATGACAAAACCCCCTACATTCAGGACATTTTTAACAGATCTTTGGTATTAGCCAGCAGGGAAAAAACAACCACCAACCAAACATGTCTCCTCACAGCTTCACACCACATGAAAAAGAGCCACAACTGCCATTCTCCCTTCCCCTTTCCAAATCACAAAGCACTGCACAACTTGCAATCAAATCACAAGAACAGGCAAACTGGAAGATATTTACAACATTATTAATTACACTGTGTTTCAGAGACTTGAATATCTGGGAGAGACATGTATTCTACAGCCTAAGGACATGGAGGTGACCTTACTTTAAGAGAAAGGACAATGCCACAGTTGATGGTCCATAAATTAAAATCTAGTCCAGAAAATACATTTTTCTAATGTCCATCTGATTCTGAAAAAAATTATCAGTCTGCCAAAGCAAGGGCTTCAAGATTATTAAAGTGCCAACTACAATTTATGCCCAAGATACTTTGCTGGCCTTCTCTCATGTCACATACTGCCAAGGCTCTCTGTCACCCATCCTTTGGGGCCTCCCAGTTTATTCTAACTCAGGCCAGGTCTTCTCACTCCAAGGAATCTGATGGCAGGGCCCCGTGTACAGCTTCTTGCTGCTTTCTTCTCCAAAAATTCAGCATAACATCAAGCAAGGAAGGCTATTCCTGCCTATATTTTTTTTTCTTCTTCCTTAATGCCTGACTGCTCTGTTCTGGGGAGTTGCAAGAACATCTTCTACAAGAGCAGATTTGTATTAATTTCTGCTTACTGCTGTATGATGCCACATATATGTACAGCATGTTTTATGTGTTTGATGTACAGCACAGCTGATGTGAAATGGGACAGATTAAAGGAAAACAACAACAACATAGTCCTCTTGAGAGGTGGGAAACAGGCTCAAGCCTTGCTGTAGCCCAGCTCCAAGGCAGATACAAATCAAGACCTCCACTTTCCAGGAAAATGTCCAAACTCCCATGTGTCTGCAATTCACTTCTTGGAGTCTACTGGATGGAAATATCTGCACTATTCATCAGGAGATAGAATATAAAGGTGTGAGTAATGTCATGGTGAGGATGTCCCCCTTGCTGTCTGAGCACCCAGACCCATGGCAGGGGCAGGAGCAGAGTGGGTGGACAATGCTGGCTGCTCACAGGGTGATGAATCCAGACTCTACCAGGTAGGAAAGGGATGGCAACCCTGGTCAGTGCCACCCTGGGTGCAGAACTGAATGTGGGGGATCTTACACCACCCCCACAAGGAAGGACAGGACTTGTCGTTCTCTGACACTGAGTTACCAGGTGAAAGGGCAGCCATGCACTTCTCCCCCTCTGTAAAGTCTGTCTTTCTCGCCCCCACTTTTCTTCAAAGGACTAAGCCTTTTCTTGAGTGCATTGGACTCCTTTGTTTGACAGTAAAACCTATTTTTCCTTGTACTTTCTTTTTCCTCTTCATTTTGCAGCTCTTGTGCTGATCACAAGAAACAGACCCAGTGCTATTTGGTCGTGTAGGAGCATTTAACTGGTGTTGGTGATGTTTTTCAATTTGGCAGTCTACCAGATGGATCAGTTATTTGCCAAGCCATAATTTTAAAGCCATCCACTGTACAAGCTGCAGGTCAGGACAGTAAGGGTTTGTTTTGCAATCAGCTTCTGGGCAAGAGCAGGAATCCTCAATATTACAATACTCTGGTGGCTCTTGAGCAGAGAAGCAGCTGTGATGTGCAGACGCACTCACGAGCACAAACAAACCCAAAACTCTCAGGTGGTGGTGTTGGTTGGTCACCTCACAGATTAGTTGCTGTTGTAAGTAGGCAATGTCCCTTGGAGACAGTAATTTCTCATGTATTTAAATATCCTGCTTGTTCAAGAACAGCAGGATGTTGAAATAGGCCTGTGGGCACCTCTAGCAACACAGCACTGATATTGTAAATTTACAACATCCTTTCAAGCCCCCTCAGAGCCCTGTTTGCCTCCACACACACCTGCCCTGAAAATGCCAACACTCTTGTATCAAAACCAGCAGACTCATGGACAGAGCAGGGCTGTCTGGTTCCACTGCAGCTCACACTCTTCTGGTGCTACCTTGATGATTTCCACAATACATTTAATTGCAACAGCTACCTGAAGTACCCCATTTTGCTTTATTTTACTCCCATTGGGCAAAAATCCCCAGGATGCTTCATGCAATTCAGCCAGTGGAAAAGAAACAGCAGGGATCCAGGTGGAAGGGGAGGAAGAAGCAAACAGAATGTGACCAAAGTTCCACCTGGCTGCTCAGTGCTCTGCTACTGCCAGGGGCTTGGACATGCCAGAGGTGAGCATGGCAAGAAGGCTGTGGGGAGACAGCCACGTGGTGTGTAACCAGTTTAGCCCTGCTTGTCCCAGCTCTGTGTCAGAAAATGACAAGTCCTGTCCTTCCTCGTGGGGATGGTGTAAGATCCCCCACATTCATGGTGGGTTCAGCTCACATGAAATGCATCAGCTTTCTTTCTGCTCCTCACTCCACCCTCCCTCTCATCCAGCCTCTAGGCTTAGAAATAGAAAGTGGCATTAGAGATCACAGTGTCTTCTTCATCAGAAGAAATTCCAGCCTTTCCAGGAAGATTCTCCACAGGGAATCTGTAGTTGAATCTTAGCCTGATTTTGTGCAAGGTGAGCTCTCACACATTGAAGAATGCAATTGCAAAAGCTTAATGGAAGGACAGCAAAAACATAATTTAAAATGCAGGGAAGAAAGCAAGGAGAGACAGTCCTCAACTGTGAAAAGTTTGGGGTTATTTTGCAATTTTACTATAGGATGCAGCAGACAAATCTGGTGCTATTATTTATTGAGAAGTGTCCCATGTGCACAGCAGGGCTTTGCAAACAAATGAGACAGTGTCTGCTCCAAGCCGAGACACAAACAGTTTGACATCTGAATACACCAGAGACAAGCTCTCTGTGAAGTGGTGTGGATATTTTCAGAGATCATTGCTGGAAGTCTTAAGGGAAACAGGGTGTTTGCAGGCAGAAGGCGTTTCGTAGAGAGAGGCATTTCTTACTGAATACATAATGCAAAGGAGCTCCAACAGTAAACAGGACACAAAACGGGCAGGTAGCTGACAGATTTGGGGAAAAATATGAGTGTAAAATTGCTAACAGAGGGAAGTCAGGAAAGAAACTACTTAAAGGAAATATGAACAGAGGGCATAATTGAAAGAGACATTGGAGAAGTCAGCGTGACATGACTGAAGTGGTGGCCGACACTGACCATGGAGTTCAACTCAGGTCTGATGTCACCCATGAGCCAAATGTGCCATGGGTGACACCACCCCAAGACCTTCATGGGATGACAGGCTTTCCTATTTGTGAAGCTGTGAGTGCTATGGACAGGGACCACACAGGAACATGGGGCTCTGTCCAGTCTAGAAACCCTTTGGAGACCAGGATTTCATCAGCGTCATCCATATTTAGAAAAAGGTACATGTGGAGGATCACTTGTGAGCCCTCCACCACCCCCTGGCCTACAGTGGATATGCCCAATCATGGAGCAGTTTGCCAGTGATCAGTTAGGGGTTAAAAACTCTACAGTGCAACAGCCTCTCTTGAGTCGGAGTTCAGCTTTTTCAAATTCCAACTGAGGAAGGTGAGAGCAAAGGCATCCCATGGCAGTGTTACAGGGAGATTGAGACATGAGTCCTGATCCATGCAAGGATCTGTTTGTTAATGGAAGCCCTTTCCATTTTGGAGCTACCAGGTACTTGCAGAGGAAGGAAATGCTATGTGAAGTCAGGCTGCTGCTCAAGGATGCAGAGGCCAGTGGTGTGATGAGGACAACAGCCAGAAATTGCTTATCCACCCCTTGATGTCCAAGTCAGACCACCCACTTTGTTCTGAAAAAAGCCATTTGTACAGTTACCCTTTTTTCCAGCAAACTCTTTGCCAACGCACTGAAAAGTAACTCCCAGACCTAGCTGATTTTCCAGGCCCTGATGTGTGGGGTAGTGGGGACAGCCCCCTGCCATCTACCACCACCTGCAGAGGACCCACAATTCACAGGATGCACTATCAGCAACTGGACCACGTCAACCCAAAAAACCTGAAAACTAAAGCACAAGAAAAGAGCATGGGAATTTTTTCTCTCCACAATTAACTCCCTTAGAAATGCACATTTTAGCTCCAATTTGGTTTTGTCCAATGTATTTATTAGCCATAATGCATACAAATGCATTCTGCTGGAGAAATGCAGCACAATTGGCTCATCAGGCTTTAGTGGAGTGGGTGATACTATCGAGCTGTCTCAATCTGCCCTGCCTGAGAGGTGAGCTAGGGCTCTCCAAGCTTGCCTCATCATCTCCAGGGCTCTGAAGGTTGCAGCCAGGGGTATGGAGCCTCAACTTGAAGAGATGCTTCCTTGCTATTTTTAAGCAATCTGTGAAACTAGGGGTGGAAACACAAAATTACCTCCAGCCATCAACCCAGCTCAGTGAGTTGTGTACTACAGGCTTTGCAAAAAACTGTTCTTTAGGTTAAAAAAAATCCCTTTCAATATTTCAGCAGCAAAGACTGAACATCTCAGAAGGATTTTTTGTTTATTTGGCTGTCTCTCCCTTTCTTTGGGAGAAAATTCTCTGCTTGATACAGGCAATTCTTAAATGCCAGTATACACTTTCAAAGGCATGGTTCACTTCTGTGTCACTTCAGGGAACTGGCAGGACACCCGGTATTAATGAGTATCAATGTGTGAACATGTGCACACACACAGAGTGATGGTGCAAACCTGATGGCATGAAACTTTGAATAAATGTGCCATGAAAAATAATAAATCAATATTTAACGTGGCAATAAATTCTTACATGTCTTCTATCCTGCTACATCAGGAAGACTTAAAATGCATTACAGCTCAAAAGTGACTTTTCTCCTCCACTCCTAAATGAACCCCACGGGCTAAGCCCAACCACCCCAAATCTAGAGCTAAAATACAGTTTAAATAAACATGATGAAATGCAAAGTAGATCAGTTATGTACAAAAGTGCTGAAGCTGTCCATAGGAGTCAAGAACCAAAACTCATGTGGGTGCTCAGCTCCAATCATCCTGACTGACGTTAATGTCAAAACTTCCTGATTTCAGCTGGCAAATCCTGCCCTTGGTTTTTATTGAAGCAGCAAGATTTCTGTACTTGCTGGGGTCAGAAAGAAAGAAAACAAAGAGGAGCTCTTCTGATATCTGCACAGCAGTGCTTGTCCCTCTTTTAATGGCTGCACAACTGGAAGAGGAGAAAGTTCTTCTGAGACCCAGTAGAAGTCTTTCATTCCCTCTAATTTTTGGAGTTTATTTTGGGCTGTGGAAAACATGGCCAAGGATCTTGGCTGAACTAAAACCTTCAAGTATTTTCTGATGCTGCCTTGGCACTGCCTTTGCAGACCTCAAAATCCTTCCGTGTATAATTTATAAATAACCCTGTCCATTACAAAAGGCAGGCACATCACCCCAGCTGCACTGGGAGCACACTGACCAGCTCCTGGCCTTCCCTGTTGACCTGACAGTTAACTTGGAGCTGTGCCTGCCTGGAGCATCCCCTCCATGCTCCGTTTCATGCTGAGAGTAGAGAAAGCTGAGAGCTTTCAGTTTTCCATTTCTACTGCATGGGTGGGAAAAAGGATGATTTGGAAAGGCATTCACAAGCCAGGCTGTAAGCAAGGTATTCCCACAACACTGCAGGAGCACATGCAAGTGAAAATGAGACGGTGAGGATGTGTCAAGGCATTTTTACCCAGAGCAGCTCCTTCTGAGTACACAGAAATCACCATATGAAGGCGTGGTTTGGAAGGGACCTTAAAATCACCTCATTCCAACCCCCCTGCTGTAGTCAGGGACACCTGACACTAGACCAAATTGCTCCAAGCCCCATCCAACATGGCCTTGAACCCTTCTAGGGATGAGGCATCCACGACTTCCCTCATGTGCCTGCTGCATCGTTTTGCTTCTGCCTCTTTGAACAAGCCATTCCACAGCTGTGCTCACTGCCCTTGTATTTACAGGGCAAACTCAGCAGGATGTTAAAAGCCACAGCTGGAATAGACAAAGGAGGAGAGGACATGCTGCCTGGTTCTCAGCCTGCTCTTGGGTAATTTTAGTCCCTTCCTTGAGCACCTAGGTGTCATGACAACCTCAGACTGTGGCCACCACTGTTAGCACGAAGAATTAAGTACATAAACTACATTAGCTATAATAGAGTTATAATGTACGTAACCTCTTACTAGGGAATTGGAAATTTAAGCTGATGTTTTCTTTTGCAGCAGAGGTAGAAAGCCAAGACAGCACGTTAGGTGGTGAAAGTTAGAAGGGAAAAAGAACAGTTTTTTTCATACGCTTACTGCAGAGTGCCTACAATATTGTACAATAATAAGCTGAAAATACAGACTTTATTTCCCTTTGGAATTCAAACGCTTGTACATCAACAGGGCATCTCTAATATCTAAGTAATAAGCATAGCTGCTCCGTAAGGACACTATTGAAACCCAAATTCCCTCAATACAATTTCAGATTGAGAGTGTGAGCTCAGGGAAAGAGAACTTTATTACATTTCATAAGGTTCTCTTAAGCATTTTCTGAATTTAAAGCTAAAACCACAACCTCCGGTGGGAGAACTGCATTCTCCTCCTTTAAATCTGCATTCCTTTATCTGATACACTGGACAAAGTAAAAATGCTTTTATTGCATCTGCAGACCTTGAACATTACATTGAAGAGTTCTGAGGACAATGCCTGAGCAATATATATGTATAATGCTACTATTAAGATGTTCAGATTTGTTTGCATTGCTTTGGTACATATAATGCCCAGCAAAGCTGATGAAAATTTGTGTATTTTCCTCTTTCTTTGTGATAGCTGATTACACCAGGCATGTCTGCACAGAAAGCATTTGCTACAGTGCTTGAAAAAAGCAGGTACAACAATTTGTGGGCCATTAGGTTATGAGATTCGTTAGTGAGCTGCACCAGTGAAATGAATGTAATTGATGAGTAATGTTTTTCAGTTGTCCCCAGGTGAGTGCAATATTTCTCTATCTTCTCAAAGTTTAAGCTCAAACAAGTTAAGAGTTCCAAGTAAACAAGCTGCCTAATCAAACGGCAGATGCCGTTTATTCTCTAAATAAATACTATAGCATTTCATATCACTACCTCCCATAGCCCTGAAACTCTTTTATTTGTTTATGGTATCCCTGGTTCAAATGGCAGAACCACCAGAACCCATTTGAAATGCTGAAGAGGTCACTTAGAATTGTTGACCGAACACGGATCAAACCATAAAAGAGACTTTGTAATGAAATAAATATTTACTAATCAGATTATCTACCCAGAGCAACAATCTTTGTTGGTAGGCTGCCATTTATTATGCTTTCAATCAACCCTGTGGCTTCTAATAAGCTGTGTTTTCATGTTTCCCTTAATATAGAACTGCTTGTCATTCAGCACTGGACAAGGCTCTGTCTGTTCCGGGAGAGCCGCGGTGCCCGGGGCCATGCCAAGGCCGACGGAGCCGCTCAGCTCCTTCTGCTCCCGGACTCTTTCCTCCAGCAGCTCCACAACAGGCCTTGGCAGGTCCTCCAACCTGTCTAGGCAGAGCTCAGGGCTTGTACAAAAACCAGCCCCCAAAATAATGTTAGCCTGTTTTAGAGATGCAAAGGAAACAAACAAACGAAAAAAAAAGGCTGCTGGGGAGAGCATCCTTTCACCTATGCAAGGATGAAAGTGTTACTATCCACACGAGGCAGGGACGGGCTGCTAATTAGGAAAATGAGTTCGAAAAAGGCTTCATGAGGTGCACGGGTAACGATCCAGGTGCTCCTAAGTATAAAATACACTGAGAAAAATGAGTCCTCACAGAGTTTGAGGAGATGGAGTATCAAAAACACCCAGTTGCGCTGACAAAACATACACATCTGCTTTGCCAGTACAATTAAGATTTCTGCACTCACAAAACAGGGAGGGGGATAAATAATTACACATCCTTACGATTATTGCTGTAAGAAAACACCTAATACTTTTTATTGTTCCACTTCCACAGTAAATGCATCCATCCATGACACGGCTGCTGGCTTGAGCTGGAAGATGCAAATCAGGCCACCTGAAAATTTCTAAAGTCACAGACCTGCTAGAAAAATACTCCCCACCAAAATAAAGTGCTCCCTACCCAGAGAACTTAACTATTTTATACATTCACGATTAGCAGCTTCAGGGAAATTTCCCGCATTTCTAAATCCTCCGTCTGTGGATTTGAATCCCGCCTCGTAAGCCAGCCACAGACGGATCCAGCAAGGCAGGCAGAAGGCTCCAGCCATGTCCTTAACTCACCGCTACGTGTGTCAAAAATCCTACAAGCTCATCAGCGGTTAATCCGTCCTTTCGAAAGTGACATGGTACGCCGACAAAATTAGAAATACAAGTTTGTTATTTTAATGAGTCACCGACATCTGCTGCTTATTCTTAGTTTTCAGTCGCACTCCCCTGCTCTGACATCACGGCACATGTGATTTTATTTGGATACTGCTCTCAGCACTGGCTCAGTCCTTTAGATTACTTTGACAGCATTTCTCCTCATTCATTATTTAACAATGACTTTTGCTTACCAAGCACATTTCAACACAACTAACTAAACTAAAAGCATGTCCTAGTCCTTAATGAAGCTCAAATGCTTCTCCTGGGAGGCAGGTAAGTATCATCATCATTTTCTGGATGGGAAAACAGGTATTAAGTAATTTACCAAGGTCATGTGGCCTGTCTGTGCCACAGGTTGGGAATAAAGTGTTCTCAGGAGCTCTGACTGTCTGTCCCCAGGTGTAAGTAACAACCTTAACCAGCTCAGGCTACTCCAGACCCAGGGCAAACACACAAAGGAAGAGGCTCTGCAGCAGGGTCACCTCGTCACCAGAAGGCTGAGAGCCTCCGCAGTTGGCCACTGACAACTTTCATTATCAGATCATTCTGAAACAAAGCAGTCAGTGCCCTGCTCAGGAGCCGGAAGGTCGAGATATTAACCGTATTTTTGGGTTTTTTTACTTCCTTCATTTCTCAGTCGCCTTTCAACCCCATGTTTTTAACAATGATGTTATTTAACACATGCCAGTATGAATAAGTTTATTCTTTATTCTGAGCTGCTCCTATAAAAGGAGCTTGTGTTACACAGACTGCCTATAATTCATTAAGCCAAATTCCCTTCCATCTGGAGGCTTATACAGTTGTTGAAAAGCTGTCACTATAACCTATTGTCACTGCAACTTTTTATGAACCAACCTACATTTTTATGTCAAAATTTATCTCAACAACTTTGCTGTACTTACTTTCAATTATTTCTATATCATCAGCCTTTAGGTAATGCTGCATTCAGGATGCTGGGATTGACTTCTCTCTCTGGCTGTGCTCATACTGAAAATAAATGCAGCTTTGGACTTCAGCAAGAGCTACACAGAAGCAGACAGAGCTTCACATGCACACCTCAATGGATGCACAAACTGATGGTACTTACTGATTTCACCCAGTCCCAAACAAAACAATCACAAATAAATGCAAGTGTCTATGTCAGAAAGAAAGAATTTTTATAAATATTGAATTTTTCTTAATTAGAAGAAAATGAAATTAGGTTGTCATTTCATTTTACAAGAAAAAATCACATAAGCATGAAAATTCCACATGTTGATTTCTTGAAGAGCTGTCTCTGTATGTTTGGTCTTTAGCATGTAAATTTAAGATAATTGGTGAAGATACACCCAGACAGATGAGGGGTTACTGTAAGATCCTATGTGATGGACAACTCTAAGTTATGGCTGCCCCATCTCTGGAAGTGTTCATGGCCAGGTTGGATGGGGTTTGGGAAGTCCAGTGGAAGGTGTCCCTGCCCATGGAGGCGAGTTGGAACTGCGTGATCCCTTAATGACCCAACCCAAACTGTTCCATGATTCTACACTTACGTGATATGCCAGTGGGCAGACACACAGAACAATGCACAGAGGCAACAAGGCCAAAGATCAGCAGCAGCTGCTTCATTTATCTCAAGCTACAGTTTATAGAAAGACCTGCTTTCCTCCTATCATCACACGCTCTCCCAGACCCACCTCAGAACTAAGAGGCGATTAAAAATTCAGCATGCAAGGAACCAAAACATCCTCAAGCTCTGGCCAAACTGGGAAAGAGCCCTACTGACTGAAATTCCAGCAGTTAGACCACAGCCCTAATCCTACAACTCTGTAATAAAATCCTTCACAGCACTTTTTCCTGACCTTTCATAATGCCTTTAAAACAGACTATGGCACTGCTTGTACTAGAGGGCTGTCCTGGCATAAGCTGTACTGATACGACCAAGACTAATTCTGTAGCAAAGAGAAAGCCAGAATGTTCACATAAAAATTAGAAACAATATAGAAACAGAGCCGATGGTTAGCAAAACAGGTTTTGGCATGCCTCTCCATCACAAGATCAGCCAAGGGTGTATCTGAGTTAGCAATATGGCTTCATCCCAATATCACCATGTTTACTAATAAAATAAACATCATAACCTGAACTGGCATGTAAGTCTTGACTAAGCCCTTGAATTAAAATACAGTATCAAAATGGGGTGAAGCTTCAGCCTTTTCCAAAAGCTCAGTGTTGTCCAACTGAAATAGTTTAACAGGCAGGACTGGAAAAGGAAGTGTCAGTTTTGGAAACGACAAAGATCAACACGTCTCCAATATGGTATATCTGGCAAACTGCTGTGCAGTAGAATTAAGCATGACACATAACTGCTGAAGCAGTCTCGGGCCAAAACTCACGATTCTTACTCATCTCGTACTAAAACAAAACTCTGTAATTGAAATGATGGCAAGAAGCTGAGCTGCCTGGGAACAGTAGGGCTTGGCTCATGCAATATATATATATGTATGTTCTGTTGGTAGCTCAGCTGCAGACCACACAAGTAATTTAAGGTTTTATTCCTTTGGTAGAAGTATGCATGTTTGGGTGGAGAACAGAAACAGATGGAACCAAAGCGATCGCTGTCAGGTCGTATGTTCCTAAGAGTATGTCTGGATATACACACAGGCACCCTCCCCATGTACTGCACTTTCTTCTGGTAGCACCTACTATCCTATGAGCTCAGGATCAAGGCAGTATTACATGAATTCCTACACCAGCCAACAACACCAGGATGGCCTTGTGTCCCTGTATGCCAAAGGGAAGAACAGAACTGTTCAAATTCTCTTCACCAGCCTTGGAACAGTCTACAAGGAACAAGTAAAAACCCAGTAGATCAAATCCTATTCAGCTAGGTTACACTGAAACTGCAGGGACTCATTATCAGAAATGGAAATAGAAAATCCTTAAATCTATGGATCTGGGATATCAGCCTCTCAAGCTTGCCATGGCATTGGTTATGTGTTCAAAGGCCTTTCACCTTGTGCTGGCTTGGGCTTAATTGCTGTGGTTTTGGATCCACTTTAAATGCTGAACCTACAGTTGTCATTTCAAGGACTGATTGAGCTACAGAATAAACAAGTGGGGCTGTAATTGTACTCATGGGGGTACCAGGAGTGTGCACACACACCTGCTTTGACCTCACAAGACTTCCCCCACTGGGCAAGCTCTCCTGGCTGTATTTTCGATCTTGGCAGCAGACATGCCATGAGTCTGCTTGGTCGTTGCACTGAAAGGAGTTGGGATAGGGAAGAGAAAAATACCTGAATGATCTCAAAAGTGCTTCTCCTTGTTTCTGTTTTTGGGACAGTGCTGCTCTCAGTTACAGTTCTAAAGGAGTTACACTTTGCCTTTTGGCAGTGTAGTAATCTAAAACAGAGCATGTTTGAAGTGGTACAAGTGGGTTTTTCTCCTTCTGTCTTCATCCAGACAAACCTCTATGCAGGACACCCTGAGCAATTTTCTTACCTTCCTAGCATGCTGTAGCTCACATGCTGTGGGCTCCTTTCAGGTCCATTTTTCATAACTCTGACTAACAACAAAACTGACAGGATGTCAACAGGAAGAAGAGAAACAAATAGATTAGATAATCTATTTAATATCCTCCTGGTGACATCACCAGGTCTAAATAGCAGTGGATTTTAGCAGGTATAACCTCGATCTAAAAGCTACAAACTGTTTTCCATTGGAGATATGTTCACGGTCCAATCTGGCACCATGGAAGTTGAATCTTGCAGGGAGCACATGGCAAGGAAGCTGACAGGAGAGACAGAACAGTGTGAGGTTGTATAATTGCTCTCTGCTAATAGGGGGTAAGCAAAAAACTAGGTTTTCTTTACAGAGAAAGGTCATGACATGTCATTGAACACACCAGCAGAAAAGTGGAATTCTAAAATGGCTTAGACAGTCATGGAGACTGAAACTCCTGGTCACAGTGCTTCCAATAACATGATTCCATGCAATGTCAACGATTAGATTCAAGGAGCAAAGATCCTTCTCAGGTTTTCTTATGGGGGGAAAAAATCCTGTCTTTCAGAACACTTTAGACCAGTTTCCACATAAATAAATGGAGGTCCATGACCACAGGAGCAACTCCCTTTAGATCGTTTAATACTCCTAAATGCCAGAGGAAGTCCAGCTTGGATGTAATGAAGTTGCAGGCTGGCACAACAGGCATATTTAGGATTACTCCTCAAGCTTTTTCCAGCCAGCTCATTTCACCACAGATTTTTTTTTTTTTTCATAGTTTAAAATAAAACGACATTACAAAAATTTTCTTTTAATTAGGGTAACTGATGTTCTGTGACCACAAAACCCACAGGTTTCAAAAGAATATGCAGACCTTTTTGGAAATATAAGGGAAAAAAATCCAGCATGTGCTCTCTAGGGAAGGTCCTTTCTGGCAATTTAACTTCAAAAAACCAAGATCAAGACCTTAAAGGAGCACAGGGAAGCCATCACCCACAGCCTTCTCAATGGAACAGCCTTATCTACAAAAAGATAAGATTATTGTGCAATATCTGAAGGGGATATTCAAAGGAAATAGAACAGAGAGATTTGAAAAATTATTTTCTTTTGCTTTAGTAATGAAAAGATCAGAAACAATGAGGATCTCTGAGGTGACCCTTGAAGGCCAGGAGCTGTAGTGGGAGTTTCTGCTGCTACCATGAGAGAATCCTGCTCATCTGACAGTCCAGACAATCTGTAGCAAATGGAAGGTCCATTATGAAAGGGATGTTTGCCTTTGGCACTGAGTGGCCTCTACACTGTATCCTCTACAGCTGCCAAATAGAGCTGCACGCCTTGCAGGGATGCTGGATCTTGGGAGGAGAAACAACTGGTGAAAAAAAGGAGATGATGTAAAGTAACAATGGTTTCTTGTAATATGTGATGGCCACACATCAGCTTCTGGATTCGAAGGAAATGACAATCTGAGAATTTTTTATCCCTTGTATCCTGTCCTCAGTGGCTGCTGAAGGGTGAAGAAATCCAGAGTCCTCTGTTAAGATCTTTGGCCTTTGGTGAGACCAAGGTCTCTACGAAGGTGCAGTTCAGCCTCTGCTCCAACAACCAAAATCTACTCTTGTCTTTTGGCTAAGACTGTGGGATAGGCTACACTGAAACTCTTTTGTCTTCACCAGCATCCCTGGTCCTTTGCTGCCCTGAGTTTGTACTTCTATTCCCACTGTGATTTGGCAGCTGCCATCAAGCAAACAGATCAACAAGCACTGACTGTAGAAGAGCCCAGAAAGCAAAACCTTTTGCTTGAAACTCTCTAATAGTGAGGCATAACCCCACTTCTTTCACATGCAAGGGAAAATGCTATGAGAATTAATTAGGAGACAAGATGAAGTGAATTCAGGAGACTGGGAACAGCCAGCTTGGTGTTCCACACAGCTCAGAGAGATGGTTCCTTGTGATTTGTGTCCACTGACAGCCTGCTGCAGGAAGGCTGAGCAGGGGGAGCTCACATTTTCCTGTAAATACTCAGAGCCCAGAATGAATGAACTTGAAGAATGGAACAGTATTTCTCCAAGTTGAAGAGATAGTTTTCTCCATGGTTTCAAGAGAAAAAGTTGCCTAGCAGAAACATGACTGAAATGGAAGCATATCCAGCAATTTTAGAGGACAGTGTTTGATAAACATTAATGATTAACATTAATTTTTATTGGTAATGAGGAGTTTATAAAAATAAATGCCTTTCACATAGGCTTAGGAGCTAAGCACTCTCCTTCTCAGCCATGACGGAAACAGCTCAGACCTTTCCATCTTCAGGGCATACCCCAAACCCCATCAACTTGTCAGGTGGTTTCTAGAGGCATCTGAAGCATGGGAAAACTTGGTTAATTATTGTTGCTGAACAGCTCTCCTCCCTCCTCCTCTTTGGGCGGAATTTGTCATTATTTTTGCTATATGGTTGTTTTCTTTGCTACAGATTTTGCTTGTGATACCTGCTGGGGTAATTCAAACACTCAAGACATTTTAAAAAATGCTGAAAGGAAACTAATAATCATAAATAAATAATTCTTTAATTTCTCTGAGGAGCTGTCCAGCAAAAGGAGAGAAATTGCTGAAGTAGTTCAAATGTACAAAATAAGACAGAAGGAAGAAAAATGCCTTCCAGAATGTCCCTCCAGGCTTTCTTTCAATGACTCACTGCAATAAAACCAGAGAAAATAAAATAGGAAAAACATCTGATTTTTATTTATACTGTGAAGGTGATCTACCCAAGTCCAAATTTAGGCTTGTTGTATATGATAGAAAGCAAACAGAACCCCAAAATCCCTTTTGGCGTATGCCTTTACAGACTATGTTTGCAGGCAAGGCACCAACAGAACAAAGCCATTGTGGATTTGAGAGGAAAACAAAGCAACTCAAACACAGAGATGCTGCTTTGAAAGCTCTCTGATATAAAGGTAATTACAAACATTTTTTTTTAAACTTAACTTGATATAATTAGTCAATACATGTTTCTTGTTTCCTACATTCTGCAACTATCACTTTAAACTTAAAAAAATTAGGCAGAAGTCAGAAGTAAAAACAGTCTTTTGCTAGAAAACTTCTACTACTGCCCATCATTCAGAGGGACATCTGTTTACCTTCCTGCTTCAGGATGAGCAGGGATGGGACATGGGTTAAGCTGAAAAGACAGTAAGGAGTCAGCAACATTCTTGTTTGACAGCTGTTATATTTTTTTAAATTGTGTTTTAAGATTTTGGTTATCATATATTAAATCTATGTAATGTAGATTTTATGGCACTCAACTTTCAGCAACAGTAGTTTTTTTACCTGTAAAACAATTTGTATTATCCTTGATCTACATTAACTAATATGTCTCATTTCAGTTCAGTTCTTCCATGTCAGTCCCTGTTTTTTACCCAACTGACAGCACAGACATAGACATAAAGTTGAAAGGGTAAGACCTTAGGACTGACACACAATACAAGCAAAACAGCACCAGAACAGATCTACAAAGGCTGAACTAAAATGAGAATTTGATGAAATTTTCTGGAATTACAATGAATTTTTCTACAGAGGACTAAGGTTGTACACAGATGACCACAAGAAATTGAGTTACTGTAAAAGAACAAGTAACAACCAAGCTGAAATAACAAATCATTGTTTTCTCTTAGTGTGCCCCTCAGGAGAAGCAAAAGGAGCTTGGGCCACATGAGTACATTTGAAACTTAAGCTAACTTATTTGCCTTTAGAAGTGAGGCAGGTTAAAAAGTGGCTTTACGTTCCCAAGGGAGCTGAACCAGCCTCAACAGAAAGCCAGTGAAGCACTGAATTAGGAGGCTCTGATATTGCCTCATTATTTAAAAAATCCCTTTATTTAAAAAGGTTTGCTTACCTGCAGTCTTTATATGTGTGAGCTCTTAGAGAGCACTTCATTTTTTATTTATACATGTGCCCACGGCTTGAAAAACTGCAAAGAATTACTGCACTAACAAGGGATCTTCTTGTCAGCTGAAGGGAATGGACTATTGTCTTTCCCTCTGGAGAATGATGGCTTACAAAAATCAGCCCAAAGTGAACAAAGCAAATAAGCCAAATAATTAATATACGCCTTTCCTAATTCAGGAGCTGCTTTCTCATTTTGCTCAAGTTCTCACAGCCCTATGTTGTTCTGATGACTTTTTCCATCTGCTCAGGGCCTAGATCTCACTACTGAATCTCAAAAAGGGTAGCAAAGACACTTTGGAGGTAGAGCACATTTAATTTTGCATGTCTCTCACTGAGATGGCTGTTTAAGGTTTGTTGAACAATTTTTCATTCATTTACTGGACAAAATACACTGATGAAATTTCAAACTGGTAAGAAGATCAGGCCCATCCCAAAACAAATTTTATATCCTGTTTCACAAAAGCAGTTTTTAAAAGCAGTTTCTCAAAAAAAAATCCTGAGTACATTCAATCTCTTGTACTAAATGTGCACTCTTTAAAATACATACGGTGCTCTCTCTTCTTATTGGTATGAACAATTTCTATAAAAATGTAAATTAATATTTCAAGCCTCCAGAACGTTTGTCAAAATAAACAATGAAGTTGTTTACTATAAATTTGCAGGAGTTATCTGCAGCTTACATTATGTTCATTCAATGTTTATAAAATCATACTATTTAAAAATTATTGCACTTAATTGCTACATCTTATAACCACTGTAATCAAATTAACTCCAGATTTATTCTTCAAGTACCACCGAGCTATTTTAAGTATTCTAAGTAGATGCAATAAAACAAACCAAGTATGAGGACACTGATCAAGCAGTAGGATTATCTGGGTAAGAACAACAACAATCAAGAAAGAAAATAAGACAGGTGAAGCAGACAATAGCAGCCAACTTACTTTTTGCATTGCCTGAAAAGGGAATCATCCAAATCTGATGGCATAAAAAAGAACATTTCTGCCATTGTTTGGATTCTGAAGCTTGCAGAATTTATTTAAAAGAATTTGTACTCTGAAGTTGGAAGGAAAATGTTCCCATTCAAAGAATTAAGTTATTTGCTGAATTATAGGGTTTTGCCCAGCATAATCTCAGTTTTCATTCACTACAGTGCATGATAGTGTTGCTACTGTGAAAAATATTCTTCAGGAACCATTCAAAAGATCATGCAACCATTTCCATAAATGCACCTCTATTAACAATATAAACAGGTGCAGTCAAGGTACAGAGTCATTCTTCCTACCCTGACACAGCAACTCAGACTTTCAGGGGTCTCTCTGTGCTTACCCAAGCACATGGGATGAAATTCTGACTTCTACCAAGTCACTGAGTCCAGCTGGGTTGGGATTGCACTTCTGCAGTAAGGGCTGGGTTTTGTCTTAGCCTGAACAGACCACATGAAAACAACAGTGTATGTATAAATCCTTACAGAGTCTTCAACCCATCCTAAACCATCCCCAAAATTCACAAGTCTTACACATCGCACCTCTCTGCACAGCTCCCAGCAGAGCATTCAGCAGGGACTCATATTTGGTACAGGCAGGTGGCACAGCTCAAGTAAAAGATGTGTGTGCACTGGCACTTCATTTACTCTGAGTGTGGGAGCTGGTTTGGGGAGTTTATTTGGTCTGCTACATTTTTTCCCTTGCTCTTCAATTTCTTGTGATTATATTTGTTGCTATGTTGACACTAGAAAATGCAAGCAGAAGAAATGCACCTTGCACTGCAGGCAGAGTACACATGACCTGATGTGTACTGCTAAGGGGGTATCACCTCCCAGCTCTGCCAGCAAATCTAGCCTTAATGATGGAATAGAAGTAATATCCTTCAGAGCTACCTCCAGCTTTTAACTCTACACACACAGAAGTCTGGAGGTTCTGAGAAAACTCCTAGATGGACAAAGACTACAAACGCGTATTCCAACCTCACTCCTGCAGCACTGAATCCACACATGATGACCTTTAACTTTTTGGGTAGTGCTGAAGTGAAGGTGCTTTATTGCTAAATAAATATGCAAGGCAAAAGTTCTCTGTGCATTTGCAGTAAACACCCTCTGCCCAATGCTGCTCCTGCAAACACAGGATATCTTCTCCATCTCCTTGTTTGCTTTGCATTATACACGCAGAAGCCAAACAAGCATATCCCCTTCCCAGAGGTTCACTAGATGCTATCTTACCTATGCAAGTGCTTTTGCAAAAAGGACAGGCAAATTCCAGCAGAGCCATGCTTATCAGTGAGAGTCTGGCAGAAACCTAAAGCTTGAGGGGCATTTTTTTTCCAAATATTTATGTGCACATTGCATTTTTCCAAAACAAAACACGGTAGAGGGTGTAAGGACAGAAAGGTGTTTGTTTAAATGCTGTTCCTTCTGCAAGCAAAAACATAAATATTAACAGGAAAAGGAAAAAATCGGGGGTGAACTTGTATAAGACTTCTCCATCCTGCAGCTGACGTAAATGTGCAAGCAAATGTATCTTTAAATACAACTATTTTAAATTATTCTTATTTGTAAATAGTACTGCGTTATCACCTCCTCATGCAGTACTGGGGTCACCCAGATTGGGTTTGTGGAATCATATAAAATCTTTAAGCTGTGGGGATCTCTTTCCACTAACCGCAGAGAGAACACAAGTGCCAAAGACCACAGGTTCTCCTTAGCCATAATGATGGGTTTCTTACTACACCATTAGATTACAGATGATCTCAAATGCAATTATGGAATGAACAGTTTGTAGTATGTATTTTTTTACACCTGACCTTAAAATACTTGTTTATCTCTTGGTAACCACAGTGCTTTCTGTAGATTACTTCATATGAGGCATCCTTAATTACAAATCACACTCTACAGCAGGTGGGGAATCCACAAATCATATTGACAATTAGCAAATAAACCAACAAGGGCATCTTATCAGAAAAGAACCACACAGCCCTCCTGTACAACATACTGGTTTTGTGGAGATTATAGCGAGAACTTTTTAAGATGGGTATACCTTTGGAAAGTACTTGATGATGAGAAAGAACTTTAGGATCCTGTTAACACTGAATTATTAAGAAGGGGTGATGTACCAGATAAGACTATAAAAATTATAAACTGTCTTTTCTTTCAGAAAGGAAAAATAAGCCTCCAATTTAAACCTAGGAAAAAAAAACAAAAAAAAACAAAAACCCAAACCAAGAAAAAAGCCCAAGAAACAAAGACCACACCTCACCTAAAATATCTGCATATAAGCACTTTGTGTTTCTACAACAGTTAGAAAAGCATTAATAGGTGTAAAACTGTACTTCTCAGGGGGTATCAACCACTAGTGTTTGCAGTGATAAGGATTATGCAAGTTCTTCCTGGGATGCATATTTGCAAACACTTCTATTTGGATACAGACTTTCCATATTATAACTGCTTGATTACATTTACACAAATGCTAAGATGTTTTTATGCATGTTTTTATTTGATGCTATAAATAATTTCTAATATAAGACACAATCTGAGCATAAAATATTGTGTAAACTGGGAAACTAAGACAAGAGACTAAGACAAGGTACTAAGACTGCAAGGAGCTGTAAGAAAAAAGGATATTAAAATACTGAGTATACAGTTGAGTTGAAATTTGGAAAATTTAGACACCTTACTTTCAGAGATGCGTGCTTAACTCTTGGGAACAGGAGTGAGGTTTGATTTGACTTACCCCTGACAAAACCACAAGGATAACTCTGAGTAAAAAAAAACAAAAAAAAAACAGGTGGGAAGTCTTCCACTGAAAGAACAAAAGCAATCCCAACCCTGCTGATGACTCACCTTCCCAAACCATATCCAGGAGTGGAAGGAGCTTGTGAACCAAACCTGAGGGAGAGGAAGGGCATGGCTGGGTCTGAATTCAACCAACACCTTGACAGGTGACTGCAGCAGAAGTTCTCTCTGAACTGGGGCAGGGAACAGCAGCTGCCTCATCCAAGCTTTCCTTGCCTGGTCCTTTCCAAACAAATGCTCTGCAGCAAGAAACTGCCAGAACAGAAGATCCAATGACCCTACCAGGAATCAGCAAGTCCAGCACTTCTGCACCTCCTTAAGAACACTTAGTCTTCAGCATCACTGGTGGAAGGCACTTACCAAAGTACTCCTGCTTAGTTCGGGTTTTCTTTGCTTCTTCTTCCTTCCCTCCCCCTTTTTAACAGCTTTGTAAGCTCCAATAAACCATCTACTTTTAATTTCTTTTTCACTGCTTTTATAATGGCATACTGAAATATCTTTGCAATTTAACAGACTAGAAGCTTTTGTTATTCTCTGTCAAATCCCAGGCTGCACAGACTATTACTTCTCAAAGAGGGAGGAAGAGCAGGACCTATTGAAAAATAAGATTATTAGTATTAGCACATTGACTATCTCAAAGGCTTCTTCCAGTTCTTCCCTCAAAAAAGTTCCTTCAGTCTCTGTAAGTTATCTTACCTCTACGTGTTTATAAACTGATTAAAAAAGAGAACTTCTGCAATGAAATTTAATCTGGATTAAACTAAAGTTGATTAAGAAAATATTGACCCAAAGGAAAAAACAAAGTGAAATTCCATTGTCATTCTTAACTAAATTAATAACAGTGAATTATTCTGAGGTGGCATTAACTGCTGATTTTGGAAATAAGATACTTCGATCTAATATAAGTTAATTTGGACTCTGCTTAAGGTATAATCTCTACTGCAGAATTCTTAATAAAGAGATGTGAAGTGCCTCTAACAAAGAAATGGGAATGCAACAAACTTCTGATCTTCCAAATGAAAATCCTTTCCTTTCTTTTTTAATAATAAAAAGCCATACTTCAACCTGTGATAAATCTGCTATGCTTCAGCCAGTGAGTCACCAGAAGGAAAAACAGAAATGTGGGTGATAAAAAAGCATGAATTTCATCTTTTAATTATTACCAGTAGGGATAATTATTGACATTTAGTCAACCACATCTCCTGCCTCTGGACCATGAATGTCCAGAGCAGTGTTCTGAGGGGCTCAACCATGTGGAGCTCAGCAGCAGTGAGGCCAATGTCTCACACCACCTTCCTTGCAGAGGGGACATTAACTGGAACCTCAGACCAACTATGAAAACACAGTTTTCCCAGAGAAAATTCAGTTTAGACATTGGTTCTTCCACACTCACTCATGACAAGGAGTAACTCGCTCCCTTGAGCACTCCTGATTTTCGGAGTGATAAATTCCACTGATTCCAGATGCAAGGTAGCTGTAAGGGCTACCCCTTGGTGCAAGCACTGGAGTTGATACAGCCTGCTAAAATGCATATTTTTACAGATGCAGAGCCCTGTGTTGTCTCCTGGGGTTGTGGAGACATGGAAGGACTGAATATTAAATCAAAAGGCAGCAATGTTTATGTTAAGAGATGTAGAGTCTGCTGGCAAGCTGAATTAAAAGAAAAGTGAAGGCTATCAAGATTATTAATATTCAGGCTATGGAAACATTTTTGTAATCCAACCTCCTGACACACCTACAAGGGTAGCTTTGATCTGACAGAAGTGGGTGGTTAAAGTGGAGAACAAGCATATGACCTAGAATAAATGTGAAATGGACTCTCCTGGAAGAAGACCAAAGCTGTAAATTATTGTTTTAATTGACATGGATGAACAGCAGAAAACCTTCATAAATTTAAAAACAATACTTTATTAATAACACGAACAAAAATGTAAAAGTTCACTTGCTAGCAGCTATCCAGAATTACACGAGTAGCACCAAAATAATTAAAACTACTTGTGTTTCAAAAATAATAAATACGTGTCATGACCCTAAGCAGCAAAAAAAATTAAAATCCATTTGGTATGTAAATTCACTCAAATGATAACAAGTCACATACCTCAAAAAAAAAAAAAAAAAAAAAAAAAAGAAAAGAAAAGAAAGAGAAAGAGAAAGAAAAAATTATTTACTACATAAATGATGAAAGGAAAATCAAAGAATGTAAAAAACTCACTTGTGTCTCTATTCATTATTTTGCCTAAATTTCATCTAACTTTGTGAAAAGCCCCATGGGCTAGGGACATTAATTTCTTGCTTTTGCTGTTTTACTAATTCCTAATGGAGAATTACAAAAAGTATTTCAATCATGGGAAGAACTGGAATCATGGAAGCGAATGGCAGAGAAAACTGAAGGAAACTGCAGGATATCCAGAAAACTAAAAATAAATTAGTATATTCTAAATGCCTTTCAAAAAAAAAAAGAGGAAAAATGCCCATGTCACATACACAATCTGAGCTGATTTCAGCACCAGTGAGACAGAAAGAAAATAATCTAGAGGAATTTAAAAGCAACAAATCTCCAGGACCAGATGGAATTTATCCCTGGGTATTAGAGAAGATCAAGGAAGGAACTTTTGGGCTACTGGCAGACATCATGGAAAGGCTGATAAGTTCCAGATGGAATACAAAAATCAGTAAATATGGCACCAGATTACAAAGTGATATGAAATAACATTTTAGTGTGAAATTAGCAATAAATACGGTTTGTAACACGGCAGCATATCACAATTTTGACATAATTTGACAAGTCGCAATATAAGACACAGTGTCAGAAGCTATCAAAGCAAAACAAAACACATCTCCCAGGTGGTTTCCTGGGAGAAAAGCAGTTATTTCTCTCCAAGTTTTCACACAGCACTTCCCAATTTCCTTCTGCCTAGGCTGGCAGTGTATTAAAGTATTACTGCTTTCAACATGGCTTGGGGTCCAAATGTGATCCCAGCCATGCTGGGCACTGGCACAGCACTGCAGGAGGTCACCCAACTCCAGTGCCCTTATGTCCTAAATGGGTGAGATGGACAACTCCCAGGGGAAGATGTCAATGTCAGGAGTCAGGCAAATTTTTCAAGGTTACAGAGCTGGTTTGAGGAAAAGAACTCTTATTTTCTCATTCTGGATGACTGTAGCCAAGTGTCACTGCCTATGTGAGCATTCAGTGACAGCCCTTCACTTCCTCCTTTCTCAGAACTATAATCGTGTCTCTTTTCTGGCACTCCTTCCACCTTAGCAACTTCTACTTCTGAACCAGAACACTCAGAAGAAAGATGGTATATGGAATAATATTCCCATTTTTTTAGTTTTTCCCTTGCAAAATCACTCCCAGAAATCTGCCTTCTTTTTCTCCTGCTGGCTTCCCCATCTCTCCCTCTGCTCATCACCTGCCATGGTCCCTGGTAGCATGACAATGCCACTGCTTCCACTACTCCTCCCATCAAACTTAAACAACAGTGTCCACCATTCTCAAGGGCACATTTGATTAATTCACTGAAGTCTGTAACAGAATTTATGTGACGTTAAGCTGAGGACTGCAAAAGGACTGCAAGCACATGGGTAAAAAAATTATCAAGAAATGCAGCTATTTCATCTACTCCAGTATTTGAAAGTGGGAAACTTGGACTTGGATTTAACTCCCTAGCATGTGAATGAAGTGTCCCAGGCATGTTGTTCCCAAAGCTGGTCAGTGATGAGATGGGTCAGACCTTCACAGGGCACCCTGCTCTGACTGCATGGGGATCATCCTAATGCTGGCACCTTGTTTAAGTGTCTAATTAAATGGGATGCACCATTTCTCTCAAAGCATACTGTGACAGTCACACCACAGTATAATAGGAATCACAGAGAAAAGCATAAAAAATAGACTTGAAGCAATTATTTACCACCACGATAACCATGGGGTGCAGATGTTTCATCCTAACCCTCTACCCTAGGCTGTGATCGATGCCATGTCTATAAAAAGAAGTAAAAAATTAAGGACTTCGGTGCTTGGCCGCAGAAAGAGGGACAATGAAGAAAAATCATAAAGTTTTTATGAAACAAAGTTTGACAGAAATATAAAGCAATGCATTGCGGTCTCTGAAGTAGGAAACACATGTCAAAAATAAATGGAATTGAACTTGACCACAAGAAGGACTTTGAGAGCGCCCTGGAGTAATAGCAGAATTCACTCCTGCAAACACCATGGCAGTGTTAGGGAAGAGTCAAACAGCAGAGCGACCGGGAGGCAGAGGGCTGAGGCACCAATGTCAGACACAAAATAAAAGCCAAAAGAACCAGTCCATCACAAAAAAGCATACTCAGAATAATATTATGGACTGCATTTAAAATGCAAGAAAGAATCCAGAGTTAAGGCTTTTAGTCCTGCTCTCAATTCAGCTGGAAGTTACATTTTTCAAGTTACTAATTTTAGGACAGAGGAAGGTAAGATATGAACCCTAATGAATTGAATTCATAGTAACATTGATGGACACCTTATCTCTATGACCTAGCAGGTTCCCTCTATCTTTTCTAATGGGAGAAGCTGTATCATAAAACGTCACACTATCAAGACAAGACCTTCTGATCAATGATCATCCTCTCCTGGGAATGCTAAATCCTAGCCTTGTTTTCAGTCTGAAACCTTCCTCTTTCCCCTCCCAAAAATGCTTTAACTGATGTTAAGGTACAAGAGAGAACAAAGCTGCTTTTAGGATTAAAGAACAGAATCTATGAAAATCACTCCAAGAAGCTTAATTCACGTAGCTGAGGAAATAAATGAAAGATATAATAAATCTACCTAATTAAAAAAGTCTTAAGTCCCAATCCTGAACCATTTGAAGACACTAGAAAACATATAAGGAATATATGGGGATCAATCAACCTGATGATAAACAGAAACGTGATCTGCATAAAAAAATATCATTTTAAGTGATGAAAAAGTAAAGAAATTGTGACTGACTGAAAGGAAAATGCAGAGGCTAGGTTGTACCAACCCCCTCTTCTCTCTTTCCACAGGAAATGTAGGGAACTTGTTCAACTGCAACAAGAAATGTTTGATGGAAAGGAAAAAAAAAAAAACCCTCCACTTTTATCAGGGGGTTCTGAAAAAGTGAAATGTCTATGTGGAAATAACAGTTACAACTTCAAGATCTACCACAGCTACTTTCAAGGCTTTTTAGCTGCATCGGTAAAAATAAAATCACAAGCAGCCATCCTTAAGATGTTTTAAGTTTGTGACTCCATTAGAAACACTGTGAAGTACTGCATCAGGACTAATGTATTACATACTGGTAAAGTGTTCTGTGCCTCATGTCAGTGCATCATAAATTTTACTTAGTTACAGGAGTCATTCTGAGCTTGGTTATGCTATGCAATACAAACTTTGCCTTTTCGCAAGGCGATGTTTATTCTCGGGGTATACAAACATATTTTCCATGCATTAAGCTTTAAGATATTCTTCACACTTCTCAATTAATGTATTTTATTAATTGCAGCTTTCTTGGGAGCCTGTAAATCTGGCAGTTGAGCACGCTTATTTATTTTCCTTCAATGACCTCTGTGTAAGACTTGCTTAGTTTTCTCTCTGTCAGGCACCTTGGGATCCATATTTCAAGCTGGATACTTTTTTCTTCTTATCTCTAGTTATTATTATTTGTTTGTTTGTATTACAGCAGCATCTTACAATCCCAGCTGGGGCTAGACACACTAGGAATACATAAGAAAGAGTACCTGCCTCAGGAGGGAGTCTCTAGCTCAAAAAAATTACAGAAAAATGAAGAGACAGGGAGAGGATGGCACAGAAGGAGATGCACAGAGGTGCTGTGACTTGCCTCATGGGATACATACACAAGAGATGCATGGGTCCCACCCTACACCATACCCACTGAGTGATGAACCTCCAACAGCATTAATAAAAGTAATTAATTTTAGCTTTTTTCTGACCTACATGTGAGGACTCAGTTTGGCTGTTCTAGAGCAGTAAGTCCTGCAAAATCAACAGAAAAGGCATTACCAGCCTGTACTCATGCATGAGAGAAATAATCACAGTGTCTACTTAACTGGTGGTAACAGTCCTTAATATTACCTATCCCCATTACTATGTTTTTTGTCTCTAAGATAAAGGTCTCAAACATGAGCCTTAGCCCACATTTTTCTCAGACCTGAGGTGGAGTTTCTGCACTGTCTTTTCTAGCATCCACAAAACTGCCTCTAGAAAATATGTGTTTAAGGGAGCAAAAGCACAAAAGGACTGAAGTGAGAACAAAGAATAAAATAAATAAATAACAAAAACAATGTTGCATTGCCTAACCTTTTAGGTGACTACAGATACTAAAAACAGTAATTTAGAAATGCTGGAGCTGCACCATACATCCTGTTCAGTTCCATGCAGTACTTTTGTGGAGGTGCCACAGCTTTCCTGTGTAGAGTGACAATAAAACCAGAGAACAGGGAATTCTGTTCTCCATCCTCCACCCACCTTCAGGGCATAGGGTAGCAAGGACCAGGCCAGTCTCTACATACTTTGAGTGACCTGCAGCAACACAGAACGTTCCCTGCTGGGGAGCAGTCGGCTCAGAGCCCTGGGGACATGGCACAGCAGCCATGGCTGCAGCTCAGGTGATTGTGCACAACACCAGCAACTCCACCCAGGCATCACAGGGATGGTCCAACACATCCCCTCTGTGTCTCCCAGCTCTCCTTCCCAACAAACCAGACTTTTAATGCAAGGTCTTGGCCTCTGTCTGAGCTGTTCCAGAGCTTGTCTCATGAAAACTATAAAGACTGAGCCAAGCTGTTGAATGAGGATGGCAGTCAACTGCTCAGCTCATCAGGTGAAGGCAATGGCCAGGAAGATGCAAAAGGGAATCCTGCCCTTCTCCAGGGCAGTAAAAAGCATCACGGCTCACCCCACAGCAAGTTCCTGGTGGAGGCTAAATTTCTTTGACCTTGTCATCACCAACAGAGGTGACAGCAAGGTAAACCAAACAAAGTAAACAAACAAACAAACCCCACAGTGCTGCAGAGTACATGCTCTCCAACACTGCAGAGTCAGCTGTACTGGAGATAAAAGAGCAATTCACAGGTGAACTAAGTGACATAGGACTTTGGATCTCTATTTCAAAACTATGTCCTCAAAGACATCAACAGTGAGATAAATTGTAACCACATGGGTTATGAATACATATTTAGCCTACCAGAAACTAATTTTATTTGCTTAACCTTACAAAATACAGTGTGTCTCAGTCTCCAGCACAGCTGCAGTTTCTTAATAGTATTTTGAACAATCTGCTAGATTCCTTCAAACGTGCTTTTTCAATTCATTTAGCATCAGGCAAGAGGAGAATTGTATTTTATATAAACTGTGATTTTGTAATGGTATTTTTTTTTCACAGAGAATGCCAGAAGGGACCTATTGAAATTACCCAACCTGACCTCTTGTATAATAGAAGCCACAGAACTTCCCTGAATTGATTGTTGTTTGATCTATAGCATATCTTGTAAAGAAGCATCTAATCTTCATATAAAAATCAACAGTGATGGAGATTTAGTGCGAAAATCTCTTTATATGTTGACCTCCTGGTCAATTTTCCTCACTGTTGAAAATTGAGACTTAATTTCTGAATTTATCTGCATTTGTCGAGGTTCAGTCTCTAAACACTTTGTTTGGCAGACATATTACTTTTGTTTCACAAGGATAACACGTGCATTGTTTATAACAATCAAGGCAGGCAGAAAAATGCATCTTCTCTCCAACAGCTATGACTAAATATGAATAAATTCCCAGGAGCTGACTCATTCCCACACTTCAGTCAGGACTGATGCTAACAACTGCCTCCCTGGTATTTCATGTCAAATGATCTGCTGTATGGAACTTGAAGATATGGTACCACCATGGTTATAGTGTTTCTAAATCTGTTAGCTTGGTTCTGGCTGCAGCCTGGCCCTTACACATCAGGCTGATGGAGAAGGGAGGGAGGGATCTGCTGTCTCAGACCAAATGTGGCCTCTATGCCCTGTGTGGTTGCAGAGCACAGCACACAGGAATAACTCAGGATGCTTTCTACAGCTCAGCCCAAGGACCCTGGCAGCAGCCACAGTTCAGCCATACCCACAATCAGAAAGGAAACCTCACTCTCTGCTCTTGGCACTTTCTGACTTCCCACCCCAGCTGCAGAAGGCCAAGGTCCTTCGGTCCTGGAGTGCAAGACCTGCCTCTCCTGGCCATGGAGATTTCCATAGGCATGAGTACATCAATACTGAGTGGAACTGGTCTAGCAAAGCTTGTTGAGAACACTTCCATCATCTTTGGAAAAACTCTTAATAGTCACCAAATTGGTACCTAAATAGCAATATCCAGTACAACAATTTACAAGCTACAGTTACAAACAGACCTTTGATCTTGCCAAGTAACTTTTTAGTTCACTGCTCTAAAAAGATTCAAAATTAAGCTTGCCTTTATGCACTGCTTATCTTCAAATGATAACTGCTCTCCTCTGCTGAGAACAGTGTAATCTTCCCTCTACTGCTTTTATGCAATACTTTTTTTTTTTTTTTTTTTTTTTTNTTTTGTTTTCTTAGTTGGAAATCTATTTTGTTTTCCAGGATTAAAAGATGAACCAGAAGGCTCTTATGCCTGACCTGACCAGAGTTTCAGTTTATTTCCCCAGAACCTATGGATGAATCACTAACACCTAAAACAAAGCCCAACCTGGATCCTCTGTGCAGCCTTGGGCATGGGTGATTCATCAAGCCCTGCACAAGATGCAGCATCACTTTCAAGTCAAGACTTTACAGACACAGAAAATGCTGTTTAAATATTTTGCTTTAAAACGCACCTGTGAAGTTCAAGGCTACACAAATATGCTGCTAACAATCTGAAGTGTTAAAGTATTATTTTTTAAAAAAGCTATCTATTGAAGTGATTTCACTACATTGCTAAGGCACTGGCTGGCTAGTTTCAGCAAGGCTATTTCTCTTTGTGGATGTGCTGGTTTATAAATCACTCACTCATCGTGAATCCTGCTGGATACCAGAGGAATCCTATTTAAGCTTCTGGTAAGCAATTTGCTTGGTTTACTAAATTTTCCAGTCACGCGTCCATGCAAAAGCCGCTTTTGCTTCCCACTCGAATCCTCCTCTCTGCCCGCTATTTGTCTTTGCCACATCTGTGTTTATTGTGTGGCGCAGGTGAAGCCATGCCCGGGATCTGCCTGATAACCACTACAGATCTTGGCTGCCTCTCAAGCCTGACCTGCCCATCAGGTTGCCAAATTTTTTCATTCATTTCAGGCCACGTGAGCCGAGGGCCCCAGCACAGAAACAGGCTGGAGGAAGGCAGAGCCTCGCTGCAGCCTCTCCTCTCCGTGGGCAGCAGCTTCTCCCAGCTATGGCTGGCTGGCTCTGGCGTGTCCCAGAGCGCACCGGGTGAAGCCTGGAAAGTGCACTGCGGCCAAACTTTCAGTTTGCTACTTAAGTTTTCTCCTCATGCCGTGTGCTTCAGTGTTGACAGTTAACTCGCATTTAAAACAACCCTGTGCAACAGAGCTGTCAGCTGGAAATGTATCTGAGCCGCACAGACCCTTTAAAATTCTTCCCTGGATGAAGGGACATCAGTCAGCTAGGAGAGACCCTTACCTCTGGGTTAGGAGTCTGAGGGAGATACACAGCATAACCTTTTTTAATTTTTTTTTTTTTTTTTGGAATGGGTTTTTCTATTCCAGTGTGACTATGCAGAAAAGCTTGAAAGCAAAGAAAATCAGGCAAATGGAAGGGAGAACACTGACTGTGTTCCTGGGAGAAGGCTCTGCCCTGAGCCCACCACCTTCACCCAAATGCTGGTGACCAGCTCCAAGCTTGCTGATGGAGTTTGAGGCAGCTGGGCCTTCTTCAAGGGTCATTACTGAGAGGGGACATTTTCAACCCTCTTAACATAGTCTATCCCTGCAGTCAGCCTTAAGCCAGGGTTCACACACATAACCCTGAAGTAAGAAACTTACAAAGGGCATCTCATTTGAGAAAGCAGCCCAGAAACTAAGAAAAAAGTGTTTAAGCAGGGTTTTGTCTGTGTATTAGAAGACACATTGACAACATCTACTACGAACCAGACTGGCAACATCAATAATTAAATACAGGATTTTCCCCCCTCCAATTTTACCTAGCTAAAACCAGTTTGATAAAGCTCTTTATGAATAATCAAAACAACAACATTAACCCTGCAAGCTATAAATAAAATAAGTGAAGAATATAGAGATTGTTCTGACACACACACATGCATGCACGCACACAAGCCACTTGGGAAAGACAAACTAAGACAAAACCAGAATGTAGGTATTTCTCTGTAAGAATATAACTGCATTAAAAAAAAAAAAAAGAAAAAGAAAAAAAAAAAAAGAAATACAAGAAAAACAAAAAAAAAAAAAAAGTAATACATGGAAACAACAGTAACATCTCCAGCTATCTTTCACGTCACATCTTGTCTTGTCCAGATACAACAGGTGGCCTCACACTTATCATCGAGCATCCTGTAACCTTCCCTGACGTCCCATCCCAGCCCCGTCAGGCAGCATTTTAATACAAACCAGCACTGACAGATACTGTAGGCATTTGCTGAACGCAATGAGAGGCTCTTTGGAGCGTCTGATCTACTTAGATCAGGGTTCTGTGCTCTGATTATTACTCCTTGTTGCCTCATCTACACTTTCTGAAGATTAAGGAATAGAACCAAACACCCCTGAACCCTCAGGAAAACAAACTCTTGTCAAGTTAAAAAAGGAAAAAACTCCCATAGCAAATTGGTGACAGTGCCTTTTGCCTGTTTGCTTTTAAACATTCTTTTCTTCATCAAAACATAGGGTGAGATAATAACTGGGTCTGATTTTTAGTATTTCAAACTATTTGGTTTATTTTGGATGTGTATTTGATAGGTCAATATAGAGCTGACCTATTCTCATTTCAAACCCCACTTGATGCCCTATAAATCTGACCTGATGGAAATCAATTCCCCATGGTTTTCCTGTCAACATTACATTAATTTACCAAGCTTATCTCTAAGAATCACAGAAATTTTCCAAATGTGAAACACTCTTTTATTCCCTGTTCACCAATTATATTCCAGAGCACTGCAGCTCCACACAGCATGGACTATGCAGCACAACAGGAGCTCTGCCAGTAAACTAAAATATTCATGAGACGTAGGGTTGTGCAGGACTATTAACATGACTTGCCTCTCATTTAGCACACCACTGGGCTGTACTGATGGCAATGTCACCACTTCCAGATGACTCTTCCAGGAGCCAGCAAACAAGGCAAGGAGGGAAGAAACCCTCCATGTGCAAGCACAGGGCTGAGGGAGGAGAGTGAATGGAGATGGGTGTGTGGAAATATTTAATGGATGTCTCCTCCTCTTGGTACATGCAGACCTGCAGACACAGATCACGTTAAACCCAGAAGAATCATCAATTCCCTACCTAAAACCCAACAAAGACGATTAGAGGTGCTGAACACACAGCAGTGAGATGGTATCAGCGTTTTGAAGACTGCAGTGGCACAAACAAATGCATCAGCAGGAAACATTGGGGGAAAAGGAAATGTCTATAAAAGTCACATTCTGCTGCAGATGTAATGGAGGAAAAATAAAACAACTGAACTGCTGGTTTCCCAGTTGGCAGGTATTTTAGAATCTAAATGGCCCTGAAAACTTACTAGAGTATAAAATTGCTGTAATTTAAAAGACTTCTAATTAAAAAGCTATAACATTAACTTTTGGTCCTCTCCCAACCCCCTACTTCTTTTCTTTAAATATTTGCCTCACCAGTACAATAAAAACGAAATAAAAAAATGTATGTAAGGAACTACATCTGGCTGAAGAGTCAGAAAGAGAAAAGTAAAACATGCCAGAAAATACACACAGGTTTAGATTTACTCAAGACTGCTGAAATGTACAGCAACCCAAAGCCTTAATTTTCCATGAAATCCACTATGTAATTTCTTCTTTGCTCATTCCAGCTAGAAAGCCATTAGCTTACCCATTTCCCACTGATAGTGTAGGATTGTCTCCTAATATGGGTTCTTCAGCGATAACCCACCCAATTATGCAGTCATGAGTAATAGGGCTCCCTCCACATCACAGCAAAGCTCACTATTAGCAGCTTTCCCCCTGGCTTGGACTGAAGTTGACCCCTTTCCAATTTTTCTGTAAGTCCCCAAAATCCCACCAGCCACTGTGGGGAATCTGTTGCCCCTCTATGAAGGACAGCGATGGTCGACGGCTGTGGAGGGGACACGCGGGTGCCTCCCTGCTGTGTGACTCACTCATCCCGACAACCTGCTGACTGGCTGCATTTCTGCTGCCTTTGCAAAAGGCTTCACAATTTAGTACTAAATAAATTACCAGTGGTGGAGGTTCAGCTGCCTATACTTTAGTGTCTAATGCTGATTTAAGTGCCTGAGGTAACTCGCACATCTGCAGCAGTCAGGATGACACAGCACAGGTCCCGGAGATCTATATCCTTGTGAAGCTGAAGACCTGGTGGGTTTGCCTGCTGCATCTCTAATATCTTTATAAACTTATTTTTAGGGAAACTGAGTCTTGTCCTTTCTATCTGAGGCAAAAGAAAAGTTTATTTTCAGTGAAGACTTCAACGGATTATCTGTTGAGTAGGTGCCACACTAACACAGACCTCCTTGGAGGTACATGATGATACAGCCCACAGCTGAGATGAGCTACAGGCTGGAGAGCCATCCCAGCTGCACACTGCATCCTTCCTAAAGATTGATGGGGTTATTCCTCTGGTCACACTTACCAACTCGTGTTGTATTGCCCTTTCTGACCTGTCCAGGCACATTGTCATTTATTAACAGAACTCATTACCAACTCTTCAGTCTCACCTTCTAAATACCATGTCAGTCCTGCTGCTTGGGAAAATATGGGACTGGCTGCTGTATAAACAGTGCAGCAAGATGCCAATTTACTGTCTTTACTGCTCTGTCCAGCTCAGTCCTGCATCAAACTTCTTGCTAGTCCCATGTCTTTTCTACATGAGAAACCACTGGATTTACCATTATTACATACAAACTGCTTTATCTTTTCATTTGGTGTTGCATTTTGATGGAAGGCTCTGAAGGTTAGATACTAAAGCCTGGATCCAGAATAACATTCAGGTACCTAAATAAACAGTATTCTCACCCTCATTACATTAAAGGCATTTAGAGTGGGATGCAACAAATTGTGTGTTTCTACAAAGCAGAGATTTGTCTGCATTTCAGCAGACGGGTTTCTTCTGAGCTTCTCCAGTCCCTTGTCTATTCAGTACATTTAGTTTAGTAGCTTTCAGCTGTATTAAAATCTTTTGGTGAACCCCAGAGTGTAGGACTTGCTTGAAGAATTTTCCATTTAAGAAATATTGACCATGTCCCTCAACCAGTTTATCTGCCACACGTACTCCAGACATGTACATTGAGATGTTTTATAAAGTGATTCTGCCAGAAGTTTGGTCTTTTTCCCTATGCACCAGAATTTTATTACTGACAATGTGCTGTACATGGACCCCTGTCATCATAGAATGATAAAATGGTTTTGGTTGGAAGGGACCTTAAAGATCATTTAGTGTCAATCCCCCTGTCATGGACAGGGACACCTTCTACTAGACCAGGTTGCTCTGCCAGTTGCCTCCACTGATGGAGATGGAATTATTAAGAATTTTAAAAACACAGTAAAAAAAACCCCAACAGTCAGGACTTCGCTTTTACTCTGTTCTTTAAAAGGCAGATAGATATTCAATGCGAAATTACAGCTCAGGTAATTTTTTACAATCAAAAAGTAAAAAACTGACACTGATTAATCGGTTCACATTGTGGAATTGGTGACAGCAGCAGGATAGAGGACTGAATAATTCAGCTTAACTTGCAAGGTAACTTTCAAAACACCCCATTGTAGAGTTTTTAATGACTCAAAACTTAGCTCCCATGGCCAGAAATATGGACCAAGAAACAGATCTTCTTAACATCCAATTAAAAATATTCTCAAAAACCCCTCTAAATAAATCCAAGAAAGATCTGAATGGAAACAATGCAAAAAAAGATGAGGCAAAAAGTCAAAGCTCACAGCTCTTTAACTCAAGCAACAGAGATTCAGAAGCAAAAGTATTCTTAACCTTTACCTTCACACTAGCAACATTAATCCTTATCCATTCTCCCCTCCTGCACCCAATGCCCAGTGGCTCCTGCTCCCCTATCCCAGCATCATGTCCTGCTACCCCATCCTGGTGTGCACCTGCATCTGTCAGCAGGGTTGAACTGGGAACCACAGACCAGCCTACAAATATTCTGATGCCTGTTTCCAGTCCCTCCTAGGCACTACTGATACTGCTGCAGATTTTAACCAGAAATGTTTTGAAACCAGAGCTTTAGAATTTCACTGCTCAAGAAATGCAGGACTGGGATTTGGAGATTATTTCTGTGGCTTCATCTTAGATGGAAGGACACAGGATTTTTGGACCGTTTGCTTTATCCATGCTTTCCTGATCCAAGAAGAGCCCAGACCTTCATGTCAGGCATTTGGACTTCATGTACCATCTGTATGCGTATTTATATGTGCATATATATGTGTGCCTCACAAAAAACAGCAAATTGAGATTAAACTCCCAAAAGGCAAGAACCTCATTAAGTATCTTCAGCCCAGCAGGAAAGCTGGGGGAAGGAGCGAGTCTCAAATCCTCCTGCACTTCATTTAGGGTTGTGTGGCTCTGCAGCCCCACTGTGGGATGGGATCTCAGAGGCCCAGGTTTGTATCCTTGCTCTAGGAATACTGAATGTTGTTCAGAAAAATCGCTGTGTTATAAAGCAGCCCTGGAGAATTAGAAGTCTAAGTCTGAATCAACTCAAAGTGAGGAGGCAAGTGAAGTAGGTCTTCTATTTCATAAGCTAGTGGTCTGATACTGTGGTTATTTTATAAAATTAAAGAATTTTTCTTTTGTACTGCTTCAGTACTTGTAACAATCTTGGGCTTGACTGGTGCACTGAGAACTTCTGTGCCTCTAACAAGAGCAGCCTGGCTTGCTATCTGCAGGGAAATGCTCCTCTCCAGGGCCCAGCAACTTGTGATGCCAGCTCTCTTACAAACCCTCGTTATTCAGATCGAGATAAACCCACCTTCCAGGCTTGCAGGTTCCCCGATGCATGCTGCTGTAATTGGATTTTTCACCTCCAAAGGACACACGCATCCTGGATTTGCAAGCTTTGGTAGGACTTTTAATAACTGAGACTCTCACTGACTTGAGAGTGAAAACATCACAAGAATATTCTTGCAAGACCAAAAGTGTTACTCCGTTATTTGCAAAGTCCAAACCACATTTATAAAAAAACCAACACAACCCCTAAAATAAAATGTATAATTAAGGCAAAATCCTTTCTTAATGCTATATTACAAAGTTATGTGCCATGAGTTTGACTGACTGAGGAACAACTTAATAGTTTTACCTTTGTTTCAATGTCCATAGGATCTGAACCCCAAAATTGCCCTGCAGGTATGAAGCCTTACTTCCAGACTATGTGTTTTGGCAGACTACCTTTCTCGTATTTTAATGAAAGGTAATATGCTGCTGTTTTTGTTGTTGCTTGGTTAGTTTTTTGTTTGATGTTTTGGTTTTGTTTTGTTTTCTCTTGCTTTTTAAACAACAGGATGAGGTCTGTAGCTGGGCTTGCCTTCTTTTTGTCCAATGTAGGACATATCCCTTTATTCTTCTTCAAACTTTGGCTTTTTTCTTTCCCTCTTACAAATGAGCAGAGCATCCACTGCCAGGTGTTGAAGGAAAAAGCTTCTCCAGAGAACACACATCTGACCCCAGAGCAGAGATGATGAACCTGCCACTTGGAATCTCTATCCAAAATCCTCGTTGCCCACCATTTTTGACAGTTTTAAGATCTCCTGGTGTCATGCTGTTTGCAAAAAGACAGCTGCTGACCTGAAGTTTTGTATTCAGGTTTCCTTAAATCCATGCCCCCCTCCTTTTTTTTTTTTTTTTTTTCTTGGAAAGGCATACTCTGAGAAATGTAATTTTGTTGATTTTGGTAAAGGGCCACTTGGTTTCCACATCCCAGACAAGTTTAACTGTAAGGTAGAGACAGGTATTGCACATACAGATTTCTAGCTGAAGATGTCAGGAGTATTCCAGATTTTCAATAAGTAAGGCATTGCAGAGCTTGTAGTTATTCCTTATGAAGCAAAAAGTTTTAGGGTTAAAACTTTGGATTTTGTTCTTTGAACTATACTTCCCTCCCCCCATCCCCTTTGGGAGCACCTTCTTTTATGGCTGAGTAGAAGTGACAAGGGTACAAATGATTCCCAAAGGCCACCTCTGTTTTCATTTAAAAAAAGATAAACATTTTCCAACCTTGATTGTTACAAGGAGTAATGTGAAATGCAACCTGACCGTATTCCAAAGTCTCAGAAGCCATAAAGGAAACAATAGCAAACTCTAAATTTATTATGTTGTAAAAATCTTAAGACTTTGAGGACTTTGTCACGACATTGGAACATCTGGAGCTGGCAACACTAGAAATTACGAATGCTAACAGGATGAAAAATGTGATAAAATAGAGAAGCAGCATGTACCTCAACAGGGCAGATGCTTGAGGGTTTTATAACTATGTAAACATTTCACTGTTATGAGAATAGACGAGATTTGTCACGACTCTAAAGTCCATATTTTTAGTGCTGTCACAATACACCTACCCATAAGACTCTGAGAATTTTGAACCTGAGAATTGTCAGGCCAAATACAGAGAGTCAACAAGGCAAAATCCAAAAGCTGAATGAAGCATTTTGAGCCCCAAACTACACTACCTCATATGGACCCTATGCCCTACTCACCATCAGCTCAGCAACATCACCAAATGCCTGCCACTGCCACCTGCAGTGATGTGACAGTGCCTAACTTGTCATGCAGTGTTTTCACATCCCTCCCCTTTTGTACCCAGGTCTTACAGAAAGACCTACCTGGGTTAACATATTGTCAGACACAAGGAATGGTCTCCCTGGTGCCTTGTTGTGGAATGATCCTCAAACACTCAGCACAATCTGAGTAATTGTGCATTATGTTAACAGTTTGCTGAGTGCAGTCTTAGTTACATTACTGACAGTTAGATAAAATGAGTGCTGTGACTTAAAAAAATTATTTAAGAACCATGGAGGCAGGGAAAAAAATCTGGGAAGAAAATAGTATCACACAAATAAAAATGGTGGAACAAAAGGAAGAAATCAAATGTGGACATTTAGCAACTGAGGACCTCGACATTTGCAGTGGACCTGGCAAAAAAATTGTGGTAAAGTGCTAAGTAGGATTAACACAGCAAGCATCTTTCTCTAAGCATAATTTGAGATTCCCAAACAGTGCTGCAGCTACAGGAGTTTAATTTTCAGCCATTTTCCCTGCAGACTTTCACCCACTGACATTGGCTCATTTGGTCAGAGCACAGTGCTAACAATCCCAGGGTCATGGGATTGATGCCTGTATGGGCCATTCACTTAAAAGTTGGACTTGGTGATCCTTGTGGGTTCCTTCCAACTCAGAATATTCAGTGATTCTGTGAGGTCACATCATCCAATAATCTAGCATTACAAGAACATACTGCTAATGCATGCACTGAAATCTCCAGAAGGAACAGCAAGAGGTTTAAAATCAAGAGTTTTCATGGCAAAAAAAAATTTAAAAAGAAATACATATATATATTTAAAGTTTTCTTCCCCTTTATTACTGCAACTGACTGTATTCCAAATGAATCAGCTAAATATTTATTACTACTGCAAAATAGCTCTTCCAAGCGAAGACCTACTCAAATGAAAACCTTTCAAGAAGATATCAGAAGACACCACAGTATCTAGGTGGAAAATGGTGGTCCTTTAATAATTTAGAAGTGCAGCTTTTATCGACTGTTCTAGTTCTTCTAGATTCACCACGTAAGGCTGGAAGAACTTGTAGGATCATTTGGGACTGCTTGATTTCCCAGTATTATCTCACACTCCTTAGAGTCACTCAGTATTGTTTGCAAAGTTTACATGTTCTCCACTTCAGCTCTTTTTCCATTTGTCAGCTCTTAAATAATGATCTTCCAACCTCCCTTAAGAAACTGCATAGACTGAAACACATTTTATGGCTTATTCTCCAGGCCTGGATAGTTTTAATGGTCTTCCTTAAGAACTGCTTTAGTATTTTTCCATCTTCTTCAGTCATGAATGTCAGAATTGGGCAGAGTATTTAAACATCAGCCTTACTAACAGAATAGACTTTAATCAAAGAACTTTCACTACTTTTACTTGATATTTCTCCTTTTATACAACCAAGGTCCTTGCTGGCCCTCGTTAATTATACTCTTATACTGACAGCTAATTTGGAGGCGATTATTGAGGAAGCTCTGATGCCCTTTCCCAAGGGCTTTAAGAGTGAAGTCCTGGTGGTTTGAGCCATGAGGTCCCAGGCACTGCTGGCTCCAAAGTCCACCTCATGGGTTAGCAAACAGAAGGTGCACCCAAGCTTCAACTGCAGCAGCTTAGCAGATCTTCACAGAAAGATAGGGTTCTACTCATAAACCAAACTCCATGGGCAACCAAGCTGGAGTTACAAATCCTCACCATGCAGTCCTTGCTCCTAGGGAATCCATGGCAAACAGGCAGATGGCTGAGGTAGTTCTGTTTAAAAATGGTGTCACTGTGCCTCCAGACTTCAAAAACTTTTCCCAAAGTCTCAAAAGCCTGGAAGCAGGTTCTTGCAAACAGAACCATCCCAAAGGCATCACAGTGTCTTGGTTTCTGGCTGTCTTACTTTGTGTCCTCCTGGACCATGTGGTATTCCAGATTATATCCCTTTATTTTCCCAACTCTTTAGTGTGCTGTATTTTTTTTTTTTCTAGCAATGGTGATATATTATCAGTTGATAATATCTGGTAGAGTTAAAATCAATTTACCTTCATGCTGCTTAGTACAATTTGTTTCTGCACTGTTCAAAAATTTTAAAACACTGGGCCCATGTCCTGTTTGACTGTTCAGGGCTGAAGTCTTGGAGTCCCTTGTCACCTTTAATGTATATATCCTCACAAGTCTTGATATGGCTACAATTCCTCTCCCTTACAGTCACCAAAACAGAACACTGAAGCCCAGCTCCACAGCTGTCCACACCTAAATTTTAGTGAAATCAGGAGGCAATAGGTTTTCACACATCCTGGATGATTTGCCCAAGACTGAGACCTCTGTGAAGAACATACTCAAGAGCTAAACGCAAACCTCTCAGATCTCCCACTGGTTCCCTCACCACTCCATGACCACAGCAGCCACAATCCCTCAGTATCAGGTAACAGAGATGGGAAATGTTTAGCTGCCTTTATAGTGATGGAGATCAGACATTTAAAACAAACAACTGCACCTCCTGCAAGTGTTACTCAGCATGGTGGGCCATCAGATAACACACACTCTGGAAAGAAGGACAGCTGAGGTTGTTGCAGATGAGTTCCCTCAGTGCTTCAAAGCCAACCCAATGGTCTGGCTTATTTTTGCTACTTCTCAGTTTGAAATCAGTGTCCCCGTCTCTTCAATAGCCTCGAAACACCACTGCTCTTTTTTATTCATTTTCCAGCTCCCCACAGCCTCTAAAGATTTTCCTATGCTTTTAATATATTCCTTTATAGTCTTCCCACAAAACTGAAAATGAGCAATTTGGTCGGAAATGGCAAACTGCTTTGTGTGTTTTTACCTCAAAATCTTGAGGTTGAGTGGTGTATCTGCAGAGAAAACAGTTTTCTAACAACAAACTCCAGTGTGATAATGTCACCAACAACTCAGAATGCATTTCCTGACACTTTTCTGTTCATAAGAAAGAACAAACACTTTGTTTATGACCAAGCCATGTGTAATGGGCCAAGCGCTTCCTACTAGCATCACAAATGAGAAAAATTTGCATTAATGAAGAACAGCAAAAGGAAAAGCATAACAAACAGGGGAAATAAATGTATGCAGAACAACACTGGGCAAAGTTTCTGGCATTCAAATGATTCAGTATAGGCAAGATGTGATTTTCTGTTTCCCTCAGCAGGTGGATAATAATAATACTGATATTAATACTTAAAGTATCGATAACCATTTGCAGAATGTGCATTCATTTCACATTTAGATCTTTAAGTACTTATATACCTTTTGCTGCCACAGATGGATAAAATGATAAAGAATATGAAGACAGCTTTCATTTCAATATAAGATTTCCGAAATCTGGGGGTCCCTCTGCATCCAATGGGAACAGAAAAGGACATCAAAGGAGATCGTCCATCCACCTACTGCAGGGTGAGAAAAATCATCTTTTGGAGAGTGCTAGTCCTCTGTGCTGAAAAAAAAGAGGGGCTACAAGTCAACTGTAAACAGATGCCTAACATTTGCATGGATAAAGATATATGAGGTGAATCAAAGCTTCAAGGATTCAACAGAAGCTGTCAAGTGAAACAGGATCAGGCTCTGTGTTTCCCTAAGATTCTCCTTATACCTCATCTGCTAGACTTAGCTTGTTCCTAGGAATGCAACAGAGAGCTTTCAGGTACCCCACACTGTTGGAGGTAAAAATAAATGGAAATGGATGGAGAAATAAATGGAAAGGCATGGAAATAAATGAGAAGCAAAGAAAGTGCATTACATATGACAAATCTGTATAGTAGGCACAAAAAATAGTCTTCCAAGAGCAGGAAAGAAACAACAGATGAGCCAGTTCATTTATGTCTTATCTATTTCATTTTTAGTGCTTAAGTAATAAAACAAAACAAAAAAGATCAATGAAACAATTTGAGATTTTCTGATCTCATACAAGACATTTCATTAAAAAGAAACAGCTTTTTCTATTTTTTTTCCAATTAGAAAGAGCTCAAATACAGCTGAAAGATTTGATGAGTCAGGAGAAAACTCAGCAGAGAGCAGGGACGTCTTGTCAGGATCGGGAGAGGGGACGCAGATGTGCCGAATGGCCCAGTGAGCAGCAGAGATTGCTGTCTGCAGGAACGCTGCTTTTTCCAGGGAAACACTGCCAAGTCTGGTTGTTCCTACCAGGAGACAGCCCACGAGCTCAGTCTTTCAGTTGACAGCCTCTTGGCCAGGCCTTCAGGACTTGGTCTTGATGACACTGTCAACTTCTCAGTTGTTTCTCAACTTCCCAAGGACTGACAAGCTCAACTTGGGCAGCAGAGCACGGCACGGAGCACTGCAGCTCTGCTGCTGACCTGACATCGTTCTGTTTCCCCATCTGAAGACAAATGTACTTGCTTGCAAACTTGTACTTTCACAGACACTTCTCTCAAAGTATCTCCATTTAGTTTCAGACAAGCCTTTTCCAAAGCAGGGCTCCAAAGTCTACACCAGTACCCAAGTGTACAGAGAGATCAGCATTCAAAATTATGTGACTGTGGCCCTGCCCTATGCCAAGTAGAAGTTTGGTTCTTCAAGTCAATTTTTCAAAATGGTCATGCTTGTGCCAGTTCACTTTTCAGGCTCTTCCAAAGACATTCCAGGATGGAAACACTCTGAAATAGTCTGAATATCAGAAAGAACTGGATCTCTGGCTATACGTGAATTTCAAAGGTGTCCCTATTCAAACAGCTCATAAGAGCTGCTCAAGCAATCCAACAGAGCCAGAATAAAGAAAAGTAAATAATATTACTCCTGTATCTGCAGGAGGTGGAAGCTAAAAAATGTAATTAGTGGGAGTCCTCAAGGACAGTCACTAGCTACTTTCCCTGAATCCTGCTGCTCCAATATTGTGTTGTGTTGCAAATGTCATTGATTTTCATTTTCTTCCTCTGAAACCCCAAACCTCTAATATTAAATAAGACTGAGGGAATTTCATTTTGTATCCAGAATACACTAAGCAGACAGCAACCCACTACTGTCTGTCCTAGCCCATTAACTTTATTAAAAAATTCAACAGAGCTGATTTCTGAAAAAGCAATTTATCAGTCTGCAGTACAAATACGGTACCAGTTGAAAGTTATTTTATTTGGATTTAGGTGTTCCTTGCCCAGGATGCACCATCAGACTTTCTAAGGTTGTCAAGATTGATAAAAAACCAGGTCACACGTGTATGATAGGTATAATTGCCTTACTGTTTCTTATCCCCCCTTTAACCAAAAATGCATAAGCTTGTATTGCATTTCTTTACAGAAGAAGATAATTATTGCTGTCACTGTCACATTCACTTCTCAGTCTTGATAACAAATGAATTAAACCTGGCACACGACCAAAGGTCCTTCAGTTACCCTGTCAATGCTAATTCAAGATACCATACATTTTGCATAGACTGGAGAAGGAAAGGAAGGATGGATCTAGATATTATAAAGATCAGAATTTGTTTAACACAGAAGACTTTGGTCTTCAGTTACACTCTGTGCTCCAACAGAGTAGATGAGTCTCCAGACACAGGAAGAAAGAATTCAGATGACAAGATCCCCTGGGATAAAGATGGGACAAAGGGTATCCCATCACCAAATACTGTAACTCAGTCGATGTACACTGCCATCACACTGTTTGGCCTCCTTACACCTGAAAGTCCAACAGGTAGGTTTTAGATTCATGAAAGGAGCCAGACTGCAAGAGCAGCTTTATCTGGTTTATGACTTACTGTGGTTACAACAGCTAAAATAGACTAGAGACAAAAGTAATCACAGCTCATGCTTGAGAGTACACATTAAATTGACATGGATATCTCCCTTTACTCAGTTTGCTGCAAATTTATTGAAAACACTGTAAGATTTTCCCAAAAACTTGCAGCTTTACATACAAAGTACTTAGATGAGATATCACATACAATCTATCAATATTCTGTCCAATACACAGCAAGTTCTAGTTTTCTGAACACGTATTTATCTAAGCTTTTGGCAGTGGCAAACTTTTTAAGCAGCTGCAAGCTTTACTGACAATGTAGAACCAAATAAAGGTTTGCCTAAGAACTCCAATTCATAACTCGATGCCAAATTAGCATAAGTGAAATATGAGTATTTAATATAATAAAACATGAGCCGCAAGCACCGAGCCCATCCCAGGAAAAATGTGAAACCAGAAGGTATTTTAATGAAAATCTGGAAGCAAATATCACAGTCTAATATTTAAAAGCCATAAGAGTTAATTTTAGTTTGAAAGGAAATCATTTTTCAAAGTTCTGTATTCTGTTTAAAAACAGATTGAGCACATTTATTAAATTAGCAGACCACTGCATTTATGAAATCCATAAGTCAGATCAATGGTGCACAGTCAGCTCTACAAAGTAATTGCTGGCTTCTCTTAAAATGGACAATCCAAAAACTTCCAAGGACTAGTTTTTCCCTTCATTATTTATAACGAGCAAAACATGGTGCAATAGATTGTAATTCATAATGCTTTTTTAATGTTTTTATAGCACAACACTTGGACTCATTTCTAATATTTTTGAATGACAGGTTGCCATTATTGAAATTCCATTAATATGAATTATGAGTACAATATATTTTACCCAATATTTCCTACCCCAGGACTAAAGTAATTCTACAATAAAAAAATCCCATAGTCAGCATTTTTTTTAGAAATAGAAATCACAGCCATCAGAGATTAGTCTTCCTGCATCACTATGTATCTGACCTCAATCTTGCATTCATTTGACTCAACAGAATCATCAGACATAATTTAAATGCACATTTATGGTCACAGAATCATTGAATACCTGGAGATAGAAGACACCCACATGGATGATCAAATCCAACTCTTAGCCCTGCACAAGACATCCCAGGAATCCCACCATGTGTCTGAGAGGTTTGTCCAAACACTTCTGGAGTTCTGTCATGCTTTGTGCTCCGACCATGGCTCTGGGGAGCTGTTTCAGTGCCCAAACACTCTCTGGGCAAAGAAAGTTTTCCTAATATCCAACCTTCTCCTCCACTGACACAGTTTGGTTTTTAAATTCCAGTATTTAGGAAAGCATCCAGCTATGGTTCCCAAGCAGCAAGTCAAGGCTCACTCAGCAGGCTCTCCTTCCTCTGCCCAGGAAATTACTTGGTAACTTGGCCCAGGGAGTACAAGATGGATAGACAAGACCAAATCCTCTCCTTGTGCATGCCCCCAGGCACTGATGTGAGCCTGATGAACTTTTCCCTCTTATGAAGGCAGATTTTAAGGATCAGGTAGATTCAAGCCCACTTCAGATTTTTCATTTTGCTCATAGCAGCCACCTGCCATGGATATCTCTCCCTAAGAAACAGCAATCCAACTAAATGACTAAACCCATACTAAACAGTAGGGATGAGGAGAGCCATCCTGAGTCCATTGGGGCTACTTGCTTGCAGCAAGACTATGCTTCATGTTTTATCATGTGGCAGAAAGACAAAGATATATGTGGTAAATGAAATCCCCAAGGTGCAGCTGCAGGCAGTACATTCTGGGGAAGGATGCATCCAGTGTACCTGCAATATCAATCCCACTGGAGGCAGAGTATTGAGCTGTATGAATGCACAGTCTCACCTACCATGACTGTTCTTACCTTTTATGAACTGATTTAGCATTAGCAGCATAAAACATGTTTTAACATTATCACAATAGCAGTGAAATATGGCAGCTTCTTTGGGGAAAAAAAAAAAAATGGTCACCAAGGAACTTTGCACAGACCTCGCAGTATCAGGGCAGAAAGGCAACAAAGCATTTTTCTCTGATTTTCAAAAGGCATGTAGCAATAAAAATCTATTAAATGAAACAAAGAAATTCCCAAATGCCAGGAGTGGTCTGGTCCCTGCCCTGCAGAACACACATCCAGAAATGACAAGAGAACAGCATGTGATGAAAAGAACACAAGAAGCAAGCAAGTAGATGGCAGGTAACAATGTTGAGTAGTACCATATGTGTTTCTGCACAGACACTCCCAAACAAGTATTTGGCAAAGTCTGTTCCTAAATACAGATGCATTCAGAAATACCCACAATCCAGCCATAATCAGTGATTAGTCTTTGCCAGTATCATGGTGGTAAGTAGTTCTTTAGGAGAAATCCTTGTACAAAGAGGGCGAGAGGCTTGCAAAAAATCTCTAGAAGCACGTCAGGCACAGAGGACAAAAAAAGCATTTATAACAAAAACAAACAAAAAGGTAATCAAAACCTTGGAGTCCTCGGTAAAACAGATGGCAGGACTGGGAACACAAAAAGATACATGGGTGGAAAATGAGTAGGGGGTTGTTTGAATGCTTCTGACATTTCTTTAAATGTCAGTTCATAATTATGACATCTTCACTTACCACCTTGGAGGTAATACAGCCCCTTCTAGCAGAGACCTCACTTTTTGTGGAGAGCTGCACTTTAGCATTTCAAGCTTTCATCATGCTCCTGTCTTTTATTCTGGTGAGAATGAAGAAGCAAAAAGCAAACTCCCACTGAACACCTACTACTTCTGCTTTCATTCCAAGGTTTCCTCGTTGTTTAGTTAAATCTCTGGGTTTATTATACGGATTTAGATGAAGAGTTACACACTGAGAAGCACTGGTAGGTAAGTGAGAGAAAGGGCAATATTGAAAGAAGTTTGAAGCACATGGCATACTCTATAAACACTCCACCAGAGAAGGGGAAATGAGTGGGTATAATCTTTTGCATAAGTTTATATGTGTAAAACCTGTGTTAATAAAAATCAATCCTCACTCACTATTTGAACACAAATCCCATTAATAATTCCATTAAGCTATCACTTCAGCTCATTATTTTACCTGTTTGCAGTTCACTGTGTTGATTGCCAGCATCTGCTGCTTTCCCTGAGAGAGAGGGAGGCCAAGGCCACGCAATCACATTCCTGTTGGGGACACTCCCCTCAGCTTGCTGCTGAGAAGGCATTCCCACTCTGTCCTACCCAGAAACAGTGTATGGCCTTCCAATACCACCAGCCTCCATCCCAGGACTCACCATCCAGCATCCATGCCCAAATTCAGATTGCCCAATTATCAGCTACTCAGCATGCTTGTTCTATGCTTTACTAAGCAGATACTTTAAAAAGGAAAAGGGAGGGAGGGAAGAAAAGGAGGACTGACATACAGATAGTAATACATAACAAGCAACATAACTTCATATTTTGCAAGTAAAAGCTTGAAGGGAACAGGGGACACAGGATGGACCTAGACACAAATAAAAACTTCCCCTAAAACCAAGCTCCAAAACACTTTAAACATGTTAAACATTCAGGGAGGCAAACAGATAACATAATCACAATGCACAGCAGGGTCCTCAATGGAAAATGCGTACACGACTCTTGAAAGGTTATTACAGCAAATTTAAGCAAACAAATTGCACAAAGACCAGAGAGCAGCCAGAGGTTTTCAGGTCTTGTGTTCTGATCACCGAGGCTTATTCCAACTGGTTCAATTTGATCCAACAATCAGAAAGTCAAATGATATGAAGAAAGATATTTCCTCCAGTAAATTGAAAAAGGTGGAGTGGGAGCTTATTTATATTTTCTTCTTGCAACTGCATTTCTTCCTTTCTTCCTCTCTCCAAGCAGTGCAGCCCTTGTAAAAAAGTTTCAGCAGTGGAATGCACATTTGCACATTGTGCATCTCTGTACTTTCATTCCGTCCAGGAACACTCACCTCCAAAGGAAAAGCAAACAGCCAGGCACTGAACACAATGAAGCAGAAACACAAAGGGAAAAGAGCTGAAAAAAAGAAGCTCATTTCCAACAGAACTGAGCAACTACCCTGGGCTAATATTGTTACATTTGACTGAACCTGACTGACAAAACACCCCACTATTAACCCCTAAGCTCTTCATCAAATAGACTCATGAACTTTTCTTCTACGAAAGTATGATAGATTCGGCAGATTTTACAGTTGATTGGACAGAGAAAGTGAGTCCCCCACAGGTCTTCCAAAATCTAACACCAAAGGTGATGTGCACCAAGCTTTGTTTCCATAGCCTCTTCTGAGGGGACCATCTCAAATATAACATATGGTCATGGATTTCTATCCAGATGCCATCATAAATGAACCAGTACATATTTCCTATGTGAAATGCTTCAGATAAAATATCTGGCAGTGAACAGTCTCCAAATTTGTCAGCGCTGGTGGAAAATCAATGCCAAATCCACCCCACATGAAGACACACATACTAGCAGTGCTGCTTTAATTTTGTTTGCCCCTGCTGTGGCTGTGCTAGGAGTGTGTGGTCTGAAAGAGCCACATGTGGGAACACTAATTTTGGTTCATATGATGACTAAAATGCTGAAACTGAACCAAAACCTCAGGTCTCTCTTGTTGCAGTGCTAGTAAGATGTGCCAGGAAGGTGGTCTGGAGCTCCCTGCTCATGGAATCAGGCAACTTCCATTAATAAAAGGCATTCATAATTCATATTGAAAAAAATCAAGATGCATACATAACTGTACCTCAGGCAGCTGGAAACAGAAGTATGAGGATGAAAACTGGGCAGGACAAAAGGATATAACCACACTTCTGGAATTTCCCCAATCCTGGCAGCTAGCATAGGTTTATTGGGCTTTCATTGGTAGGAAGCAGTATTATTTTCTATTCATTGCTGTGGTAAGAAAAATAGAAAAGAGGCTACTAAATGAAAAACCAACTTTGCAGGTAGTGAGAGGTGTTTCTACTTCAACACTTAATGGCTGTCATGATCTTTCATACCAGATGTATGTTAATGTCTGTCCAATATATAACACAATCTCTTATTTTCAGATACAACTGAAAATATAAAAATAATTTCCTGGTACAAGGCACATGTACAGAACATATTCATTCTGATACAGAAACTCAATCTGCCAGAAATTGGTGACCCATGTGCAAAACCTTGACAAAGATTTCTGAAAATCAGCTGACACAACTCCATAGAAGACTCAATTTCTAGACTCCCTTAGACTATGCATTCCTATTTTTAATGGAAAAGTGAGTTCACAAACTATTCAAGTTACTGTGACAATTTTCAGTAGGGTCAGACTGCACCATCTCAGTGCAAAGGTACACTGTGGCCTAAGGCAGAGACAAAAAGGAGATGTACTTGTGCTCCTTATTGTTCAGATACAACTCAGTCAAGTATGAAACTGTGGAGTCAAGTAAAACCAATTACACTTGCCTCAAACACAAAATCATCCCAATAACTAGAAAACAAAATAGAGCCAGGACCTGTTATATGGCTCTAAGGCCAAATTATATGGCCTGGCCACATTCACAGGATTATACACTTTTACCCTCCAAAACAAGGTGGCTATATCCAAACTGCCAGTTGGGAATGGCTGCTGGCACTTGCTAATCGCTAGGCCATGCCTGGGAATTGTTTATGACAGCACTAGCTGGTCCAGGCTTAGCACAAAGCAGAGCCTGTGCTAACAATTTAATGGTATAGATGGTCAAGTTCCAGCTCTTGGGCTTGTGCCCTGGCACTGCTTGATCTGTTCGGAGAGACCTTGCCAAACACAGTTGTTCTGTGAGCAGAGCTGGCTGGAACACAGACAAAAAAAAGAGTATCCAACCAAATTTAAACCTTTAAGCGTTGTCATGATTCCCTTCTTTATTCTTTGGTTTTTGTTTTTATTTTTCCTTTGTTTTCCAGACAGCCTTATTTTCACTGAGGTGTTCCATTTGCCAAAACAACAGAAGGTCAAAAGAGTTGTGGTAAGTGCCCAGCGTGTTTCATTTCTTACTATTGTTGGCAGTTGCCAACAAGCGATGGTGCCTCCAGTACAGTTGGGAATGCTGTGGGAAGTGTCAGAAGAGTTTAAATCAAGTGTCTGATGGAAAATGGGACAGGAGGAGAAAGATGTTGAGACTGAAGTAGAAAGATGAAAAGAGAAATGAATGAAATTAATTGGTCCACAAACTTTGCAGCATTGCCTAAGCTTTGCTTTTTGTCGTAGTTCAAAGAGTTGGATGCAAAAAGCACACTGTTCAACAACTGCTATGACTGCCTTATCTCTCTGTGGTTTTGAACCACTTTCTTTGATCCATTGCAAAAGAATGATACAAAAGGTCTTTGCTGCAGAGCAAATTCACTCCCTTACTAGCAGCTCAGAAGGTGAGGTAAGCAAGATTGCCTTTGCAGACACAGCCAAGGGCAAGGTGACTTCCGTAACTACCCTTGTGTGGCAGGTGCCACCTCTCAGTTCTCTGAAGGAAACCTTTTAGGAGAGTTGAGACTGACTTTTCTCCAAGACTCTTCTCCACAGCTCTTTGCAGGCTTTCACCACTAGAAAATAACCAGCCTGGTTATATTTCATGAGAAGGGGCTCTGGAAAGTGACCAGAATCCCTCCTCAGAGCAGGCAAGGACAACACTGGATTGCTTGGGGCTTTGACCACCTGAAATCTGGGTAGCTCCAGGGTATGCATCAACATCTCTGTGCACCTGTGCCGGTATCTGGCTACTCTCAGCGTGAGCCATTTTTTCTTTATTTATAAGCAGAAATTCCTTTGCTGACTTTTGTGTGCATTGTTTTTTTCTCTTTCCATTTCCACTCCTGAGAAGACTCCACTGCACTGTTACAGGATAACCACCTAGCACAACCTGAGGAATAACACAGTCCACAGGGAACTGAATAGGAACACAAAGTCAAGTGGTCAGCTGGGGTCTTTCTGGGTGTATTTAGAAGTGTCTTGCTCTACTCTTTGACTTCTGGTTATTTTAGAAGGATCCTCTGTCACCCCACTTGGTGCACTGCATCCAAGAACACCCCCCAGTCTCTAAAGAGCACTGACACCAGACTTGGACTGCCCTTTTCCTTTGCAAAGCAACCATTGACAACTTAAAGGAAAACTTGGGAATCATCTACCTAACAAAAAAAAAAAAAAAATGGAATTGAGCACTAAGATAATTGGGATTGTTCAGCCTGGGGAAGAAAAGGCTTTGGTGTTACTTAATGGCAGCCTTCCAGTACCTGAAGAGGGCTGACAAGAAAGATAGAGGGAGACTATTTTACAAGAGCTTGGAGTGACAGGACAAGGGGAAATGGCTTCAAACTTAAAGAGAGTAGGTTTAGATTAGGGATTAGGAAGAAATTCTTTACTGCAAGGGTGGTGAGGCACTGGATCAGGTTGCCCATGGAAGTTGTGGCTGCCCCATCCCTGGAAATGTTCAAGACCAGGCTGGATGGAGTTCAGAGCAACCTCTTCTACTGGGAGATGTTCCTGCCCATGACGGGGGGGATGGAATTTAAAGATCCCTTCCCACCCAAATCATTCTATGATTCTATGAAGATGGATATATTGTAAAATTTGTAACAACTGTACAAATCATAGCTGAGATGACATGTAAGAAAATATGAAATAGTGTTATCATGCACTGCTCCTGAGTTAAAACTTTATTGTACAGCAGTTCATATTTCTAAGTAGGCTGAGAAAACAAGGTGAATGGCAGCTTTGTAGGTTGCAAACAAAGCATGTGTGATCCATATCTTCAAAACCTGGACACATCTGTGCGTCTTAATCAAAGCAGTGCATCTGAGATAATTATTCATGTGCATGATGACCCTAAGAGTCATCAATTCTACACATCAGACACTTTGGTCACAGGAAAACTTATCAGTAGGATTATTGTGAGCAGTAGAAAAAATGTTTATGAAATGGAGTTTAAAACTTCATAAGCAAGAATGGAATTAATACACTCAAATTTTCCTCTATAATCCAGCTTGAAGAACCTTGCAAAGATAAATGCTAGACCTTTAAAAGCAGGGATGATAAAGATAATTAATGGAAGCTTAGAAAGATAATAATGTCTCAAATCCATGTGGGGTGTAACTATTGCTCAGCTTTTGAGGAAAAGGAAGATAAATTATTCAGTTTTATTCCATCCCAGCATGAAGCAAAAATTCTAAAGGAAACAAGCTGTTCAAAAGCAAAACTGTGATGACTATGCCAAGATAGGAGTTAGGCTCAGAAGACCTAAAATAAATCCAAAGTTCTGGTATTCATTGGCCAATGAGGATTCTGGGTACTGTTTTAAAGCAAACTGTCAAAACCTCTGCCTTGGGAAATCTACTGGAGAATTGATTCAATTCTAGGATTTTGTCAGGATATTATAGAATGCTTTTGGTTGGAAGAGACCTCTGCAAATCGTTTGGCTCTCTCCTGCTAAAAACAAAGCACATTTAGGTCAGAGTATTCCTGGTCATGTGCAGCTGAGGCTGCAGTGTTTCCTATGAAGATTCTGCAGCTGTTTTGGACCCTCCACCTAGACTAATGTGCAACAAACAGGAAGAGCTTGTAGTTGGTAACAATGTGGGGATCAGACTCTTCTCCCACATAACAAGCAATAGGACAAGAGGAAACTTGCACCAGGGGAATTTTAGACTGGATATTGGGAAACATTTCTTCACTGGAAAGATCACCAAGCACGGAGAACAGGCTGCCCAGGGAAGTGGTTGAGTCACCACCCCTAAAGGTATTAAAAGATGTGTACATGTGGCACTTGGGGACATGGTTTAGTGGTGGCTGGGCAGTGCTGGGCTAATGGCTGGATTCCATGACCTTAAAGATCTTTCCCAACCTAAATGTTCCTGTGAGTTTATAAACAGCAAGAACCATTATTTTACTGAGAGGGTAACAGAGCACTGGCACAGGTGGTCCAGAGAGGACTTGAGTCTCCTTCCTTGGAGACACTCAAGGTCCTCTGAACACAGTCCTGGGCAGCTGGGTCAATGTGAACCCGCTTGAGGCAAGGGGGCTGGACCAGACAATCTGCAGAGGCCCCTTCCAACCTCAGTGATTCTTGTGTTTCACTTGCCAGATGACAAATGTTTCACTTGATGCATTACTTCAGTGGTTTTGAAAGCACGGGCTTTGTATAACACTTCAGAATTAAAGGATAACTTTAATTATATATAATATTGTAACATAAGCAGTATATAATCTTAAACATTCAAATTACAAAGCCAAGAAAGCTGCTTCTTCTGGATATGTTTGTGCAATTATTTAGTAGTAGTAAATATTATTCACATACTTCTGAGTGCTTTGTTTCAGGATTACCATAAAGGACCTGGGATCGTAAACAATAAGAAATAATGCTATGATATGAAGAATTTACTACTAGCTATTATTAATTATTTATACAGTGGGTGCATATCATTTTACACACAAACACCAACTCACAGACAGCATTTACTTCTGTGCAGAGCTTCTACAAGGTTTGTTTTCCAAAGTGAACCAGTTTGGTCATGCTAAATTGTAGTGGGTAATAACCACGTATGTTTCAGCTTGACAGGAGCAGAGAACAACCAAAACCAGCAGAGGCAGACCAGCTTTCAGGAGAATTTGGAATAGTCAGTTCCTCCAAACCAATGTAAACGTGCATCCTGTTTCCTGAAAAGTGCCCACTTCATCCAAGAACACAGTGTTACAGCAGCTAACCATCACTTGAACATTCAGGAATGCCTCAAATTCCAAGAGCAAGCCCAACAAAATAACTTGGTTATCCTTTTACACACGCTTCTTTTAAAAGAAATGTGGAATTATGTATCTTCATCAGAGCTGCTTCTACAGAGTGAAACCAGAGCCAGGAAAAAGTGTCAGGAATTCCTTCCACATTCTCCCTCACGGTGCTCTCGCAGGCATTGACAATGAACCCCTGTTTTGCCCACTCCCAAGGAAGTGAGTGGGTGTATTTCCATTCCTGCAGGAGATGCCAGCACCTTGGGGATGGGATGGAGCACTGCTGCTGTAAGAGGACTCCTGGCCCTCCTGCACAGCAGCTCAGCCTGCCCATGCTTCGTGCCACAGTCACAACATCCTCACGCTCCTCTTCAAGGTCTGGGCACTTTTTCAAGAGGATTTTCAGGATTGTAAAGACAGGGCAGTGGTGATGCTTTAACGTCAATCCAGAGTGTCAGACCTGGCTGATCAGAGCTTCCTGGTATGGCTGGTGCACATCAGCCTGTGTCCAGTGTTTGAAGGTATAGCATTCCCAGTTCAAAGAGCCAGAGTGCAGAGTTTAATATCCTGTTTATCACTCCCAGGGACAAATTTATTTTTGTGTCTGTCAGCTTCACAGACAAGTGTTGTATCAAGGAGGAACTCAAAGCCCATGGAAAGAAATCATAGGGAGAAGTGAAGCTTTTCTCCCTTCTATTTATTTTTTTTTTATTAATTTGATTTCTCTGTTTTGCAAGCTGAGGAAATCGGTGCCATCAAGAAAATATTACATTTGTCATATAATGCTTCTGCTTCTCCCTTCTGCTATGCATTAAAACTGTATTTTTTAAAAATTACCATTGTTTTCCTGTTCTAAAAAAATGGTAAGCAAACATCCCACCCAAACAGTAGAGTAGCCCTCTAACAAACTGCATCAGGCTCCTTTATACCCCAACCAAGCCATCCTTCCCCCAATGATTTCTCTGACATTACTCTCTTCATGCAACACCAAAATCAGAAATTACCTGGCAGAGAAAGGATCAGCTTTCTTGAAAATATTTTCCAGGCCCTACCTATTAAGCATTGACAGCAAAAATAATAGGAAACCACCAAGTGATTCCTTGTAGAATTCTTTTTGTGGCTGTGTTTGATGGTGACAATAGCATTATGTTCCTAAATGACAGCAACCAACCTCAGGATTATATGCACCTATGACTCAGAGAACCTGCCCTCCTTTAGAAGTGCTGCTTCTTGGAAATAAACCCTCTAGTAACCCACATCAAATCACAGGGAAGGCAGCTTCCAGGCTTTTTTAGCCTGACAGGAGGCCGGGACAAATTTTATAATGAAACACCCATGACTCCTGAGTAACAGAACTATTTATTTTGCTTTACTTTGAATGGATAACCTGCAACTAATACATGTGAAAATGATGTAACGCTGAGAAAGAAATAAGAAAATAAAAATAACTCTAAATAATTTCAAAGAATCAAGTGCTTAAATCCTGGCCAACACAGATTTTATTTAGGTTTTATGACTGATATTTATTCCTTTTGGAAGTCAAGAGATTTTTTTCTTCAAAGTGCCAAAGCCCAGAAATACTCCTTTTTCTTTATCCAAAGCTGTCATGTTTGTGACCTTGTAAGTATTTGGCGATGTCAATTAGTGCTTCAAAAGTGCTGCCTTTCATCTTCAAATGGAATTGGGCCTAGAAACTGGCCAGACCTCTTAGCTCTTTCAACAGATGATAAACACACTGTAAGTAAAAAAATCCAAACAGCTTTTTATGACTTTAGAGATTAATGAGCATGCCAGGGCTTTCCAACCGATTTTGGTCCAATAAAGTATCTGCAAAAGTTGACAAATTAAACCCACATTTTGTATGCTCCAATTTCTACACTATTAAAAGTATGTACAGATGCATCTGAGAAAAAATACTGAAATTAGATGGTAAGAGGAAGTGGCAGATCATCAGCACAGTCTAAGCTCTCCCTAGGGCCACAGATCATTAGGAATAGCCTTTTAGAGAGAAGTCTGGAAAACACCTAAGACACCTCCACTTCCTTTAAAGGGAAGAATTGGTTCCTTTGCTTCGATGCTTTCATCACATCAGTTTTGGAACCCACCACCAATTTCACTTTGCTCTCTTCTGCCCTGGTGGTACCAACATTTCCCAGGAGTTCTGACTTTTTTGTAGTAGCATAATGCGATTACTTCAGCAGAAGTCATTGCTCAGTTCAATTCACAGACATTTTTTGTCAATTTGTATTTAGAGGAAAGAAAAATATGTCCTGAGAGTCAATGACCAAATTTATCTGTTTCCTCCTCTCACGCCCTGTATAAACTGGTGATTCCTCAAATGCAACTTTTAAATTAACCCTCTGATTTGAGGATACAAACACAATACTATAATGGTATTTTTTGGGTGCACTCTGCTGGTATCAGCCTAACTGGGCTGGTGTGATGGCACGTCATGGCCAACATAATTCACTCTGTCTCTCTCTCTTTGCTTGCAGACTACTCACAAAAGGATCAGTATGGAAGCTGTAATCCAGTTAAATTGTGTGTCAGCCCAAAATGTAAATTTTGCAAAGCTTAGTGAATTTTCAAGCCTAAAGAACCAGGAGAATGTGATTTGGGTGCCAGGGAAAACCTGTTTTTTGTCCTGTTTTTCTGTTACAAACCATCAATGTTATATACTCTGGGCATTGCTCTGATTTCCTAAGCATTCATGTCATAGCCTGCCATAATCAGAGCTTCATGTGCATCAGAAGTCTCTGCTTAGGTGGGAACAGGCTTGCATCTCATTAACCAATGAAACTAGACATGACTCTATTTTAAAAATGTATCCAGAGGTAAAAATGTGTTTCTGGAGAGAAAAAAAAAAATCACTGCTACAATTTGACATCCAGCAACTGAAGCTTTGTGTACCATCACAGTACTTGCTAAAAAATCAGAGATCTTTAACACTGCACTTAAGCCAGACTGCTATGGCATGTCCAGATCGAAGAATCACCAGACTACCATCTGAAATGGTGACAAAAATATTCCAGCTCTCAGTACAAACTCTAGGGGAGAGGAACAACAGCTTTCAGAGAGAAGCTGGGAGAGCAAATCCCATGTATTTCATCACTGCATATTTTGACTGTTTTCTAGCAACTGTTGTATTCCAATATTTATAATCTCTCTCTTTATGCAAGCATTTTATGTTTTATAATAAAAAGAGTACATAAATTTCAGTCACCGTAGCAGAGCAAATTGTTGTATGTAATTAGTCATGTACAACATAAGGCGTAACTTGAAAAACAATTCGTGTTTATTCTTCCTCTGCTTAATCAATATTTTAAATATTTGTGGAAGCTGTACACCAACTTTGCAAATCACCACCTCCTAAGTGAGAGAAAGAGAACAGACAACACAAATCCTGCAACCTACAGCAAATCATCAGCATCTGATAGGCTGCTGTTCAGGGAGCTACATTTTTTTGGCCCATAAAGGAAAGAAGAATATAACATTTTACTTCTGTTCTGTTTCCCTTTATTCCTTTTTACAGCGCATTCCTCAGCCACACTGACTTGTTTTTCCTTTACTGTAAGAATTTTCTTCCCTCCCCACCTGCTTTTTAATGCTATTTAGTTGCACTGATGCACAAAGTCAGCGGTGGCTATTTTTTCGCCTGCAATCCTTGCCTGACTTTCCAGAGAGGTTAACAAATGTTTGATCATCACTGTCTTCCCTCCCACATCAATAACCGTGGCTAACCACAGTGGGATAAACTCTGATAGCAAAAACACACAAGTTTTAAAGGCTAAAGCAGCACTGTGAGAACAGGAGGCCACAATCACGCCTCAGTTACACTATTTAAAGACTTAAAACTGCACAGCTATCCCTGGACTCAACTAGAGAAAATCTCATCAAAACTGAAGACTGGTGTTTTTATAAAATTTGTCATAGGTTTAACCTTGAGAATAACAAATCATTAAGTGTTTGGGGGGGCTGAAGAATCAATTTATGTTCCAAGCAAAGGGTTTTTAAAATTAAGGTTGAAATTAGATCTCGCCTGGTGGTGCACAGATTCTGTTGATGTATCAATCTTTTCAGGCATTTAAAAATAATATAGAGATGATAAAAGTAAATGTTCTATAACCAAAAAATCTCTTGGTAATAAAATTTCAAATTACAGCCCATGACAACACTTCTAAATTGAAGCTGTGATACAGGAGCTTTGATGGAGAAAATTGTACAAGTAACTCGCAAAGTAATTCGGAAAAGCAACAAAGAATGAAGGTGCTGCTGAGATGAACAGAAAACATAGCTGGAATGGTGTGCAGCATCCTTAAATGAATTTCAGACTGTTTTGTTGCCAATATCTTAAGCAGTGCTGTAGTCTTACAAGGATTTCTTGGATAGTGTCCTTCGACCAATAAATAACCTCACTGCAGAAAAAACCCCCAAACCCCATCATGTACAGAACCAGCCCTGAGCTCAATCATCATACATGGCTGAGCCCAAGTCTGACAAACTGATCCAAACACAGAGTTTATTGGCAAGATTTCCACTTTCCTATGGACTACTGGTAGAGGGGTTGAGGAAGTATCTCCAGTGAAGTACCTCCATCATCTCTCCAAACTGTGCTGCCTCTGGGTGCCAGTCTGTGGCCCAACGCTTTGGGTACAGAATCAGAGTAGAAAAGCCATATTGAGTAAAAGAGTTGAAACTTTGCTCTTGGCAGAGAATGAGCAGAAAACCCAAAAATCACCACTTCCAAGTGCCTCACTTTCCCTGTCAATATACTGGGTGTGCAGCATCAAACTGTTTCTTAGAGGTTGATGAGGTTTAAATAGTTTTTCTGATATTTTCTTGCAGCCTCCAATGAAATGGGCAATAGCAGTGCAAAGTCTCATTGTCATTTTGTTCAGCAAAAAAATAAAGCCTGGGAAAAGGCAGCTTTTCTGTTTAAATAACTCAGAACAAACATCCTTAACCACTTAAAGGTGGCAGATCCACTAAGTGTGATTTGTACCAAAGCATCTGTGGTAAGAAGGTTACAGGTACGCTTTGAGAATAAATTTCAAAGGTCTGCAAAGCATAATTAGTTCTAAAGTTCTCCTACCCATTAATAATTACTAATAAAAACCTTCTAAAGTCCTCCACAGAAAGTAGTTAAAAGCTCTTCCACAAGCATGAAAACACAGACCAAACCCAATCCCCTCACAGCTAGTCTAACATATCCTAAGCTTCCCCATGGAGATGGTTTCATTTTTTTCTCTCCTTTTCTATGCTTCTTCTATTCATATCACGCAAGTCGTGGCCAAGTCTTTAATCTTACATACATTTACATAATTTTAAAGACCATGGTTCAGCCAGATTAAGTAGACTAGTGGTCCTTAAAACAATTTATCTATAAATTCCCTGAACAATTCCATCATGCAGCAAGTCATACAGTTCAGTTACATGTCAGAGAGAAAAGAAGTTTTTTCTTCCATTTTGAATTTGTTACTTTAGGATTCAGTTAACCTTGAGCTGAAGGATGGGAATATGACCAGTATCTGCCAATACAGGTACCCAGAAGACAGATTTTATCCAACAGACTTCACTTCAGTCTTTGACAATACTATGGATGTTTGATAACTCATAATTGAGGACGATGCCAAGTATATGTACTTTTAAAAAATACTGATTTAGCACTCTGGCAAAAAAGTCTGGAGCAATTATTATCTATACAGACATAGAAACAGAGGGAGGGAGCAGTTTTATCCCCATGCAAGGGAATAGTGAGTCTGATGTTGAAAGGATGTATATGGTTTGGGTATGTAAGTTTTAGCACCCATTTTCAAAGGCAAACAAAGAACAGAGTGGATGCAAAAGATGCAGTGTTATTTGGAGGCTACTGAAACTGGTCAATAGCAGGAACTAGAGGAATCAAGGACCAAAGGGCTGAGGACAGACTATATAATTTCCAAAAAAAAAACCAAAACAAAAACAAACAAACAAACCCCACAAAAAACCCAAACAAACAAAAAAAGCAGCAAAAGTCAAAATTGGTAAGTGGATGGGAGAAAGAGTCCCTTCTGACAGCCTGGGGCAGCACTGGTGACTGTACCTATCTCCTTGGACAATAAGACAAGGAGAACCAGATTATCAATCTTCTTGCTTCATGACACTGTGCCACCTCTTGTGTTGGGCACACCCTTGCCACTGAGTTTGAGGACCTGCCACAATGCTGGGGGGACATTCAGCCTGCAGAAGGGCAGCTCAGCAATCAAATATCTCACTCCCAAAACAGAACTAACAAATCCAGCTGTTAGATGTCACCTATCCCCCACAAGCTGGTACCCCATAAACACGCTGACAAAAATGGTTGCTAAAGGTAGGCAGGCTATGATCTCTTCACACCTCAAGGCAACTTAGCACATGCTTGGTTTATTTTTAAAGTATTGTTATATTTTTAATTTTTGTTTTTATTTTGATAAGAAACCTTGCTTTTCTAACTTGTGATCTCTTCAATATATGGATGCAATTTTTTATGCCTAGCCATTAGCTGGATTCTACCAGGGAAGAGCCTTGGCTGGTTACACTGCTGACCTCAAGTGTAAATCTGCTGTGTGTGAAGGAGAGAGACACAGGCAGGCATGGTGAACAGGACTGTGTAAGAGCACCCAATGTTTTTTGTGACACCATTTCATATCATTTGGAAGCTTGCTAAGCACCATACCCTTACATCTCTATTTACCCTACCTACGTATTTATCTACCTACCTGTCTCATCCCTTCATAGCTTTTTCCTCTTTAACACATGCAAGTTTGAATTTTTAGTTAGAGATGCTTAGTTGATTCACAGCACAAGAAGCTGGGGCAAGAATTCTATGCATTTTTACACATTTATTTTATGGGAGATTACACAGATGATTAACAGTTCTCAGAATAAAAAGTGTCTCCTGTTACCTCCATTCTTGTCTATTTATTGCTTTTGATCTATTCATGCCAAAACATTCTTACTAATGAAAGTCATCAGAAAATTGTCTAATAAGGTAATTTAGAAGACAGTTCACATCTAGCATATGATCAAATGGCACTTAACTTGCTGTTCCTGCCTCCTCTCCCCCAATAAACACATGGTTTACTAGCACTGATAAGCTTCAAAATGGTTTTGAACATCTGGGAAAAGGGCTGATCAGCTCCAGACAATTGTTGGACTCTAAGTAGACCCAGGAACAAAGGTCATGATAAATGAAACCACTGCTTTGGCTCCAAAATTGCTTCAATCATCTCCAGACAAAGCATGATTGAAATGCATCTATCAGTGGATAGCATCTGGAGAACACTAAAAATGTTTTGATCAGAATATGAGTGGCCTCTTCCAAATGAAAATAATTTTAAGATGCCATGGCAAATTTTTACAACCACACTTTGGGCTAATGTTTCCTTCTGTAGCATTGACCTTGTTTTTCTACAGTGTGAAAAAAATCAATGTAATAATGGTACTGCAGCAAAATTTCAGCTTGCTCTTGGCTTACTTTAAATAACTTCATTGTCTCCTTTCCCTCTGTCTACATCTGCTGCATTTGGCACTTTCAGTTATTAAAATGAAACCAAGTTGAAAGAAAATGTTAAATATCATAAAAAGAAACCCAGCAGCGCTTCTGTCTCACTTTGCCAGCGCTGTGGTCACCTTTACCATTTGCCAGGTTTTTCTGTTCCCAGCTGTTCTACCTGAATCTGCAGGCAAAAAGAAACCCCAACTTTCTCCAAGAATATCAAATGTACTTTGCAGTTCTACAAGAGCTAATTTTTGGTGTTTTTTTAAAAGGAAAACTCACCCTCTTCCCTCCAATAATATACTGGAACAAAAAAGCCCAGTATTTTGCTAGTGACTTCCATTCTTTGGTGTTTAACATTGTCTCACTCCTTAGTGTGCATTTTTGCACAAAGGAGTAAGCCTGTTTATAGCAGTTCCACAGTTTGACTCCAACCTGCACTAAAAATGAGGCTTTGAGAACCTTACAGGAAACTATCAACTAAAGAGGAAGAAAAACACCATTCAGCCAAAATGATGACCTTTAGTCAGAAAGAGGGACTTTCCACTCCCTCTGGATGAGAACCACATCCACTTGCTGTCAACCACAGCTCTGACTTGGTCAACAGACAAGAGCATTCCCAAAAGGAAAGTGGGAGCAGTAAATTCCAGAGAAAGCCACAGAATACCCAAACACAGGCAGTGGTGAAAACGAAACATTTTCTCTGCCTGGGCCTCTCAGAAGCATGGGGACACTCAGTCTTGGAGCAAGAAAGACTTACTCTGCTGTATGCACAACACAGAAAATAATTATGAAGACACAGACTGCCCATATAAATTCATTTTCCTACTCTTGGCTATCCCAGGAATGCAAGTCTTACACAGTGACAGGTGACGCTCATTCTCTGACATCCCTTCAACATACCAACCCCGTAAATAAAAAAAGAAAAAAAAAAAAAAAGAAAAAAAAGAAGAAAAATAAAAAAAGGTTAAAAAAAAGGTTAAAAAAAGAGTGTGAATTCTTACTTTGGTGGTGGAAGCTGGGGAGGAGTTGGCCACCAGGCTGGTGATGACATCGCTGTTGCCGGTGGTGCAGGCGGCGGTGGCCGGGGTGGGGAGGCGCGAGGGGACGATGGGCAGGGGCAGCAGCCCGGGCCGGGAGCTGCTGGTGGTGCTGGCGACGCTGCTGCAGTTGGTGCTGCCCACGTGGTTCCCGTTGGAGCTCCAGTCCCGGCGCTCCCACCCGGCACGGTAATCTCTTTCAAACCGGCTGTGGTGCCGTGACATCTCGGTGGAGGGCGGCTGCGTCTCAGAGGGAACTCGGGAGCCTGCCTGGAATATCAACGACAGCCAGGAGTTAGGGATGAGGGCCCGGCACAGTGACTGTACTCTGCAACCAGCAGGGCAAGACCCTGTCAAACCTTCTCTGCCTTAGCAGAACACTGTTTCTCCTCTTTTCCCAGCTGAACATCAAGAGGAAGAGAGCAGTGCCACAATGAATATTAATCTAGAACACAAATGAGAGAGTTGAGACAAGTACAAAGACACAGTGGAGAGCCTAGTCTCACAGACCTGAAGCAACACCATCTGCCAAAACTCTTTAGCAAAATAACAAGCAACACCACACAAATTGTGAAAAGCCAAGTTAGAAGAAAGTCATAATTCAATATTCTGACAACAGGATAACATTCTCAACAGCTCCATCTTGCAGTTTTCTCAGTAGCCTTCAAATCCTTTCTGTAGCCTCTTTCCTGTACCTGACATATGACCAAATATTGATGGTAAAGACTGATGCTTTAAGTTTTAGCTTTCCTATTTTCCAGATTCTGTACTGCATTAGTATATAACTCTGAACTTCATATAAAGTGTTAGCAAGTTCTCTTCACAGGGTAATTGGACAAAACAATCTTTTCTCAGGCTGAGAACCAAGAACACCATTGCAGCTTCAGGTCAAAAAAGTTTAAACAACAGCGAACTGAGGAGAGCAATCTGGGAGGATGGGACTTCATAACCTGAAGCTGTAATTGGACAATTAACCCCAAAACGTAAATGGACCACAACTTAGAGAAGTGTGAAAACTCGTGACTGTCGTCCATCCTGGGGGCAGCCACAGCCAGGCTCTTGTACTGCCCAAGGTGTATCCTTTGAAGGCCTTTTAAATAAATACCTACTTTATTCCTTTAACACTGTCTAGTCTGTGTTCTATGTAACCTCTCAAGGCATCAAGATCAAAGAGAAAAAAAATCTACCTCCTAAATCTACCCATTAATTCTCTATTTTCAAAGTCAAATACTGCTTCACACAGCCCCCCTTTTTGCTAGACCTCCTCACTCCAAGTTCCTACAGGAATATTTCACTTTGTGACACTTCCCCACAGCAAGGATGCTCTCTAGGGCAGGTCACCATCTCCTCCTGTGCTTCTGGCTAGACTTAAAACAATATACATAGGTGATCTATGACCAAGTTGTTCTGTGTGATCACCCTGTCCTTATCACCCCTCAGTATTTGTTATCCACAGATTGTATCTGTCAGGTGAGGGATGTCTTAACACAATGTTGGGAGTCTTGGCTCCCAACATCTAACCTTAGTTCTGATAATTATGTGTTACATAGCCTAGAGCAGTTACTGAAGTCTTCCTGGCAAGGTCTCCTAATGTGGAGAATGATAGCAATAATGCTATTTCCCCAGCAGAGTTCTGAGTAAGTGAAAGTTTACAGCATTTACAATAGAAGAAACAGTATGAATAAATTTTAAATGTATTTATTTCCATAAATAAATAATGAGTATCTAGGTCAATGCAGCACCTGATTTATTTTATTTGCATCACACGATTCACTATGTTCTTTGTAATAATGACATCAGGTCAGTGGAAGCAATATTGTTTCACAGTCTTAGATACAAAAGTGGATGGCAAGAATATCTGTTTATAAGGATTGTGGAGGGAGCCAGAACTAAACTCACCCAGAAACTTGAAGATAAGAAGCTTCTTAAGAGAGATAAAAAACTTGGAAGTATTATAAAACAGTGTGCCTATCGGCAGTGTTAGTTATTTACCTGGTAGAAATTAAAAAGGCAAACAAAACCCATTATTGTGCCTAAAGGACAAAAGGCTCACCTGGTTCATTAGAGAGCTACTAGCTGAGACAAAGAATACTCTTCCTCAGTTAAAAATTCAATAATAAAAATGTAAATTACAAAACCCTAACAAATTCCCTCCCACAATCATTTATGTTCAACAAAAAGCCAAACCAAATCTCCCAAGAAGCTGCATTTTTGATCATTACATTGTCCCTGTCCAGGAACAAGCACCTCCAGCAAGAGCCTACACTGGGGACCACACCACAGTGTTGTTGCTATTGTCCATAAAACTGACATTCCTCTTAACCCCACTATTTTCTTCTCTAGTAGAATGTGATGCAACATTTCACTGATTTGAGGGTTGATGGTTCTGGTATTTATTAGATTCCTCTGTCTTACATTTTTTGTGGCCATCTGATACTTTCATTCAGAAAGCTAATTCTGTATTTTCCACAGGACCATGTAAGCTCAGTTGTACAATGGCAATAGGAAACCCAGAGACACCAGCACTGTAAAAGCTGCTGTAGTGAAAACAAAAAACTTTTCTTTTAGAAGAGGTGAAGAAAGCAAACTTTCACTTCTCTAGTGAAAACGATCTCAGACTAAATTCAGTACCTGAACACAGTGTCTTTAAAGGTTAGAAATTCCACAGGTACAACCCAGCTTTCATTTGTTTTATAACCATTTTGCTAAGTCAGGCAAAAAAGGAGCCTGCAAACTGCAAGCTGCAATTTCAAAATATCCTTTATTATTCCTTGCCTTTGAAAAAGTTTCTTTTTAATCCCAACAGCCTCCACTGCCGTATGAAGCTATCTTTTGAGACTGTTTGGATGGTGGCTGTCAATTGAATGCCCCTCTCCTCCCGAGCTGGAGGATCTGCATTAGCTGTATTAGTGTACTCCTTGACAAGGCAGCCAGGGAGAACCAAATCACATCTCCCCCACCCACCCACACTCCTGAGCACATCTGACATTTAATTCAGTGGAGAGCAGTGGCACACATGCACACAAGTCAATAGCGAGCAGTTTTTGCCACACAATCCCAGGCACCCTGCCCCCAGCAATTCCACTATCAGATCAGACTGACAGGCAAGGACGTCAATAACAAGCAGGAAAAAAAGGCTGTGACTAAGCCACGCATTAACAAGTTTACTTAAAACCCAACGCCCTCTTCATGAGCACATTCACTTCTCAGTCCAGCTACTGTATTTCATGGTATTTCCAATGAAAAAATAAAAGCTGGGACTAAACATCAGTCTTTTTTTTTTTTTTTTCCCAATACACTGCATTAAATATACACTACTTGTTTCAACATGTCCTTTTTGGCTGGGTACAAAGATACTTGACAGCAACAAGATGTGCAGAAAAACCAGAGGGGATAACTATCTAATAAATGAGTATTCAACTGCTAGTGCTTGCTATTTAAAATTAGAAAGAATAGAAAATGTTTTCATAAATAGCTGCTGGGTGAGGTAAGAAGTGGGTTGTGAGCAGACTAGCTAATTTTTAAACGTATTTTTAGATCCAGAGTTTATGCTTTGTCTAGACAATTGTTGTTGAGGATCATAATCAAAATAATAATGCTTTAAACATATTCTGTACTCATAAGAAAAACTTCTCCAACACTGTGTCCTGCGTCAAGCGTAATCATCACATTCCTCTGCACAGAACTTGACACAGGGCAGCATAAACCATCTTGAGCAACAGCAGAAATAGAGTGGAGGCCAGTGGAAAATTCACTCGAGAAGCAGGGAGGGCAGCAGTCACTGCAGTCAGAGATCACAGAATCTCTAAGGCTGAAAAAGATCTTTAAGATCATCAAGTCCAGTCACCACCGTAACCCTGACACTACCAGTTCCACAATATCTGATTTTAGGCTGCAATTTTCCAGACATGTTGAGATTTTTTTTTTTTCCTAAGAATGAACAAAACAAAATAGAACAAAAACCTCTTTCTGTTGGGAAGACAGAGAGAAGTAGAAACATCAATGCCTAATACTTACAAACAGCAACATCACTAGCTAATGAATTCATGTGTTCTTACCTTCTTAAGGGAAGTTTTCCCCAATATTCATGTGCAGGCATTTCCTCTTAACTAGATTTAGATCCTTCTAAACAACACCGGGGAAGAGATAGAAGACTTTTACCCTGGTTTTTAGACACTGCCCGAGCTAAGCCTTGGCTAATTTCAAATCTACCAACCTCAGTTGTGAGGTTGATTTTTCAGCTAGCATTATGTTCCACTTTGCCACATGTCGGTCAGTTCTAGGGTAGATAAGCTTGAAGCTATCTCAGATACATTGACCCTACACCAGAGCCATAAACCCATGATGTGGACGCAGCCAGCAAGTGAAAGAATGTATGATTTGTGCATCTCAGACTCGTAGTCCATGAGGACTGCACACTGTTACTGCTGAAAATCCCTCTGAACACCCAATTCAGCTGGCAAGGTGGTGAAGCTGTTGAAGTCAAAGAGACAGGCCTTCCCTCACCCTCCACTCAAGATATAATCACTGGAGTATCCAGGTGTCTTTAATCTCTACTAGAAAGGAAACTCGTGCCCGTTTGTCACATAGAATCAAAGGATTTTATTGTGCAGCCAAAAGGAACAAAAACTCTCTTAGAGGGGAAAAATTCCCCACCCTGCTAGAGAGAGAGAAGAAAGAAAAACCCATAGCAGTTACCAGATGAACTGATAAATTCAAAGCAAAAAAGGAGATCAAATTGGTATTAAGGGAGGGCTGTGGAAAGGGCTATAAGCTAAAGAAGAGAAATTGAGCAACGAGAGGTAAATACAAATCCCATGACAAATCTAAAATGAGATTTAGTGATATGGCAAGGCAAAAAGTCCCCAAGACTGCACAACTGTGCATGTACTGCAAAAAGAATGCCAGAACACAGCCTGCTTTGTTTCAGACAAGGGTTATGCCAGGCACAGGAGCCAGGCATGAGGATTATACACACACCTGACCCCTTCCCCCATTATTTACTTTCAGAGAAAGATGGGCTTGGGAGGGTCGACCAGGAGAGGGTAACAGACTGATGAAACAATACCAAACACCTTCTGAGCAATGGGACAGGATCTCTCCCAACCCTACAAGGCCAAAACATGCAATGCAGCAGGTGAGTGAGACCATAGAAAGAAGTTACTTAAAATCTGTCTCTCTCAAGGCAAAGTAAAATGTGAGTGTACCCCTGCTAGAGAACATCACTTTTCCTACAACCAGGAATTTTAGACATATCTCAGACTAACAGCTTGCTCAACAAGAATATTTGAGAAGGTTTTTCAGCAAAATGTGAGTGTCTTCGGGACTCAAATGTAGGGCACGTACACAGACGGCAACATCCAGCCTCCAAATTTACCCTGAACACTTTGGCCATTTGGAAAACCTCCTACCTTCCTAGCACAAAACCACCTTCCTCCTGGTACTCATTTTTCACCACATCTGTTATGCAAGCTCATTTGTTCCTTGTTTCCACGGCTTCAACACACACACAGAGGAAAGGAAAAGGCCAGCGGCGTGTGAGATAGCAGCGTGCTGTCCTCAGGGCTCTTACCAGGTTCAAACAGATCATTGCTGCAGATTTATTAAACTCAAGTGGTTAACATTTCATTTTATGCTCGATACATTTAAACACAGCCCTTCTTCCCCCAAGCCCAAAACACTCACTGTTCTGCAGAAAAAATGCTTCCTATTCATGTTCCTCTAAATGACAGTCCAGGCTCGAGCCTTTGAGCAGGTTTTTGCCTGCTTTCCACGCTTTATCTAGTCAAGGTCTCCTTAAAGCGCCTGTCCCCACAGATATAAATATAAGGAAAAACAGGCTTGAAGCCAGTCTGAAGCTAGAGAATCAGATTTCTTAGACTATTAGTCAACTTCATTAAGTGACTTCAAAAATAAAGGTCAAGCTTTTAATTTAAATTTTTCCTGGGTAAGCATTTGTTTCTAAATTTACCTTTTAAATAATAACATTACAGAAACATGATAGGCGAGAGACGCTGGGAGATGGTGATGGAAGTAGATCCATGGTCATTAGGGAAATGGCAGAAAAGGAGAAAGAAAGAACCTGAAACTTTAAAATACGCAGCTAAATAATCATATGTGTTTTCAGACAGGATAAATGGAAGTACAGGTAAAATAGCCCATTAGAGAGCTTCAAAAGCAGTTAAGTGCATGTAATGCCTAAGTTCATGAGAGCCACACACACAAAAAAAAAAAAA
>WEIU01003020.1:1121193-1141554 GCA_013389925.1 Aegithalos caudatus
AAAAAAAAAAGAGGAAGAAGAGAGATTTGCTGGAATCAGATCTAGCATGAAGAACTGTAACTGATAAAAAGGAAGATGTCTAAGTAGCTAAGCCTGAATGATTTCACATATATGCTGCAGGGGAAATGTTACGGCATGCAGTTTTATCAGAGCCTACCGACACAACAACCTCTCCCCAGGCACAGGTCTGAAGATGTAATTTATGCATATGGCACCAAAATCACATCAAAATATATCAGTATTATCATAAATTCTGGAATTAACTGAATCGTCAGGTCATACATGTACACATCTTTAAGAAAATCAAAATAAAACATGATACTAGCAGTCCTGGCAGCTTCAGGAGACACTCTTCAGCAATGTGCCAAGCAAAATGTTTCATCCAAGCACAACATTTTTTATAACCCACAAAGACTTTCTTAGACACATATAGAATCACTGTTACAAGCCTACATGGATCTGACTAATCCATTTTTACAATTTTTACTTAACTATTTTTTTTTTTTGTTTGGGTGACTTCAGTGAAAGAATCCTATGTTAGACAAATGCAGAAGGAATGCAATCAAGAGATTCTGTAAAGCTGTACTACATGCAGCTGTCTAGAAAGATAAGATCCAGAAATATTTGAGAGGCAAGGAAACAACTTTATTATCAAGCAAAGTCTACTTTTGTAAACCCCTGATTTAGTCTTGTAAACAGTTGTAAAGCTCTTGTAAAATCCAAGACAAGGCAGAGAGACTTGAGCTGCTTTGCTACAATCAGATCTTAAAGGAAAAAAAAGAAGGGAAAAAAAAAAAACAACCAAATCCTAACCCTGTAAGTGATAAAGGAGCAGTAGATTAAAGAGATTATACAGGATTTAATTTTCAAAATATATGCTGGAGGAGGTGATGCTTTGGGACATATTGAAAAATATCTGAGCACGAACATAACAGTTGTCTTCTCAGCAGAAAGCTCACTATGCAAAAAGCAAAAATGAGATTTTTGCTTTGCTATCTCAAAACACTGTAGAAAAGTTTGCGCACTTTTTATTTCTGACTGCTTCAGATGCATATGGAAATCTTCCCTCTAGGTAAGTAGAAAAATAAACTAGACTATCCAAACAAAGAAGAAAAACCCAGTCACGATGCACATGAAACCAAACCTTACAGCTTCTTTCCTTCACAGTTGACAGAATATAACCTTCCTAAATGAGGGGTAATTAAAAAATCTCTAAATCTCTAAGTGTGTATTTTATTACTAAGATTCTAGGAAATTTAATCTTCACTGTGATAATTTCCTATATATAGTAATTTGTTTTTTATCAGATACTGATATTTTTATAATATCTGAGCACTGGCAGGGTGAGAAAAGTTCACAAAGATACACAGTGGTTCTGATGCTCATACTGCTGGAACAGAAGGTGAAGATGAGTCTCCTCTTGAATCCTGTTGCTTGCCAAATCTGGACACACACAAACTCATGAAGTTTACACCAGGTGCGGGGTTTCCTTCTGCAGATGCTCCAGACATACAAATTTCTTAGACTATTCTAAAAGGCCTCCATCCACATCCTTAGATGTACTTATCATCAATTATAAATTGATAGAAAGTTATGTCAAAAGATACTGGTTTGGGATATGTATTTGGATAGAATTTTTCTCCTAACTCCAGGAAAAAAACTTCTAAATCTATTTCTCTCACTTCAAGCTTCTGTTGGAAAGATCTCCCAGCTGATCTGGTTCTCCCCCATGGCTTTGTTGCAAACCATCCCCACAACCTTACAAAAAAACTATGCACAAGATTCAACCCTCACCACACTCCAGCCCCCAAAATCTATTCTAGATGTCACTTCTTGCAGAATCTTGGTCTTTCCAAGGACCTTCTAAAGCAACAAGACTGGAATTTTACACAGCAGTTTTGTAAATGAGAATCCACCACAACTTTTCACAAAGGCATAGTAACTTCCTCAGATGTCTCCGCAGGGTCCAGGGTAGCTGGCAGTGTCTGGAACACAGCCTTGTTAAAAACAGAGAGAGAAAAAATCATGTCCCTCTGTAACACTCCTGCTTGCAAAACACTGCCCAAAACATTGACTTCCCTAATTAAATTATCTCATTAGCATGAAAAGCAAACGAAAGAACACCAAATGCCAAAAGCTGAAGTGTTAAAGGCCAGTTTGAGGAGGGTTTGTGCAGGAAGACTTGCACGGCAGAGCCGGTGGCCAACACCTCAGCACAGGGGCTGGCAGGATGACAACTGGTGGCCAGGGTCCAAGGGTGCCTGCTGGGGACAGATGGGAAGGGGAGACAGGGACACGACTGGATTTCTTCAGGGGAAATGGGCCATCTTCTCAAAATGCGTTAAGTGGCTGCCAGGACCTGACATACCTAATCTTGCCTAAGACTTCATCGCTAATAAAGCAGAAATGTAGAATAAGCTACTGTCAGTGTTGCCAAATGTCACAAAATAAATCTCACAAAATTTAATTAACAGGATTTTGGCTCTTTTGGGGATGGTTTCTTAGGTGGGTGAGGGGGAGTGGGAGGAGAAGGCAACTAGATCTTCAAATTACACTTTGGACAAGGAAGGAGAAATTTCCTTTTATTTACTGCTATTCTCAATTTTCCAGGCCCTGAGGAAGACTGATCAATCAGTCAAAACTATTACAGGAAAAAGCCCTCTGCTAAGCTAAGGGTTAAATGCAGCACATTTTACAGCATAAGATCTCTGGATCACTTGTAGTGCTGCAAAATGCTGTAATAAAGAAAACATACTTCAAATTTCCCTCTTAGAGGATATTTTTTGGATCATTCCACCCCATCACTACTCACATTTAAAAAGCTTCAGCCAGCATCAGGTGAAGTAATAAATTATCCAGGACTGATGTCCTCTGACCACACAGAATTTTCTGACATTCACTTTGTTAAAAGGAGACATTTATCACTCCCCCAAATCAAGAGCACATGTATACTTACAGCACGAAACAGTACCTAACCATCTGGTATATAAAAAGGGCTTATTCCATAAAAATTTGCCCAGGAGGAAAAAAAAAAAACCAAAACCCACATTCAATCACAGAATCAATCATTAAGTTTGCAAAAGACCTTAAAGACCACCAACTCCAACCATTAACCAGTGTCAAGTCCATCACTAAACCCTAAGTACCACATCTAAATGTCTTTTTAATTTACTGCACATGAGATTAGCATAGACCATAGCAACAGGCATTCCAAAGGCCTTCAAGGCTTTAACGCGACTGGTGGCACACTGAGGTGCAGTTGTCCCAATCCTCCAGTAAGTAAGTGAATTCCCAGAGAATACACAACATCTCTGACCCACGGGGAATAACTACAGTTTTTCCAATTTCTGGTGCCCTAAATGTGTGACTGCCACTAGCCTCCACTCACAGAGCCTCACAAGCTTGCTCTTCCCTTAAGGAGACACCTGTATTCTTGCTGTACTTTCAAAAATCACGGCGAGTCCGGAGAGGAGTTTCTCTGCGTATTTCCAAACTTCCATCTTTTTGCTCCATGGCACTGGTACCATTAGTACCAGTCCATCAGTACCAGGCAGTCCTTCATCTGGCTGGAAATACTGGGCTGCTCACCCGCAGACACCTGGGGCTTTTGGATCAAAACATTTCCTTCTCAGAGCACATCACTGGAGTTGGCCAGAGCCCACGTTATCTGTTCATCTGCAGTCACAGCTCATCACCCCTCGTGGCCCAGCCACGTTTCATAAAATGGATTGACTTTATTTTCAGCTGGTCCAATAAAGTATCACTTACATCCACTTGCTATTTTTGTTTTGTTTTGAAAGGCGATGCGTCAAGAACGAGAGGGACAGTGCCACGATGCTAATGAATTAATACCACAGCCAGTATCAACGTTAACTGCGTCTCTGCTTGCTCCTCTGCCTCTTAAAAGCTATTCCTGTTACCATTTCTTCCACCACCCCTTCTTGCTTCTCACTTAAAATTGGCCCAAATGACTCATGTTTTATCTTTTCAGCTGTTGGATGAAGGCTGTTTCTTGAATGCAGGAAATCAGCAGCCCACCTTTTCTAGGCCAGAGGTCTGCAGCTTTTAATTAGCTGCTTTAGAAGTAACAGGATCAAATAATAAACAGATCATGAACCACTCACCAGATCCCTCTCCAGATATGTTAGGTGATGTAGAACCTTTCAATACTACAGAGAAATCAAATCATGTTTGCCAAGCACCTACTTAAATATGCATTTAAGAGTACCAAGAATCTAAACTTCAAAATATAAGTTGAAAACTACTAGATTTGCAAGCACTGGCCAAAATGTTTTGCATTTTATTCTGAATAGCAATCATTCATTTTCATTCCACCAAAGCTGTCAAAAACTCTATATGCAGTCTTGTAGTGAGGCTGTTATATACATGCCAAATGCCTGTATAGAAAACATCTGGTCTTGCTTCTGTTCCAGGATTTGCCAAAGCATAAGTCTATCTATTGTTTTTTCCTTGTGACTTTTATTTTTTTTCCTCTCTCTGCTGTGCCTCAGGTCGTTTTTCTTAAAATGAAATCATTAAAACAGGCAGAAAGAGCGGAGGAAGGAGGAGTAAGAAGAGCTCTAGCATCTGAGTAATCTTCCAGTGGGACTAATTTTACTAAGTATTTGTGCTACTGCTACCAGTCAATGACTACAAGTATTATTGAGAAGCTAAAAAAATAAAAATTAAACTGCATTTAGGAAAGTAGATTGGCATAGAGAAAAGGAAAAACACATATGCTGTTCTATAAACTAGAAACTCCGTTTACTGAAATGTCCTCAATATCAATATAAAATGTATTAACATAAAAACCCAACTTGCCGTTCCCTGATTTTGCATTCATTTTACATCCGTACTTCTCCGAGGCAACAGATCAGAATGGTGCATTGCCTTCCCCTCAGGCCAAGTGTAATAAACAGGCAGGTGTAATATAAGGCTGCAGTGTCTCAGCTCTCCTCCCCAACAATTGATCTTCCAGCCCAACGGTGTAATTCCGTCTTGGTAGCTCCCTTCACATGCCTCATTCCTGATCGGTCAATTATTTCAAATCAAGCAGAATTAAAGTGTTATTTTTGTGAGGGAGGATGATATTCGCCAGTGACCAACGTGAAACTAATAAACTAATTTCCCTTTACTGCCTTGGGCAAAACAGAAAAATCCAGGTCTATGGGAGAAAGACAGCAGCTGTTTCATCAGTCTGTTGCCCAAATGTGTTTGCCATTTACTATCTTTAAATTGAATTTTTGCTCACAGGACAATTTTGGGAACAGAAGACAACAAAAAGAAAACAACAAAAAAGGCAGTGGTGAGGATGTATGACTGTTCAAGACAGAGCTGTGCAATGCAAGCTTCCTGAGAGGAGGGGACAGCACTCGCCTGTTCTCTGAAACAGAGCATATTCCTCCTGTCAGTAGCAAATTTATCCAGTAGATGTCAACACCAGCAAAAAATATGTGTAAAGCCAACCTTAACAGCAACAGTACTCACTTCAATTTACAGTAGAGCATCAGGGGACAGTTTAATATTTGGAAGCATATTTATTTGCTACTGTCCCACCCTTGCATCTTCCTGAATGGATCTGGCCTGGCTCATCTGTCCATAAATATATGTAGAGAAAAATAATTTGTTTTTTGCTTTTAGAATAATTTTGTCTGGTCTGCTGAAAAATTGCTGATGAGTACGTGATTACTTTTGGATTGGATCGGATGAAATTTTTCTGAGAAGGTGCAGGGAGAAGGGGGGCAAAAATACTCTGCCGTGCAAAGAGACTACTAGAAGGAAAATCTTCATAGTTACTAAATATAATCTGAAGAGGTCTGTTCCCTTCTGACCTTCCACTTGCGTGGTTAAGCAATGCAATGATTTCATGGATTTTGCTCCTTCCTCAAGAAGCTTCTCAGCCTACAAGAGTGACCTGCGATTCCCATGCTGACCCCAGGTCAACAAACACTTGTTGTTCCTGTGGGGATTTTTTGTTTTGCAGTACACCAAGGACAGTCTGTTGTAAACCTTTAAGTGTTTTTATCACTCAAAAGACTGCATTTGCCGACAAGTTTTAACCATGCAAAAACACAAGGCCATTGCTGTTGACACTTTTAAATCTACTATTAAGATCTTACTGTTTGAACAGCTTGTGTGTAGAATCTGAAGTACAGATTTCTGTTTCCTTTTTGTTTATTTTTAGATAAACCTTGTGTTTCTACTCTGCAATGTTTGCATTTGGCTGCTGAGCATGCAGTAACTGCATACATTATTATATGCATTGCTTAGAGACACTGCCTCGCAGCCCATCAGGTTTTTGGAATAGATGAAAAGAGAAGGGAAACAACAGATCATTTTCCTGATTGATTAATCTTTCTTCACATTGCCATTTCCCCATACACATAAGAAGGATAACCAAAAGTATGTTGTGACATCTAATAGTGAGCTGTTGAAGCAAATTATTTTACTACTGCTACCAAACTTACTATGGAGTTTGTTTCCAATTGAATATAACAAGGAGACATAAATTAAAATATTACGGAGATATCACTAAGAGCATTTATTCCTCACGTGCAAAACCTTGCAGCTTTTAGGAGAAGCATCCATCCAATGATGCTGTTGCAGCTTAACTGATCAGTCTGGCTTAAAATTCTCTGTGAGGGCACAGTGGTCAAAGGCTGAGACTGAGAATTACCATCATCTAAGCAATTCTTAGGCATCAACAGAAGCAGGCACGGGAAGATCAGGCACAGGTACTGCGCTCCCAGTAAATAATCAGAACAGATGATGGCACTTGAGAGAACGAAGTCAGAGCTCTGAACACCAGGGAAAAGCATCAAATGCCAAGCCCCATGCGGCATGAGGCGCCAGCAGCACACCCCGTTTCGGGAAGCCTCGTCCTGCTCCACAGCTCTGGGTGCCAGCACGTACTACCCAAGACAGAGCCATAAATAGTTTGGAGATAAGACGCATATCTTATGAGGCACACCGCAGTTTCACAGCCAGGGATGAGCAATTCTTTTAATTACCGTCAGCATTTTCTCCGAATCCCCGTCTCAAAGAAGAGATGGAAACTTTTGATTTGCTGTGACACCTTGATTGCCGCACGGATGAGTCACCACGCTACTCTTGTTAGTCTTACGAATTTATAGACTTTTAGGCCAAAAAGCACGGGAGGCTGCTACAATTGCTCTGCTCTGACTCTGAACAGCACAGCTCTCCTGGCTCGTCCAGCAGCCTGCCTGCCGGGCACGAACAGGGACCAGGAATATTTGTACATAAAATTATAATACATGCCTAAGCTTGCCCATAAGCACCACAGCAATTCCCTCTCAAAAAAAGTAAGATTATTGATCACTGAACCCATGTACCTATCAACTTCTTTCTTCCTAGCAGTTTCTCTGACCTGGGGAGGCTTCAGGGATGGTGCCAAAGGGGTGGCCCTGTGCTACCCACAGCCAGTTCCAGGTCCCCACTGCAGGGAACCACAGAGTCCTGTAGCCAAACTGGTGGGGCCCCTGTGAAACATTCCTAGGAAAGGGCAAGATCACTGCATAGGCAATGAGGACTAAGGGGAAAAAAGTGTAAGAGACAGCCCTGCTGATTCCAAGGTCAAAGAGGGAGAAGGGGGAGAAGGGGCTCCCAGTACTGAAGCAGGTGTGACTCTGCTGCCCATGGAGGGGACCATGATAGAAGCTGATCATAGAATCATCATAGAATGGTTTGGGTTGGAAGTGACCTCCAAGATCCTCTGTTTCCAACACCTCTTGCTGTGGGCAGGGACACCTTCCACTAGACAGGTTGCTCCAAGCCCCGTGCAACCTGGCCTTGATCACTTGCAGGGATAGAGCAACCACAGCTTCTCTGGGCAACCTGTGCCAGCGTCTCACACCATGACAATAAAGAATCTCTTCCTAATATCCAATCTAAATTTACTCTCTTTTAGTTTAAAGTCATTACTCCTTGTCCTGTTACTATGACCTTGCAAGAAGTCCATTGCCTTTTTTCCCCCAATATCCACACTGTAGCCCATGGAAGACCCGTCCTCATGGAGAGGAACCCATTCTGAAGCAGGATTCAGGCAGAAGCTGCAGCCTGTGGAGGAGAATCCATCCTGGAAGAGGTTTATCTGGAGGAACTGCAGCCCTGCTGATTTTTAATTTTTTTTCCAGAAGCCAAGGCAGTTTACACAATCATCCTCTGTAATAGTAGAGAATAGGGACAGAAAGTACTGAGTATTTCTTTATCTGCAATATATTAGTGTATTTATGAAAGACACCATGGAGAAGACCTTCTACATAATTTCAAAGGCTGGGTTTTGCTTAATTTCATGCTTTGAAGACATGTGCATTCCCAGTTTCCTTCATTTTTTTTCCATGCATTTTATGATTATCTTTTTGCCTATCCACTTGTAAACAACTTCTAAGCTGACAAAAGTGAACGAGCTGCTTGGAATGATCTTCACAGATGGAGTGCTCTACCAAGTGCTTTCCTGAATAAAGTACATATCCATACCATTTCCTTGATCTTCTAGGTAAGTAATCACACATCCACTGAGGATGGATTAGACATACACTTCGAAATAATGCCAGTCTACAACTAGATGTCTTATTTCCTAGCATTCACATAATGGCCCCATTACATGCTTGATTACTGTGGCCAGGCTAAACAGAGCCATTTGTTTAAAACTTTCCTTTCTTTTCTTCTTCATTAACAGAAAAGTCCAACTTTGTTTACTGACTTTCTGAAAGTATTTTCACTGTTCCTTTAGACTGCCTCTGCTAATTCTTTAGAGACATACTCTCCAGTGCATTTTCTTCAAAATTCTTAATATTCAGTTTTGCAAGATGTCCTTTCTTCTCCTGCTTTGGTCTTCATTCGTAAAGTTACAGTTTCTAGCAAATTTTTCCCACACAAGGCTACCCAGTTCCTAGTATTTTAAGACAATGATAAGCATTTATGTGGCACTCTTCGTCTTCAAAGCACTTTACAAACATTAAATATTTAATGCTCATGGCATCCCTCTTACTCTCAACCCCATTTTACAGGTAGGGAAAGAAACTCACAGGTTAAGTGATTTTGTTTCAAGTCACATCACAAGTTACTGACAGATGTGAGACCAGAATATATGAGCTCAGATTTTCAGTTCCATACTCAAAACTAGACCAGCCTTGTTCTTTCACTTTAAATAATGTAAGTAATAATGAAAATATTTGGTCTTGTTCAGAGAGAATGTATTTCTTTGGAGGTTCTACATACAACAAAAAAAGCCACCCAGAGGAAAAACACCCCAAAATGACCCAGGAGGGCAGCCACCAGCTTTGTAACCCATGTCTTCCCTTGCCAGTGTTCTAGAGGGAAACCCACAATTGGACATTATCAGGAAAGGGGCCAGAATGTTTTCAGGCTTTCATATAGAGCCAAATGCACACACACACACACACAGACATACACATAGACACACACACATATATTCTCAACCACTGCTTAAACCAAGAACAGAGACCTTCCAGCCAGAGAAGAATTTGCAATTTAAAAACCGAAGTACATTTCAAAATGGCATCACTAAAGAGCTTTGGTATTTGATAAGAAGATTACAGTACATTCAATTGCATACAGCAAAAGCCTTTTAAAATAAAGTACAGGAATAGTGAAGCCAGGCATTTGTGACTAGATAACACGGAGCTAATCGGGCAGTGCGAAAGGTGTGCCCTGCTGCAGGGAGCGTGCAGGAGCCAGGCAGCTTTTGGAACTCAAATAATGAGGGGATTTTTTTTTTAGCTTTAACATTTTTCATAATCTAAGCAGGAGGTCTAAACACAGGCTGTATGCAACACTAACTGTATTTCCCTTTAACAGGCTCCTATGGGAACAAATGTTCAGTGTCAGGCTGGTACTATACGTCCATTTAATTGAGCTGAGAGAACTCTACTGCCCTCGAAGAAAGCTCATCTCTTCTCTCCGTGGATGTGACTATAGAGCTAGCAGATAATATCTCACTCATTATTTATACAACCACGTAATTATCTCCCAGAGACTCCCCATTTTGTGGAAGTTTCTTTTTTGGAAACATCATCTGTTGGCTGAATGGAAAGTCAAATCCGGCCTCAGATACTGTGACAGTGAGTGCCAGAGCATCCTTTGCTACCACACATAGGAAACAGCACGGGAGTCTGCAGTACCACTCACATGGGGGACGTGCTCCTGACATTACACTGGATCTGTTTAATTCTCTTGCAAAATGCAGGCATGTGTGCAAGATTAACAGTACACAAAACACACTTAGAATTTCAGAGAAACATGGTAATGGTAGGAGCCAAACACAAACAAAAAATAACTCTGCATATAGCACAATTGCCCCCTCTGTGCCACTGAGTTCTGTCTTACTGTTTACATTGCTCCAGTGACACCAGATCCAAACACCCTCAATACCTGTTTAATCATGAGAAAAATCATCTAAGGTCAAGAATGTCATTATCCCTCCTCTTCAGCTGGCAAGCTGAGGATGGAAAGAATATGGAGCAAAACTAGAAGACGCCCTCAGGTAGGGAGAGCAGAGGTCAGACATCATATCCAATTTAAACATGTGCAAAACCCCTCTATGCTTATGTACCTCAGAGTCTGCAGGAAGCCACATTATTGCTAATAAAGCTATTTAGGTGGCCAATGTCCTGCTGCTGTATAAACCAAAGGGAACATCATCTGGCTATTTATCACTGCAGGAAATGCTGGAAATTCCCAAATGAGGTACCACTGCCCAAATCCTGTGGTGTCATGTCACAAGCCCCTCCAAAACACAGGGATGCGTTGAGTTGAGCACCAAGAGGAGGCAATACAGTGCGACTCATCCTGCTGAGGGATCTGGTTTCCAGCTTTGGCTCCCTATATAACTGAAGCACTAGGCATTACAGAAATCTGCTGGGCTCAGAGTTTCCATGCCAGAAACTGCATGCTGATGAGCCCAACACAGCCACACTCAGCACTGGGGCTAAAGCTCTCTTTCAGGTGGTGCTGCTGGTTTTTAACTCCAGCTTTAGACCCAAGACAAGGAGTGGGTATAATCCTCTGCTCTTTCAGATGTCCTGTGTGACTCCAGGCTCAGCTCAACAGAGCACTGGAGTTCGCTGGAGAGAGATAAGAAAAACAACCAAGGATGTGCCAAATGAACACCACGTCCCCACCACTGTTCTAACAGAGCTTTTGGGCAGACTTAGCCAATACCCACATCTCAGCCAAAGCTCGTGAGAGAGGGCACTGGTGTTTCTGCAATTCAGCAAGCCTGCCATTACCTTCCTCAGGCAACCCCATGATCAGCTACTGCACGAGGTACAGGCTTCTGCCTCCGTACTCCGATGGAGGCTGGTTTGCTTTGTGTTTTTTTCCCCCATTTAATTTTTGAAGATTATAGGATTTACACTTATTCTGGTAAAATATTTTGTAGCACTGCCATGAAAGAGCAGAGTGGAGGCAACATACACATATTATGAAAGCTCTGGCACTATAATATGTAGCTTTTCTGTTATAAATTACATTGACCAGCTAAAGTACAGGTTACAGTAAAGTCTGCACAAAGTCATATTGTGGCAGTAATGCATATATGGAAGAAAAAAGAAACAACAATTTTCTTGTGCATTTTAATACACTTAGCAGAACGGCCAAGACCGAATTCCTTGTGGAGGGAAAGCCAAACCTTATTCATGAAGTCACTGTGGTTTTGTTTTTTATAAATGAGAAAAACAACTACGCAGTTGTCACAGCTAGGGAAATACCACATACCACTGGATTAAAGTATTTTTCAGGAATGTACAGTTTGCCATTACTGCCTTTTTTTAATCTCGAACCACTGTCTCTCTGAAGCAGTCAAGAAAACTTGACTATCACACTTGCCAGCCCTACAAGCCCTCTAAAAGGTACTGTGTCCATCCCTCCACTCCTCCAATGCCATGACTTGGGGGTAGCTCAGAGCTCTCTACCCTGGCAGCAGTGGGTCCCAAGGAAAGGTTTGAAGTAAACTCAGGGAAGGAGATCTCAAGTTAGACTGGAGGAGGGTTGGAAGGGTGAAGGGGCAACAACACCCCACCTTCAGATGCAGCTTAAACCCAGGACTCTGAAGCCCCCGATGCCTTTCTCAATTTTCTCCCCCAGTGTTAATTAATCTTTCAATCAACTTTTCCCCTTTATTTGCACCACATCTCCCATTTCTACTCACCACCTTCCCTTCCACCACATCCACGTTCTTTTCCCTCCTTGCTTAATGACCAAGGAGGAATTCCTCCACGACCTTCCCCAGTCCTCAAACAAGATTGACTCAAATAGGTGTTTTGCAAAACTTTCTTTAGTTGTGTACTTGTATCTTTTTGACCTTGTTTTACCCAACTTAAAATCCCTAGGTGAAATCATTAGGTGGACAAGAGTGACCCCATGTACCAAGAATTTGGCAAGCTGGCACCATTAAAAAGAAACAAAGGACTCGTATCCAATTCTCAGATGTAGAGAGGAGGAAACTGAGGCGAAGAAGCAGGTGGGAACGTTGTGGTGATAAAATGGAAGTGACAAGCTTATAGTTTATTAAGTTTCTAAGCATAGTTTCATCCAAAAACCAGGGGCAAAAGAAGCTGTCTCATAAATAAAGGATTGAGCAGAAACCTTTAGGAGGACCAGCAACCTCATTCTGTTCCAATTCAGCTGTCTACAGCTAACTTCTCACAGGGGACTTTAGTTTTGGACAATTAATTTTATTAGCTTAGAAGCAAAAATGGAAGCAACCAGCAGGAAAACCTGCCAATCGACCAACCATTTCTTTTTGTGATGGAATTCATGGAGTTAATCCCACAGTGCAGTTTGTTCCAGGAGCATCCCTGCCACATCTCAGTGCTTGGGTGCAAAAGAAGGGCCAAAGCAGGAGATTATGATTTTGTAAGTAAAAACAAAGCACTGGCTCTCAATAGAATCGTTTTAAGGATGGCATACATTAATTTATTCTCTTCTGCACTGCCTCTGCATACCCCGCTGCTGGCAATGTGACAACATATAAGCACTGAATGTTGTGCTTAGTAGCTTAAGAGCTCCAAGACAGATTGTCATTTTGCTCATTCTTCCTGGGCCAAAATGTGTTTTCCCAGAAAAAAAAATAAATAAATCCCCTCTTCCCAAAACAAATACACTCCCCCTCCTCCCCCGCAGTCATCTTCAAATTTCAAGAAGAATTGGAGTGGCACCACCCTTGGAGGAGGCAAAGTAGGGAACGCATCCTCAGGAGGTTTTTATTCTAGACAGAGAGCCTCTCCCCAAGACAGCGTTTTGCCAACACATGGAGAGATTTGAAAATGAAGGCAAAAGCCTTCCATTTGAGTGAATTCAATGGGAAGGCAGCACGGCACACGGAGCACCGGGGTAATTTGCTCTTGGCAGCCTCTCTCGCTAAGTAGGTGGGCTGCACTCGGCGCCAATTAGGGCTGACGCTTTTCCTCAGGTACAATGCGCCGCGACACAGCTCGGACTGTTCCTCCTTCCCTGCATCTGTGTTTACTGTGGCTGCTCATTTTTCCCCTTGGCAAGGGGGATGTTTAATAAAGCAGGCCATTCCCCAGCTACAAAGGCGCTGTATCATCCTTGGGTGTATGTACACATATGGTATGAAGCTGAATGCAGCTAGAAGTCAAAGCAACTCCTGCCAGAGAATTTTGATGGCAGCATTGTAAAAGGGACATTGGGGCACGATGCCGTTCTCTGTTTTCTGGTACTGGGTGAAAAGGGGAGAGACAGCATGGTGGGTTTGGCTCCGAAGTTAAAAGGGGATCATAAGAGTGAGGCAAAAGAAGCAATATTCAGATTTCTAAATTCCCTGTTTCCAGTTCAAGGTCTAAGTTTTGTTTCAGCTTGTGCTGTTCTACAAATGAAGCCAAAGAGGTTCTCGATCCAGTTTTTGATTTCCTGCTGTGCTAAGCTATAGGAATGTTCACATCTAGGCTCTGCTTTGGTCCTGTCTCTAATTAAGGCAGCTTATTTTTTCAAACATGCTACCTGAGACCTGCTGATGTTGCTTCAGGTCATGCAGCCATGCTTCAAACTGCTTTCTAATACACCTAATAGTGCCACAGTGATATGTTCAGCTTATTACTGTAACTGAAGCAGTTGGGTCATGGTATTCTCTGCAAAATACTTCTGTAATGGAGTGGATTAATTTAATGAATGCCATTTACTGCAGCAGAAGTGACAATGATTTGATGTTTTGTTACAATTAAGACTCATTAGCCAGTGACTTTTTTCTTAGTTGTCTGACAACCATAATAGATGTAGCAAATCTCAGATACAAAAGTTCTGAACTTCTTTCTAGTCATTTTTAATAAATATGAAGGAAGTGAGAATGAAAGTCCTGGCACCTGGCTGCTGGAAGTGACCTGTTTGAGTGATGCCACATACACCTCCCTGCCTTAACTACCGAGAGGAAACTGCACCAGCTTCCAAGAAATCACTGGATCATACCTGGCACTGAAACCTACAACCAAACAGCTGGAAGTTTAATCCAAAACATCTCACCACCCAGCTAAGAAACAAAAAGGCTTTTGGAAAAGCAGACAGAGCCAGGTCTTGATGCTTTTAAAAAGATCCCAGAGTTCTGCCAAGACAGGAATCCCTGCACTGGAGAACCTGCTCGTGGAGCACCCAGCATGCTCTGCTGTGCGACTGATGGAAACTCAAACTTGATTTTAGTAACAAATTCTCCTTTCTCAGTCAGAATCTGAATGCTGAGGAATGATCCCCACGCTCTTCTACCAATGCAAAATCTTTTGCTCGTTGGGAACACAATTCCTTTGTTTTTGCAAATCCTGAACAGCAGTATGCAGACCAAGAAACAGAAAGAAAATCCCCTGAAAAAGAAAAAACACGTTGCCAAGCAAAAACAGTATCGGTCAAACCAATGTCACTAGACTCCAGGTTAAGTTTTCAGGCTACAAGAAGCCAGAAGCCAAAATAATATTTTTGCAGATGCAGCACTCCCTGGCATTGTTGGGGACAGAAGATCACGCTCAGCTGTACAACCTGCAAACATATCTTACTCAGCACAGAAGGGAAGCTACAAAACTAATTTAATTGTCTAAGTCAACAGCATTTAAATCTGGATAGCACAATGGTATATATATTTCTAAAACACCCTCAGCACTTTACAAATATCCCCCCAAATATCCAGAAAGGCCCATAAATGTAAAAGGTTTAATTTAAAAATTATAATTATATATTAATTGAAGAAAAAAAAATCCTAAAATTACAAATTATCTATTATTCCTTTAAATTCAGCACCAGTATTTTCTGAATGTTTTCTGAGTCACTCACACTGATACTTTTTCTCTAATCAAAAAAAAGAAACCTTAAAATTTTAGCTTTTAGTTAAACCAAAGTAATAATTTGGTTTCACTAGATGCGATGTAGAAGATCACTTCAGAATACAAGGCTGTGAGTGAATAGTCCAGCAACAGCAAAATGCATATGCCCCAAAAAAAGTGCAAGAGAATGAAAAGTGGCTTATTTGCCTTTGAAACCTAGAATAAGAAGCATGAAAAAACATAAAAGCTGGGAAATCAAGGAAAGAATCAATACCATGTCTTACTGTTCTTTTGCAAACTCAGTATCATTCCCTCCCATTCTACTTGGGATGGACATATACAGAGACATAAAAACACACTGTGTTGCCAAAATCCCCAGCTGATGCTGCTGACAACACCTCAGGATGGACAGATCAAGCCCTGGCAGTGTTAAGATGTAAGAGGATAGCAACAAGTAGGAGAGAGGGATGAGGTGACTCAGCAGGCAGGACTGGAAGCCTGAAACCCAGATGTTTGACAGCAAAAAGCATCATGTGGGGAGTTTTTTAAAGCTTCTCCCACCCATAGGCTTCTCCAGCTCTTCTGAGCACGACTTTGGCAGGAAAGATTCTCTCTAAAACTCCTTGTAGAACCTGGCATTTAGACACTGCTGACTGCAACCTGAAAACGAGCGATTCATGCAAAATTCCCAACTCACTCCTACCTAACTGCAATCTCTGTTAACTCACCCTTGCAGAAGCAAACCTGAGCAGTAATGAGCAGTAATGTGCTAATGAATGGAATACAAAATCTGCTTTTCCCTTCTTTTGTGCAGTGAGGATAAAAATCGCACTCCTGTTCCCTCATCCCATGCCAGAAGAGTTCTAACCCCATGAAAATCACTTGAGTTAAAGATAAGCTGGGAGCTTCAACTTTATATTCATTTTTATCAAATCCTTGAAACTGCTTCATGGGGTTTATTTTAATAGGTATTTCTACTAACAATAATAACCCCCCTTATCTGTACTAAGGAAGAGAAAAAAGCAGATTGCATCATAAATCTTAGTCATGCCAGCTAATAATCTTCAAAATCATCCTTTTAACACGGATGGCACCTATTAAGTCAAAGCACTTTTATCCTGCCGGTTTAGGAATACAGTCTCATCCCAGCTCCCGTTATGAAAATGAAAGATTTTCAACAAACTGCACTGGCAGCTGCAGAATCATAAAATCTTTCAGGGGCCTGTGAAGCTGAGCTGTAAGCATGGCACCCCTTATCTGTAATTAGGGAAAGGAGAATAAAATCTCTAGAACGTTCTGTATAACCCCCCAGCCCCTCACTGCAGGGCTTTGTACCTGAGTTTTTCTTATTAGAAAAGAGTTTTAAGTATGAACTGCAATGTAATCTTGTTTATTAAACGCAGAAGACTTATGGCAATGACTGTGTCAAACCCGAACTACAAAAAGGAACACGTATTAGCAGTCTTTTTACATAAGGCACACTGATAAACATCATTTATTTCGCAACTGCCTATGATATGCCATACAATGTACATTTACATATGTTTAAAGCAATTTTATTCTAAGAGATGTATATCTGATTTCAGTGGAGGGTATGTTTTCCAAGATGTATTAAGGCCTAACTAAATTTATTTTTTAAAAGAAGAAGTGCAACTTATTACAACAGTGCAAACTATTATTGTCATAACAATGTAAAGTACCCATGGATTTAATGCTACAAGGCTCTATTCATCACAATCTCATTTGGCAATAGTGTCATTTCACAGTATTTTATTATCCAAGCATTTCTCCAAGAGTGATGCCATCTCATAGTAGAGGTGCAAAAACCAGGGCACGTTTACTCCAAAGTATCTGAATTGTAGTTCTTTATCAAATTCTTTGAAAATAAATACAGTCAATCCACCAGCATTTCATTCTTCTTCCAAATATAGTAAGGATGCAAAGTTTTCAGCTCTAGAGAATGGAATGTATCATGAAGGCAGTTTCTGGGGTAGATTATGATCTTGGCAAGATGGAGAAATTGAGGTAAGGAGTGACTGACCTACTCAAGTCCCAAACTACATCATGAACAGAGTGCCACAAGAGGTTTGAGATTCAAGTCCAGCCACTGGGCCACACTGCTTCTTCAGCTCTCAGATGCTACCAGCTGTATTTCCATTAACTATTTCTAATTAATGCGTTGGCACAACTGACTAACACCAAAATCCTTGCTGCAATAGGGTGATTTGTTAGGTCATAATAGCATGTAATAGGGTGACTTATTGTTAACAGGTGCTATGTGACACTACTATCAAAACTTTCATCATTTCTAGTTCTCTGTGAACTGACTTTGTTTCATGTCACATGAGATCCTCAATATCCCTATGAGGAGCACAGAGTAGGGATTGCACTCACAGCCATGTATAACTTTGGGAATTACCACCGATGCTCAGTGGTGGTAATTCCCTGCTACACCCAAACTACAAGTCCCCCCAACCAATAAAGGACCAGAAAAAGAAGGGAGCAGTCTGGGAGCCATTCTTCAGAGTAATCAGGTGAGCAGTATCTGTCAATCGCTTACGTAACTACCAAAGGTAACACAGATGTCCAAGTCCAAACATGATCTTATGTCACAAGACTTATGTCAAATCATTCAAAAGAAATTTCCACCATGAAGGAGAAAATTTCAATCAAGATTCAATCAAGACATATTAAGAGAAATGTGAATGCCAGTATCTGAGTGTGAAAGTACGAACTCTCAAATATCCTTTAAATGCCCCTTTTTAAAATACTGGCGGTTTTCGTAGTTTAGGCTATGAACTATACTGCTGGAATTATTAAACTGGATGTTCTCACCTCCTCTCTTCCAGTCTTAAACCCCCCTGACACATATGCCAGTCATCTCAGAGCTCACACCATGCTACCCCTCTCCTGCAAAACCCCCCAAGTGAGTGTAGCTCCCCAGTCTCACCTTCGGGGACCCGCACTCGTCACCCCCACCCAAGGCTCCCCCCCTTTCCCTGCTTGCTGGCTCTGTCAGATTTGCTGCTCTCCTGCAGCGCCCTTCCCACGTTTCCCTCTCTCAGATCTCGCTGCGATCACGGAGCCTAGCAACGTTAATCTGCCACTCATTTATCATATTTCAAGCTCAGATATACAAATCCGCTTTCCTTTGTCCGTTCGGATCATTGTGATTCCGCTTTATGGTCTCGATTCCTCTTTTCTAGTCCTTTGCTTATGGGCTGTTGTTTATTATTATTTTCCTATCTGGAAGTTAATCTCTCTGAAGCCAGAGTCCTTGCCGCTGCCTTGCTCCATTCAGCATGAAGCGGGTGCTCTGTCAGAGCTTGATAAACCATTTGTCATTCAGGCGGCGGATAATGCGGCTGCACACATGCCCATTTTAAGCAGCATATACTAAAAGCACTGAGAATAAAAGTGTTAAAATACCACTGAAAGATTTATAAATGTATGTGGATTTTTTTTTTTCTCCAGGAGAAAGACTGAAGGCAGGAGATGCTTTGCTGGGCCAGGCTTGAAGAAGTATTTAAAACTTGCAGCTCCTTGCTGTTGCAACAAGGGCTTCAGTGACCCTGGACTTCTGTAGAAATCCCCCTTTTAACTCCTTCAGCTGGACAACAATAATTAGAAAGATACACTGAAAGCCAGGAACTTCAATTCTTTCTCAGCTTCTTTCTCCATACAGTAGAGTTAACACTTCTCTTTGTTGTCCACCCACTACTGGAGGTCGAGTTAGTGAATGGTTGGGAGGAAGCAAGCATTAAGGACCAACCTTAACTACAACCATTTCTCCCTCTACTCCTGGGAGCAGCAAGGGTGGCACTGGCAGCTCCCTGCAGCTTAAATAGAAACTTCCCCTTGACACAAATAATTTGGTTGTTCTCTGTATTCTTTGGACATTACCCTGTGTGTCATGTCACTGTCTGATGAATTATTTTTACTTTCACACCATCTTATCTTCCATCTGATGTATTCAGTACTTACACGTTAAATATCTCGCAACCCAAGGGAGACTTATGAGACATGAGGAGCTCATTGCTTTAACTCCTGCTGTGCAGGAGAATTACAGCTCAGTTCAGAGATTTTTGAGGTGCAAATAAAAGGGAAGTTTCCAAAACATTTGTTGAATACTTTCCTAGCAGCTTGACCCAGAAGGAGCTGGAGAGAAACCATCCTCCCCTCCCACACTGGTTGTCTGCAACTGTCTGTCCAGCTAAGGGCTTTTAAGATCATTGTAAGAAAATAAAAACCAAACAAAACCCAGAGCAGAGGCAGCTAAAGAAAACGATGTGTTTTAAACCCGAGTTTTAACTTGAGATTCGTGATCACTTTGTCACAGGCATGTTGGGATGGCTATGGGCAAACACAGCCAGAAACTAGGATACAGAAGTACAAAACTTCATTTTCAGAGATATCAGGAGATTTGTGGTAAGCAAAGGCTGCTCAAGACCCTCAGGGAGGAAAAAAAAAATTTAAAAAATCAAAACAACTGTGTTCAGGTGTTATGAAGTTCTCCTTGATATTATCACCAACAGGCAGACATCTTCCAAAAGCAGAGGCTGTGGGGAAAGTGCCCGTGGGGTCTGGAAAACACAGAGACCAGGGCACGTACAGAGTTACCAGGCATTTTATAACACCCGCTTTAATTTCACCAGGAAAGAGTTTGGGACTTCATCAAAGCAAAATATGCAATACATTTGAGTCTTTTTTGTTTCTCTTCTTTTTTTTTTTTTTTTTTTTTTTTTTTTTTTTTTTTTTTTTTTTTTAATTTTTAATAAAGTCTAGCCTTTGCTTTTCCCTTTTTTACTTGTGACAATCCGAGAAAAAATGACAAGGAGGTCTGAGAGTTTTTCTCTGTGCTTCTAACATTTTACCTAAGGGAGTAAAACTGCAAATGCCTAAAATGGGTTTTTCAGCTAACACATTAGAACCAGTATTAAAAAAAATATTTGAAAATAACCAACCTCCCACCCTTATTTACTGCCATACAAATGTATCTGGACATTCAGATTCCAAACCCAAATTTTCCCTTTTTTTTTTTTTTTTTTTTTTTTTT
>WEIU01003020.1:1141581-1200915 GCA_013389925.1 Aegithalos caudatus
TTTGGTTTGGTTTGGTTTTTTTTGTTTAGAAAGTGGATTTTTACTATCTCAATACAGGCTGTATTTATTCTAAAATTAAGGCCATCCATACACAAACTTGTACAACTATAATTAAACTCATTTTTTGAAGTCCAGTTTAATTACTTTGGTGACAATACTTGCATATCAGCTTTTAGTTTTATAACTAATTAAAAATGAAAAATTTACCTTTTAAAAAGCTCTTTCCTTGAAGTAATTTGCATTTACAACAGGCATCCATTTAGAGTTTCTCGTATGGGTTAGCTATCTTGCTTCTGCCACGGAGAGACACTAAAAATATCTACTTTAAATAAAAATTAAACCATCCCTCAAACTATTCTTACATGCCTTTTCATAGGCATTTTATTTTCTATCTGGAACATTCCCATATATTACAACATACATCGGGGTGCCCAGAGGTTTGGATGGACACTCTGGTTGACATTTATATGAGACTGAAAGCTAAACAATAAAGCAAATTAAGAAGTAAAATTCCATGTATATCCCTTTTTATCCTCTTTGCAGGTTTTACCAGACAACTGGACTATAAAACTCAATCTGTTTAATTTACTTTGAAATTTGAAGACAAATTCTAATAACTTTTGGCAGTGTTTACAGCAGTATTTTTTTTTTCCTAGTAAAAGCTGTGTGAGTTTGTGGAAGAACAGGGTCAGATTTGGTTTGTGAAACCTGGATGCAGTTTTAGCTTTAACAAGTCTACTCTCTGTATCACACCAGTATATCTCAAGGTTCCTTCCCTAAGTGCATTAAAAATGAGGCTCATGATACCACTACGGTGTGTCAATTATGTGTATTTTGCCCAAATGCTGTGGAAGCAATACCTCTACTTCTGATCTGCTGAAGTGGTTTTTAGTTCCTTCTCTTCAATGTAATTCTATCCTGATTTCTCAGTTAGTACTTGTGAAACCCAAGGTAGGGGAGAAAGGCTGGGGAAGAGATCTAATGTATGCACATCAATTTTTAAATAGTTTTTTTATGTTCCCTGGGATGAAAGCGCATGCGGCTTGGCTCCTTTATGAAAGTCACAACATCTCCCAAAGTCTCCTTCCCCAGCTACAGCTGTATCACTGGGGCTGTCTCACTGGAAATCTCAAGCCTTATCAAGGTCAAGGGCTGCAAGGCAGTAGCCTGGTGATCTCTTCAAATGACTGCTACAGGGATTATTTTCCCAGACTGCTTGCCCTCCCCATTCTCCACTGTATCAGCGTGTGCATCTCGGCTCTCCGTGCCCTCTCGGACTGTTATCCCTTCCATGCCCCTGGCATGCTGACTCCCACCTTTGATCAGCCATGCCAGCCCTCACCACAATGCTCCAATGCCACTCGCCTGCAGCCCACACTCCTGCAACATTCACAGAACACCTAGTTCCAGGGCACAACAAACCAAAACCTCTCCCTCCTTTCAAAGTACTTGGTGCCAGGCTCAGAGGGTATGACCACTTGACACAGGGTGTGCTCTAGCTCCTGCTTATCTCTTGGAATAATTGCTTTGCTGTGCTTTAACTCACATGCCACCCTTGGCCATGCCCAGCCCAACTTTCCTGCATTACATTTTGCACACAGGATACTTGGAGGGAACTTGAATGCTGGTTTTACTCCACATGCACACACCATCTAATACAAGGAAGCCACGACCCTGGCTTGGGGGGTTATTTATGGGATTAAATAAAGAAAATATATAATCAACTATATTTACTATCAGTAAAAACAATGTTAAATGAGCAGGTGACACCTTCCCTGTGAGCCTTTTGCATGTTCTAATCCTCTGTGGACACAGCATCCAATCTGGCAGTCGGGAGTTTCAGCTGCTCCAACTCCATCAGCAGCTGACTGACTACAGTGATCTCTGCTGCTCAACTAAATGTTACTTTGTGCTGCTCCCCAGAAATAAACACTTTTTATCACAGAATCATAGAATATGCTGAGTTGGAAGGGACCCACAAGGACCACAGAGTTTGACTCCTGGCCCTGCCTGCACAGGACACCCCAAGAGTCACACCATGTGCCTGAGACTATTTTTGAAATGCTTCTTGAACTCTGTCAGGCTTGGTGCTGTGACCACTGACCTGAGGAGCTGTTCCAGTGCCCAAACACCCTCTGGCTGAAAAGCTTTTTCCTGATACCCAACCTAAACCTCCCCTGACTCAGTGTCATGGCATTTCCTTGAGTCCTGTCTTATCCTACTTCAGGAGTCACTGTGTGTCTGTTGTGAGACTCATCTACAGAGTTTCCAGACTATGCTGGATCTCCAGCCAAAAAAGAAAAAACCAAGAGGAACTGGAGAGCTTGTGGGCTTGGGGACCACAGTGGCTCCCCATTAAAAGTATTGTATGCCTGTCATCTAAGTAGACTGTAGACTGCTCCTGTTTCAAAATAAAGTCAAAAATGAAAAAAAAAAAAAAGAAGCAGAGCAGAAATTCACGAGTGAATGGAAGCTTGTCTGTCTCAGTACTACACTGTGGCATTCAAAACAAACTCAGATTTACTAAATAAATATAATATTGAGTTCTTATCTTTAAAATACTCTGGGGTGTGTACACACATATTAAAAGTAAGTATGATTCTAGGGTAAGTACTGATTAGATGTTTCATTTCTGCATTTCACTCTGCTTGGAAAGTACACTGCTCTGCTCCAATTCTATTCATAAGTGGTTTCAGTTTCTGTCTTTCATCCAATGGCACAACTCTACAGTCATTATTTTTTTTAATATTTAATGTAGCTGAAGTGCTATAATATGGAAGAGGTTTCCAAACTGAAACAACAATTGTAAATATTTTCCTAAAGGAAACTGGAGAAGAGCTCTAGCTTGATCAGAGAAGCATTTCTTTAGTATGCCTATTTAGTGGAATAACTGCTAAGTCCAAACAAAATATCTTCCACTGGTTCAATTTTTCCATTTTTCTAAAAATTTGTTTTTAAACTGTGAGTGGGAAGAGGGACCTTCAGTGATTAAAAACAAACCTGTAGGCCAAAATACTGAAAATGGCTGTTTCAGTATTCCAGCAGAGACACTTATTTGACTGCCTCCCCTGCTAAAGGAAGGAAGGCTCTGTTGGATTACCACAAAGGCATTGCTATGGAGTGAGAAAGGTGGAGTTTTTCCATCCACAGCTTAAAACTATTTGTGAAAAAGTGGTGGATCATTGCAATTCCTGATGCATTCAGCAGATGCTATGAGAGAATTATACCAAAGATCACAGCATCTTTTGCAAGAACTAAACTCTGGACATAGAAAAGCTTGAAATGCTGCCCCATCACTGAAATGACCTTTGACACATGGCTGTAGCTGTTAAATTCCAAATCCTTTATTTGACTAGGCCTTAAGAGTCCCAGAGTCACACACAACACAGAACTGCAGAGGCTGGAAGGCACCTCTGGAGATGGTTTAACCCTCCTGTGCCACACAGAGCCAGGTTATGTACAGCAGCTGTCCAAGGGCCATGTCCAGTCAGGCTCTGACCATCCCCAAAGACAGAGACATGAGAACCACTCTGGGTAACCTGCTCCAACATTTGACTCTCATAGTAAAAGGTTTCTTCTAGGTTCAAATGCAGTTTCTCAAATTTTCCAGTAATTTGGACCTGAAATTCAATGATTTCCTTTATGCTGAGAGTGTAAGAACAGCTTGGATCAGCTGTACAGCTCTCCAACAGGAAGGGCTGATTCCATTGCCTAAACAAACACATTTAGCACCATTTGTGACCCTCCAGGGTATATGAGACATCTTCACACAGCAAGCAAGGCAAGTATGACAACAGACCTACAGGAAACCCATGGCAATATGGCACGGCAAGCTGGAGGCACCACAGGAGACCCTAAGGCATCTTAAAGGGCACTGGATGCCTATGTTGGGCCAACTGAATTGGGACACAAGCATTCAGATTCAGAACTATTCATTTATTTATTTCAAATGCTCTTATGCTTATACTGTTTATAGGGTGACATTTTCAAGTTCCACTCTGTGACCACATGGCTACAAACCAAAATTGCCAGCCTTGAGCAATGCATTTTTAGCATGAAGTCACAGGAATCCAGAAGAGTGAACAACAGTAACAAATACACAAAATATTGAGACTCAGTTTAAGCATCCTGAGCTGGGTCCTCCAACACATTCTGTCTGAACATGGTTATCACCACTATATTTCCCTTTAATCAGCTCTCTGCAGATTGCCTTTTGAGCAAGCAACATGGGCTACCAGCAGGCTCTGCAGTCCACACTGCCAGTATCTGTGCCTTGTGACTTTTTCACTCATTCCCTTCAGAACCAAACATCATGGAAACCTGCAAATACGATTAGAGAACTACACATGGGATAAGTAATTGTTTTAAGATTCACAACCTTGCTTTCAAGTTCGTACACATCTCTACATTTAGATACCACAGGTCCACATTCCTTTTTCTTTTCTGCATTTTAAGACAAATGAATCTCTCTGATGGAGTAGATAATAAGGTTGTGCAAAAAAGCAAGAGGTTGCACAGGAGAGGTGAGAGGGCAGAAGAGGAAGGTGGACAGGCTGCAAACTGCAACACAGGAGCTGCAGGAACTTCTGAACCTGCCCTCGAGGGAATGCAATGCGGACTTACACGTTAAATAACACTGCAGAGCTTTGAGATATCTGAGTTTGATTCACATTTGAGTTGGCTTCTAGAAGGGCTATGCCTTCCCCTGTAAAACACACACTCGATGCACTGCTCCCAAATTATAATATTTACTTCTCAGTTGGATGAAGAGGTTTGTTTTTTTTTTGCTATGCTCCTGCCTGGAGATATTTTTCCCTACCCCTGCTCTCTTCCCCACCCTGTGCTTTCTTTTTAATGTAAATATTACTTGAAATTATTGCAGTACAGATGAACAACTATTAATTAAAAGTGAGGAAGATTTATTGCATTAGACAGTGCTGCTGTAACAGATCAAACAGCAGAAGGATATGAGGCAAAATGTGCTGCAACTGGAGGCTTAATGCCTTTTAGATCACAGCCCTGCGTATTTCATGGGTGTCAGGGTGGGCTTGCAACCCACTATGTCTGGGTTCCTTACCTGCTTGCAGATGAACCTGTAACATAAAACCAAGGTCTGTGAAGAAGGGTCAGATAAAAACAGTCTTCCAAGACGGCTGCAAGAAAAAAATATCCAAGCTGATTCTGGAGCAATTTCCTGTCCTTGTGTTCACTCTTACACTTGGTGTTAGGAGGCTTTAGCAGACGATGGTTTCATTACCGGGGGTTTCTCAGCAGTGTGATCCACCCTGTGCTGTGGAGAGCTAAGGAAGATTTGCTTTGAGCTCAAGTGACAGATGCTCTTAAACCAAAAGCACAGGGTTTCAGAGCTGTAGCCCCCGTGCTGCTGCTGTGCATTTGCAAATAGCTCTGGGCACATGTAATGAGAACCTGGTTGGCACTCCTTTGTGAGGCTTTTTGCTGTGTTGTTCCTGCAAAACTGCTGCAAGACCTATCAAGAGGTTTTAAGCAGCCCTGATGCCTGCAAACATACAGAGTGCTGGCACTTAAGGCCAGTCATCTCTTGGCAAAATGCAGAGGGTACCTCACTGTGAGGAGTACTGTATCACCTCGGTGAGATCTGGGCATGAAACCTCAAACCATCAGCCTACAGCTACATCACAGAGGAGACAACAAAAATCCCCAGATTAAGCATTTATTAATCAAACAGGAATTCAGATGATGCAAGATTCCTGATTACACATCATGCACAGAAGCAGTAAGCCACATGGAAAAAAAATCAATTTCCAAGATTAATAAAACGATCAATCCTGGTCATTAGCAGCTGTTACGTCTCTAAGACAGATACTGAACTGAGACCGAACACATTACCCAAATGGTTACCTATTAACCATAAAATGGGAACAACCTATTGTTGATTCTGCTCAGATCTAGGGCTAATGATTTGGGGGTTAAAGAGCCATCAATCTCACAATGAGTTCATTGAGCCATTCTCTGACAGTCATGTGTGTGGGGGAAATAAACCACTACTTCTGCTCCTAACAAAAAGCAGTGGAAGATGTTTTCTACAGCTTATTTGTTATCTGCCCTTTTTTCCCTGACTAACACCAAGTGCTGAGAAGCCAAGACCTGTTTCCAACTTGTGTGCTCACATACTTACTGCGGTGACAACTCTGAGCCTCCTCTTCTGAGTGTAAGAAAATGTCTGCACATATGTGAGGCAAAGAGTTATTAATTCTTCACAGCTTCAGCTTCGCTATTTTAAAGCTCACACCAGCTTCAAGCTTGGGCATGCTGATGGCAAATGAGAGTTACATTTCTAATTATCTGCTTCCTTACCAAAATAAATAAAATTTACAGATTCAGGGCTATGTATGCACAAAAAAGATACTGCTATTAGAGGCAGGAAGGCTGTGCTAGAACACCCCTAGGCAATCAAAACAATTCCTTTCTCAACCCTCTCTCCCCCTTCCAAAGACCTTCCCATTTATAGCCTGTCACTTACAGACACACTTCCAGCATTTAAAAATACTCCCGGTGTTTGTGGAACCATTTTCCAGAACAAAACGTTATCATTCATCAGGAGCAGAGCTGTTTGCAGTGTGAACAATTCGCTTTCGTTAAGTACCATATGGCTGCCCGTAGGAAAATGCCAACATGTTTCAACTCTACAGCTGGGCCACGGTTCCTTTATTCATCGTGCAGATGGTTGTAATTGACACCACTACTAAAACAGGTCTCGAGCACTTCTGTAGGATCATTAGAGTAATTAGCTATTAAATACAGTTACCATTTTTAGAAGGAAGGTTTTAAGACTTGGCATGTAAAATGCAATATTTTGTTATAATGAAAGAGACGGGCTAAATGTTACAGGGAGGGGTAAAGCTTATGTGATCCTTTTTAGTATTTTATCCGAGAGGCTATGGAAATTGCTAGAGCAAAGTGAAGCACACAAAATTATGTGCTAAGGAAATCAGCTGAAACCAGGAGTATTCTTAAATAACCTCCTTGCACTGCTGCATACTAAACTTCTGTAGAAAATAGACCCAAAATTCCAGGGGGGTGAAGTGAAACACCAAATTTCACCACTGAGCCCAAACTTTAATGAGGGATGTTAACTACAGAAAAGATGACTATTGATTTCATACTCTTGATATTCTGCTGCACGTATTTTCAGGATTAAAATGAGATTTTTTTAATGGAGTTGCAAGGTCAAATGAATACATATTATTATATATAATAGGACTGCAGTGTAGCAAGACAAGATTGGCTAAAGCTCCTTTCACTTGTAGACCAGCAAAAATTCCTTGTAATAGAAAACTGGGCTTGTTTTTGAATAAGATGTTTGGGTAAAGTCTCACAATAAATCTCAGTGGGAAATGCTATCATTGGAGTCACGAAGTCACATCTCAAAACTCAAAACTTCAGCAAGGAAACATGTAGCCTTAAAGAGCAGAATTATACATGGCTTCTGAGTGCTGCTGGTCTTCAGAGACAAGAGGAGTCAGAAAAAGCAGGCTAGGATAGCAAAACTGTTACTGGTAATTGCAGTAGCTCCTACTCCAACAAAAACTCAAGTTTTTCATTACAAACTGAGTACTGGGTGTTCCAGACTCTATTTTAAACATTCATTGCAGGCGTAAATCTGGTAAGGACTCTCAGACATAACCCAGTAGTTTCTTTCATGGCTGATGAAAATAATCTAGAATTGAGGGCCCTGACTGTACTCTACGAAAGATACTGGAAAAATAACATTGAGAGATCATGTTATAAAACCTCCTCTAAATAGAATTAGGTTAGAAACCAGAAAACTTCTAACCACAAGACAGGAGAAGAGGGGAATAGCTTCCAAAATCAGTTTTAAGCTGAAGAATTTCACAAGGGAGCACAGAAAGTTCATGACATGGATCTTTCTCTTAGCCAGGACTTGAAGGCTCAGGAGCTCTCCTCGGGCTGCCTATTTCCCTGCACTCCACTTTTCAAATTAGATTGAGTTAAAGCACATTACATACAACTTTCATAATGAATATCAGAAAACCTTTATATAGCACAGCAGCCAGTAAAGCCATTTGCTAAGGAAAAACAAATGCTGTTGAAGTGACTTTATCTCAGGTGGCTTCTGTTGAGCATTTGCTGCTGGATTGGGTTTTGCAACTCTCCTTCAGAGGAGCCGTCGAGCATAGACTGTGAACCCCAGGGTGAGGCTGATGTAATTATCCTGGGAGCAGCAGCACTCACCCCAGCTATCCCAGCCAAATTTGTCTTCTGATGATAACCTTCTGCTCACCTGCATTCCTCACAGAGGTTCAGGTAAAGGTGGGGCTCCTGCACAGTCCCAGGGAAGGCTGTGCTGCTCCTCCATGGGAACCCAACATCTGCCACGCCATGCTCCTGAGCCAAATGACTGCCACCGAAACAATTCATACCAGTGGTGCAGATTTTTCTTTAAGTTATACATTTGCTTATTAAAAATTGCTAATTTTTTTGTGTCTTTGCATAAAAAGGACTTTAAAATGTAGATTTTCAGCTTTGCATATTAAACTTTTTTAGCAAGTCTCAATTCCCCAAGCAGAAAATTATGGCAGGATTTTTAGCATAAACATATTTCTCACATGCAGAAGCTGAATTGCCTGATATCAGAAATATCAGTTCTGGGTATTCTACTATTTACTTGGAAGCTATTATGTGTTTTTCAAAGTTTCTAGCAACTTTCTATAAACTAGATCTCAAGAGTTTATATGGTTATGATAATCAATATTAAACAGAGCTATCATGGTAAGAGAATTCTAATATTCAAGCCACCCCTTCTTCCTTTAGAAGAGGCTGGGGAAATCAATACTCCTTTGCTAAGAAGGGGTTATCATAAATTACCAACTGAGCATTAGATTTCTATGCAATGTCGCAGTTATGCAGTTGAATAAATCCTTCAGTATACAGGAAAAGTATAAAGAATAAGTAAAGCCAGTACTGCTGTCTCTATTATAAAACAGAGAAATTAAATCAAAAAGTATTCACTAAATAAAATCTGAAAATGCGCAGAAAACTTGGCTTATAAAGGACAGGCTCAAGAAATACGATGTTATCAAGGAGGTTAACAAGGCTGTTGATCAGCATCTCTAAACACAGGTCTTTAATCCATTGGAAGATTCGGTGGGAAAACAAAACCAAAATTAAAGCCAAGACAGAAATAGTTAATACATATTAAATACCAGCTGGTTTCATGTAGTAATTAATCACTGGGAAAAAAAAAAACATAAGGATGGTGTGGACTTTTAATTGCTCAGAATTTGTAAACCAGACAAGTTAATGTCCTAAAAGATCTGCTATAGCTCAGACAGAAATTAAGGGTTTGAGGCAGAGATTACCAGGAAAGTACATTAGACTTTCTAATCATTAGGATGTTGATTAGGTTTGTGCTTTGGGATTTGGATCAGGCCCTCAAAAATAGATTGAGAGACATTTTGTTGTTATTGGGGTTTTGGGGTTGTTTTTTCCTTTTACTCTTTATTATTCTTATTGGGAAGTTAATGTAGAAACCTGGTAAAATGCTGCTTTCAAATATGATTTCCTATTTCCAGTTTGAACTTTATTCAGGATACATTTATACGCATTTGCACACTGCTAATATTCACAAGGTGCAAAAAATAGCTGAGATAGACATAAAACACGCCAAGGTGTAAGCTGAAATTTCAATGATTTATTCCAGGATGGAGATCCACCAGCAGTGACTGGACTCAAATAATGAGCTGAGAGCCCTTCCAAACCTGGCATTCCCAAGCCTTACAGCCTGGAAACTTCATGGAGAACTTCCAACATCTCTCTGCTTTCTTAAAGTTATGTCTAATCTGAGACACAAAGCAGTGAGGCATATTCACCTCTGCACCTTCAAGTTGTTAAGGTGTAACTGACAATTTGTCTACCTGCAGAATGGTTCTCAGGCCACGGAGAGGGAAATTAGGAGGAGGAGGAAAAAGATGATGTCTCATCTGCGCAAGTAATATAGGAAATATCAGGGAAGGATCCCAGATTTAGACCCTTGTTACCTGAATATTCAAGGCTTACTATTCTGAAATTAATTCCAAATTTGAGGTCTAATTGGCTCCAAAACAATGCAAATTTTTTATTGATTATAGAGCGAACACAGCTTGAAATCAGCGTGGAACTAGAAGTGTTAATGCAAAAAAAAGAAAAAAAAAAACTTAAAAAAAATAGTACCATTATGGCCCCTTTATAATGTCAGAAGGAAGTTGTTAAGCTGTCATTCCACAGATGTTCATCCACACATATACAAGAACACAAACAGTTCTCATGGGATCCCTAACTTCATGTGTGGCATACATAAATGTTAAATTCTTCCATCATCACACATTTCCCCTTACTCCTGCTGCGATAACAACATGGGGAATAAAAGCACACCACTTCCAAAAAAAGGATTAATCGAGCTCAGAACACACAGACTAGTCTGTGAAAGAGCTAATGAAAAAGCACGGCCAACCTGGAAATGCACAAGAAAAGCTACACTGAAATTACAGAGGAAAAAATACTGGCTTATATGGGTACAGCAATTATTCTAAACTACTACAGGTCTGCATATTCACATCTGTTCTGATGGATGTTTCTTTGTCTTTAAAAAAAGAGAATAGCAACAATTTCACTATATAATTATCTTCTTTCCCTTCAATAAACGTTGATTTTTTTTAATTGCAGGTAAAATGACAAAACTCAGCCATTTAGGCAAAACAGCTTAGAATTAATTTCCTGGTTTAAAACACTAGAAAACAGTAATAGGTTTCTCTACAAAACCTTCTGAACATCAACATCTCTTTGTCCTTGTTGACGATGCCACAAAGATCATCAGGGAAACAGAATGCTTCTCATTGTACTCAGGACACAAGTGGTAGAATTTGGGAGAATTTCTCATCAGAAGAAGTTTGGAAGCAGGTTTCTTTCAGTTTGTTGTGTTTTGGTTTTTTTTTACTTTTTACTGTAGGAAATTAATGAGGAAAGTTGGCAATTGTATCTTCAAATTCGACCATTTCATCAAGTTGTGTGGTTGCTCAATGAGAGCAGACTGCAAGGCTACGTCCTCAAATGGCTTCAGCTACCCAGTCATAAAAATCACTATTTCTAGATAACAAAAGATGCTCTCACCAGTAAAAGTGAAAAGCTGTAGCTGGAAAAATTTCCCCGTAGGAAGATTTGAAGAAAAGACTGTAACAACAGTTGACCAGAAAACAAGACATGTATTTTGCTGAAGAAAACTCCCCATTTCCTGGGATCAAAAAGCAGCTGAACCCCAAACCCGATGGCTTCTTTGGTTAACACATTCCCAGTGTTCTGCTGCATGTCATTTTGATCTGGTACAAATTTTGCACTGCCTCTCCTTAGGAGTTTATTAACTTTATATCCTGTAGGAGTTGGGACTGTATGAATAACAGGGTTCAGAGACAAAATTGTTGGCTAACCAAAACAAAACATAAAGCAGAAAGCAAAAGAATGCTTTCTTTTTTCTAAGAAAATGTTTGGTTTGGCTCAGTTTTACTAAAAACGGAGATGCTCCTGTAGAAGTCCCCCTATTCTTGGGTGGGTCCTTTGCAGATTTCTCCTTTGGAAGCATCTCTGCTCTGTGTAAAGGTGGGGGGACAGCCAGCAGCAACACCAGTGGCCCTAATCCTGAGGCTGAGAAGTGTCTCTTTCCTTCCAACTCTATAAATACAGAAACACCATATGGAAACTGGAACAGCTTTACAGGCAGAGATTGACAGAGGCTGTCTGGTGCTCACAGTGCTCTGTGAGAGGTGAGATCTCCCTTCACATCCCGTCACAGACCCANGTCTGCATATTCACATCTGTTCTGATGGATGCTTCTTTGTCTTTAAAAAAAGAGAATAGCAACAATTTCACTATATAATTATCTTCTTTCCCTTCAATAAACGTTGATTTTTTTTAATTGCAGGTAAAATGACAAAACTCAGCCATTTAGGCAAAACAGCTTAGAATTAATTTCCTGGTTTAAAACACTAGAAAACAGTAATAGGTTTCTCTACAAAACCTTCTGAACATCAACATCTCTTTGTCCTTGTTGACGATGCCACAAAGATCATCAGGGAAACAGAATGCTTCTCATTGTACTCAGGACACAAGTGGTAGAATTTGGGAGAATTTCTCATCAGAAGAAGTTTGGAAGCAGGTTTCTTTCAGTTTGTTGTGTTTTGGTTTTTTTTTACTTTTTACTGTAGGAAATTAATGAGGAAAGTTGGCAATTGTATCTTCAAATTCGACCATTTCATCAAGTTGTGTGGTTGCTCAATGAGAGCAGACTGCAAGGCTACGTCCTCAAATGGCTTCAGCTACCCAGTCATAAAAATCACTATTTCTAGATAACAAAAGATGCTCTCACCAGTAAAAGTGAAAAGCTGTAGCTGGAAAAATTTCCCCGTAGGAAGATTTGAAGAAAAGACTGTAACAACAGTTGACCAGAAAACAAGACATGTATTTTGCTGAAGAAAAATCCCCATTTCCTGGGATCAAAAAGCAGCTGAACCCCAAACCCGATGGCTTCTTTGGTTAACACATTCCCAGTGTTCTGCTGCATGTCATTTTGATCTGGTACAAATTTTGCACTGCCTCTCCTTAGGAGTTTATTAACTTTATATCCTGTAGGAGTTGGGACTGTATGAATAACAGGGTTCAGAGACAAAATTGTTGGCTAACCAAAACAAAACATAAAGCAGAAAGCAAAAGAATGCTTTCTTTTTTCTAAGAAAATGTTTGGTTTGGCTCAGTTTTACTAAAAACGGAGATGCTCCTGTAGAAGTCCCCCTATTCTTGGGTGGGTCCTTTGCAGATTTCTCCTTTGGAAGCATCTCTGCTCTGTGTAAAGGTGGGGGGACAGCCAGCAGCAACACCAGTGGCCCTAATCCTGAGGCTGAGAAGTGTCTCTTTCCTTCCAACTCTATAAATACAGAAACACCATATGGAAACTGGAACAGCTTTACAGGCAGAGATTGACAGAGGCTGTCTGGTGCTCACAGTGCTCTGTGAGAGGTGAGATCTCCCTTCACATCCCGTCACAGACCCACAGAGAGCAACCACCTCCGTCTGGCTCTTTGGGGTTTTTCATGAATGGCACTAAACTGCCCTTTTGCCAGAGATTTTAGTCAGTCTGGTGCTGTCAGCAGTATCAACACTGGCTTCTAGAGGTGTGAGGGCAGCAGCCTGGTTAACTCCAGCAGGCAACTCAACCCCACACAGCCACAACCCCAGTGGGGTGGGGGAGAGATCAGAAGGGTACAAGTGAGAAAACTAAGGGCTTGAGATAAAAACAGTTTAACAGGGAAAGCAAAACTCATTCACACAAGCAAAGCCAAACAAGGAATTAATTCACCCCTTCCCATGGACTGGCAGGTGTGCAGCCATCCCCAGGAGAGCAGGGCCCCTTCACATGTCACAGTGACTTGGCAAGACCAATCCCATCACCCAGAACAACCCCTCTTCCTTCTTCTTTCACTCAGCTTTATCTGCTGAGCCTGACACAACGTGGTCTGGGATATCCTTGGGGTCAGCTGGGGTCAGCTGTCCCAGCTGTGTCCACCCCCAGCCTCCTCACTTGGTGGGGTGAGGTGCAGAAACAGCTCTGACTCTGTGGAAGCTCTGCCCAGCAATAATGAAAACATCCCTGTGTTATCAGCACAAATACACCACAGCCTCATACCAGCTATTCTGAAGAATATTAACTCTATCCCAGCCCAAACTAGCACAGCCAGCTAAGGAGTACTGCCCTGCTCTGCAGCATCCAAGTCAAATTTATAGCCTCCCTCCTCTCCACAAGAGCAGAGAGCTGTGAGCTCAGCATACCCTCACAGCAGGTGGGAAAGCTGAACATCCAACCAGCCAAAAATCTCTAACAACAGCTAATAAGGCCTTGAGAAACTCTGATGTGAGGATGGTTATGTTGTCCAAACTTTTATCAAAGGGCAGGTAATAGTCTTGGTGACTGAGATGCTCACGACACAGAGCGGGCAGGTGAATTTTACTTGGTGAGACTGTTACAGAGGAGCAAAACCTTTCCTAGTGGCATATAAGGCTGAGCTAGGCTTCAGCAAAAACAGTGCGTTTTTTAATGTCTTGTGATTTAAAAAAAATAATTTGCTGGTCCATGTCAAACTTGCAAAAGTAGGGAAAAAAAAAAAAAACACGCTGAGAAAGGAGATTAGAAACTGCAGTCCTGCTGTAATACTGCCTAAGGCTATTTGGAAGTCACAATTGTAACTAATCAATGAAAGCAAACAACCTTCTCCTTAGTAAGAATTATGAGCTCAGGAGAGCTAAAAATAATGTTCAGATATTTTAAATCTGAGTTTTCACTTTAAAATGCCATTACCGAAAGTCAGCATCATACAGACCAGAGAAAAATCTTCACACAGTCTAACAACTTGATGAGCCTTTTAACAAATGACTGAGTCTACTGTTCACTAGAAATTAAATCTTCCTTTTAATGTTTGGCTTTTCTTGAAGCAGTAGAGATGAGACTGAAAATAACAATGGGGAGGAAGAAAAGCAAGATAGTGTCTGGGAAAGAAGAGGAAGAGAAAAACTACTGGATAGTCCCCTTCTCTTAATTCACAGTTAAGTATTTAGAGATGGCAAAGGTGACTGGTAGTCTCACCAGTAAACAATAGCAGGTGGTTGAAAACGTACATCTAGAATTTCATTCATTTTTACCGCTGACGAATAAATTTAGTGAATCAATGCCAGTGTAATATAGTGACTGCACAGAATTATGAAAAAAAAAAAGTTTACTAAAAACAACTCCCAGGAATTACAAAGGGAAAATGCCATTATGACCATATCTGAGTATATCTATACCACCTGGATTTAACTCCCTCTATTTCTAAAGCCTTTCTGGTGAAGTTTTCTGCCTTGCAGCTGGTTTGGGGTTTTTTGGGTTTTGTTGGGTTTTTTATTGTTGGGATTTTTTGGGGTTTTTTTTTTGGTTTGTTTGTTTTTTTAAGCAATCACAAAAATATATGTATTTCTGCCTGTATTTTTTCTGTACAATAATTAAACCCTCAGTATTGCTGACCGTTCTCTCCCTGCTTACTCACCGGTATCTCCTCATGACCTCACCTCTCCCTCACACCCAAATTAGCAGCACCATGTTATCTGATAGGGAATCTCATGTTTCACTGTTTGATAGGTTTGTGCTCCTTATCCACTACAGCCACTTGCAGTAAGGTCCCAGCCACAGTGCTAGTCCCTTCTGGAAGCACTCAGCCTCTCAAGAGTGAATAAAAACCCTGCACATCTGAAGCACAAATATGTGAGTAAGCAAGTACTGCAACTGGTGGCTGCCATCACAGCTAAAGCACGTGAAGATGGTGGTTTAACAAATATAGGATGCCTTACTCTGCAAATATAGGATGATGATGCTCTGGAGGTTTCTAAAAATGATCTGAAGCTTAAAGCACTTGTTTTGAACTGCAGGAGAAAAATAACCACTGAAGAGCCCCACTCCAGTGTAATTTTCCTGGTAGAGTTGGGTTTTTTTAATATGTATGTCTGTGTGTACGACACAAGTAAAACTAGAAGTAAATAAAAGTAGCTATTTACAGACCCTGAATTGGCTATTAAAAAGCAAGGCTCCTTTATGTGGCTGTATCACCACATCCGTGAGAAGCACTCTGGAGTGGGTCTGACCATTCAGATCCCTCCTCACCTCAGGGAAATCTGATTCAGAAACTCAGGCAAGATTATGGAGCTTGCCTGTCCATCACAGAAGATTTTGCTCTGGAAGCAGCACTTCATGGCAGGACACCATCTATCTGGAAGATGCTGAGCAAATGGATACTTCTCTTCCACATGAAATAAAAAGGTGCTTCAGTGTATGTGAATAAACAGTATGGAACTAAAGGTCAGGTTTGGAGTTTTAAACTGTGATGTCTTACAGAGCACTGAAAAAGTTTCCTGGGACACCCAGAACAAACCATCTAATGCCCATCCTATCCCACTGGCTGCCAGCTGTGGTTAACCACACATGGCTTGGCAGAAGGCAGAGCACAAACAGAAAGCCTGGCACCAGGAAAACCTGTCAAGGAAGTGGCACAACAGCACACAGCAGCTCCAACCTCTCTGCACTGCTGCTCACTGGTGAGAGGAGCAAGGATCCCCCATCTCACTTCTCTACACACCAGCTTCTGGAAGAGTCTGGCATCACCCTCTCGTGAAAGTCACCACTGGAATGTGGCTTTTTTTTTTTCCCTTGTTTCTATCCTGCCCTTCCCAGAGCTAACACCTAGAGACAGAAAAGCAAGGTTGCCTGGCCACAAACCTGACACAGTTCTTCCCAACCAAGTGGGCACAGATATACTGGCTTTACACAGCTGTGGCACTGCAGGGGCTACACCTGTTGGCTCTGCACAGTTCAGGCCATGCCTTTAACTTGTCTCTTGTGTAAATCTGGCAGTGAGAGCAGGTATGAAAAACAGCAGCTCTGCAGGGCTTCCTGCAGCTGCGGCACAGCATTCCTACCTTGCACCACAAGCTGCAGTGACAGCGGGAACAGCAAAGGGCTGTTCCACCCCACAGCACCCTCCCTGTGCAGCACAAAGCCTCTGCACTGACGGAGGATGGAAACTAGTCTGGCTTGCACCAAGCAAACACTGGGCTTTCCCCTCATTCCTGTGCAGCAAGAGCCCTGTAAAAGCAGGCTCTGGGCACAGGCAAGGTTGGGAGCTGCAAGGCTGCACAGCCCTGCTGCAGCCAGCCAGCCACGGTGCCCAGCCCAGCGGCGGGGCCTGAGGCACAGGGACAGTCAGCGCCTCGCTGCACATCAGTCCCCAGCTCCCAGGATTTCAGGCCACTGGAATACGCTGTGGCTGCTGTCACTGAGCTGGCCTGAGGTCAGAGAGCTCACCAGCTCCCTGGCTTGCAGCGACCAGCACAGACCAAGCAGCAGCTCTGCACCATACCCAGAGCAATGACTTCCCAAAGCATCATTTAAATTAAGAGACCAAGGAAAAAAAAAACAAACTAAAAACCCACTCTTGGGTAGCCAGGTATGAATACTGAAACAGAGGCAGTGCTGAGAAATCATTACCTGGCCCAAATATTGCGCCAGCTACTTTTTGAAAGCATAAATTAAAGAAATTAATAGGATTCTCAGTTCTTCCTTTCTCCCTTTTCCCTGTTCAAAAAGCAGCCCTGGGTCAGTGACCAACACTGGCCACACAGCAACTCTAAATGCAGGGCATTAGGCTGCTCACAGAAAATGTACAGACATTTTTAAGAGAACAGTGCCATCTTTTCATCAGACCTGCTGAAGACCCAGATTGGCTGCACACTTTCCACCGCATCAGGAGGCTCAAAGCTCCATCCACCAGCCTGTCCATGAACACTTTTCCTAATAACAGTGGTACTGCCCTGAATGTGACACAGCCTCACGGGTCAGACACACATAATAGATGGGACAGCAAATACAAACAAGACAATCTCTGATGAGGGTTAATCAAATGTAAAAAAATCTGAATTGCAAGACTTCTCCTACCTTCTATTCAAAGAAGCAAAATTCCAATGCAAATGCCCATTTTTGCGCTTTTCACACACATCATTGGTTGCACCCACAAGCTACAGCAGCCTTGGACTGTGGGAAAATACCTGGTGTCACTGTGGGTCCCCAGTGGGGACCCACCACCAGGGTCCTCACTCTTTTGCATGGAAAACATGGCACATGGGGGATGGTGAACAAAGTATCAAGCCACTTCCACAACAGGCACTGTATGCAAGAGCTAGGAAATGATACTAAATCCAACAAAATAGTGCCCAGGACAGCTCACTGTCCATTTAAGTCATGTGTCTCTTGGCAGCAGACTGGGGACTGTCTGTCTGACCAACCCTGACAGTGGAACTGTCTGCCTAGAACCCACAGCTTCTGGTGAAAAGCAGTGTCCTGTAACTTGAATAACACCTTCATTTGGGGAAAAATTCAGGCATTTTCTATTTTATTCAAAATCCTGCCATATGCACATTACTTATTTATTGGTTTATTTATTTAGAAGGTATAGTATGTAGCTGGAAGCTCTCTGACCTGTGTTCCTAGAGGAACACCTATCACAGTCTCCCTTGTGCTGTTCTTAGTTAAGCTGAAAGGCTGTAATTCATCCCTACTTTTGTTGACCTTTCTGCCACTTTCCTGGCTGTTATTTTCCTTTCCCTTGTCTCGCTTCCCTTCCCAGGGCTGCTTTTTCAGCATCTTCTCAAAGAGAGATAAACAGGGGAGGCTCTTCAGAGGCAGAATCCAGGGTGACTAGAGGGGACCAAGAGCAGATCACAGGCAGTCACCACGGCTCAGCTCGTGGGCTCAGTGTTTCCAAAGGACTGGAGAGGGGCTGCCTGTAGCCAGGCAATGGGGTATGGGATGGCTCATGCATATGCAGCTCCCAGTCGGTGTGCACAGGAGCCAGGTGTGTGCTTCAAATCACACTAAGAAGGACTTCAGCTCAAGGACTCTCATTTTTTATTTCCCACTGTGCCTAACCCCAGCAGGGCGAGTGCTGACTTCTCATGTTTATAAGGAAAAAGAGACAACAGAAATACAAATGGCCACTTGTGGGAGGCTTCAAAGCTACCAGACTATGCTTTTATATGGAAAACACAAAAAAAAANCAGAGCAGTGACTTCCCAAAGCATCATTTAAATTAAGAGACCAAGGAAAAAAAAACAAACTAAAAACCCACTCTTGGGTAGCCAGGCATGAATACTGAAACAGAGGCAGTGCTGAGAAATCATTACCTGGCCCAAATATTGCACCAGCTACTTTTTGAAAGCATAAATTAAAGAAATTAATAGGATTCTCAGTTCTTCCTTTCTCCCTTTTCCCTGTTCAAAAAGCAGCCCTGGGTCAGTGACCAACACTGGCCACACAGCAACTCTAAATGCAGGGCATTAGGCTGCTCACAGAAAATGTACAGACATTTTTAAGAGAACAGTGCCATCTTTTCATCAGACCTGCTGAAGACCCAGATTGGCTGCACACTTTCCACCGCATCAGGAGGCTCAAAGCTCCATCCACCAGCCTGTCCATGAACACTCTTCCTAATAACAGTGGTACTGCCCTGAATGTGACACAGCCTCATGGGTCAGACACACATAATAGATGGGACAGCAAATACAAACAAGACAATCTCTGATGAGGGTTAATCAAATGTAAAAAAATCTGAATTGCAAGACTTCTCCTACCTTCTATTCAAAGAAGCAAAATTCCAATGCAAATGCCCATTTTTGCGCTTTTCACACACATCATTGGTTGCACCCACAAGCTACAGCAGCCTTGGACTGTGGGAAAATACCTGGTGTCACTGTGGGTCCCCAGTGGGGACCCACCACCAGGGTCCTCACTCTTTTGCATGGAAAACATGGCACATGGGGGATGGTGAACAAAGTATCAAGCCACTTCCACAACAGGCACTGTATGCAAGAGCTAGGAAATGATACTAAATCCAACAAAATAGTGCCCAGGACAGCTCACTGTCCATTTAAGTCATGTGTCTCTTGGCAGCAGACTGGGGACTGTCTGTCTGACCAACCCTGACAGTGGAACTGTCTGCCTAGAACCCACAGCTTCTGGTGAAAAGCAGTGTCCTGTAACTTGAATAACACCTTCATTTGGGGAAAAATTCAGGCATTTTCTATTTTATTCAAAATCCTGCCATATGCACATTACTTATTTATTGGTTTATTTATTTAGAAGGTATAGTATGTAGCTGGAAGCTCTCTGACCTGTGTTCCTAGAGGAACACCTATCACAGTCTCCCTTGTGCTGTTCTTAGTTAAGCTGAAAGGCTGTAATTCATCCCTACTTTTGTTGACCTTTCTGCCACTTTCCTGGCTGTTATTTTCCTTTCCCTTGTCTCGCTTCCCTTCCCAGGGCTGCTTTTTCAGCATCTTCTCAAAGAGAGATAAACAGGGGAGGCTCTTCAGAGGCAGAATCCAGGGTGACTAGAGGGGACCAAGAGCAGATCACAGGCAGTCACCACGGCTCAGCTCGTGGGCTCAGTGTTTCCAAAGGACTGGAGAGGGGCTGCCTGTAGCCAGGCAATGGGGTATGGGATGGCTCATGCATATGCAGCTCCCAGTCGGTGTGCACAGGAGCCAGGTGTGTGCTTCAAATCACACTAAGAAGGACTTCAGCTCAAGGACTCTCATTTTTTATTTCCCACTGTGCCTAACCCCAGCAGGGCGAGTGCTGACTTCTCATGTTTATAAGGAAAAAGAGACAACAGAAATACAAATGGCCACTTGTGGGAGGCTTCAAAGCTACCAGACTATGCTTTTATATGGAAAACACAAAAAAAAAGGAAGACAGGTTGTAAGTGGAAGGCAGCAGTATCAGGAAAACAGAAAGAAAAGGTAAAAAAACCAAAGTTGGGGAAATGTGATAGAGAGCAAAACATGAACTACAGCTGGGTGGAATACCCTATGAATCTGTCAGATCAAGAATTTGAGAGAAGTTACTGGAAATCACTGAAAGTGCAGGGCTGCATGTGATGAGAAAGTAAAGTTGTTGTTAAAAGTGGCTACCAAGAACGTGAAAAGCAGGAAGCCAGTGGAGAATCTGCAGTTTGTGCCTCATGGCTTCACAGCAAAAGGGTAGTAGGGAAGGAAAAACAGGAAAATCCCAATTAAGAATGGTTGTGAAGGGAAGTTATAATAAGCAAAAAGGAGAAAAAGAGCCTTGGAGGGTTAAAGTCACAGAATATGCAGGAAGGAAACCTACATCATGGATCAGAGAAGGAGATCAGAAAAGCAAGTGTGCCAAAGCACGAAGGTGCTCAAAGGGAGAAAATTCATTGCAGTTTGAAGGTCAGGTCAAGGTCAAAGCATAAAGCCAGGGGAAAAAGCAGGAAAGAAATGGCATACAAAAATCAGCACAAGCCATGAGTGAAAGTGGTGCCAATGGACAAAGAAAATAAAGAAGAGGAACCAAGCATGGTGCTGAGGAGAAGGAGAAATAGGGTGCTAAAGCAAGCAGCAGTAAGAGCTGCTGAACAGAGCAAGAGCAGAGAGATGCTTACCAGCATCTGCAAGCAGCACAAACATCAGCTTATGCTGGAGAAACATTTCACTGTTCCAGAAGAGAGAATTTCTTCTGGTACCTGATATAATTTCTTCCCTTTCTGAATACAGAATAGGTGCACTTTTAAATAGGATTTAAACCTAGCCGCAGCAAGTGTTAATATTTATATAACTAAGTGGCCCTAAGCCAATGGAAAAACTATACACCAAAAATGTGTGATTATCTGATATTTGATAAAGGTATTAGAGGTCACCAAGTTTTTAAAACGACTTTATGTCATTAAGTAATGATTCTTTCAAAAGCAGTGAGGAGCAGGCACTAGCTGAGGGCAGTAATTAGAATGGCCTTTGAAGTGTAAAAAAGTCCCATGGTCCACCTTGCAGGACTGGCCATGGGTACTCACAGACCAACCAGCTCCAGGGGCAATGGGCAAGTGCCCAGCAAAACCCAGCCAAGCTCCTTGGAAGCTGGACAAGCAGCAAGCCTGCTGTTTTTCCTCCTACAACACTGCATTGCCCCAAATGCCTGTACTGTCCAAGAACCTTGGGGATCTGGATCTAGAGCAGACTGCAACCGCAGCAATATGAGCTTGCAAGTCTGTGGGAACAAGAGGAAAAATATCCATCTTTCTTAGCTTCTAGGAAGACAAAAAAGCAAAATCCAGCAAAGGAAAAATGAGGATGTAGATAAATCAATGAGAAAAATCTTGCCATAAAAACTTTTCTGTTTCACTAGTAAGATTTTTTTCATTTATTTCTTAATAATAGATATGATTGAGATGAAAAAGCTCTCAACTTGCCTTTGGATATCCCTCTTCATCTTCTGCGTAAACTCAAGCCCATCCATGCATATGCTCACCAAGATGTTTTGCAGGAGGAGATGTGTGAAGAGCTTTGCCTGGAGGGACCAGGTCTTCAGCTCCAAGCCAGATCCCCTGGCTCTGGCGTTGTGTTTCCCTGTCACAGAGCTCTGCTCTGCTAGCTGCAGAGTATAATGCACTAAAATCCTAATCTCTAAAGCACTGTGTGCCAGGGCTTCAGAGATCAGCATTTCAGTCAGTTTTACTTTTCTGCTGCCATTGCACACAAGAGAGTGGCACAGCAGGGGAAAAGCAACACAATGTGCAGCAATGGAGAGGCACGCTCGGCCGGGAGGGGCGGGGGGCAAGGGCACCGTGGTGCAATATAAAGGCATAGGGAAAATAAAAGAAAGAAATGGGGGAAAATAGGACTATTGTGCATGAATAGGAACCTTGGGCCCTCTCCTTCCCGGCAGCCCTAACAGCAGGATGTCTCCAGCCTCAATAAATCTGCTGTTTTCTGAGCAAAGCCTTGAATGACCTGAAGGGGTTTTTTTCTATCTCTTTCCTTGAAAATAAAAAGATTAGGAAATCTCTGCTACAACCCGTTTGTGCATGTGAGTATCTGTGAATATTTTAAGATTACTCCCTCCTGCCTCTACCATGTGCTTTAAAATTAAAAACAAAGTGATACTGCAGAAGCTGGAAGAGCTGAAATCTGACCCAGGTACTATCAGAGTGCAGGCTATTCTGTCACCTAGACCCAGTCTGGCACAGTGCACAGAGGGACACAAATACTCAACTGACCAAGCAGAACGCTTCCAACTTCAAGGCACAATGGTCACAGCTAAGGGAAAAAAAACCACCTCAAACTAATAAAACAAATTCTATAACCAAACACTAAAATAGTCAGGAGAATCAAAAATAACTGGGAAACAGTTTTAATACCACAGAGTTCACATGTTAACTATTGAAACCCGCTTGGGGCAAAGCGTCGTTGCCATCAATCAGAAGAGCAGAGTAATTTAAGAAAGTCTTTCAGGCCATCAACTTTGACAGCATCTTAATGTCTTTGCTAAACCAGCATGGCCAATCCATGTCACCAAAATCTACTTCACGGTACCTATGTCAGGCTAGAGTACCGTTACATGGGATTAGTGCAACACACTGATAATGCTCTTTGGAATAAAAGCTGATTGAACTTTGTCCCTTAAGAGCATTTAGGCAGTCTAGTGGTCTGCTAATTCACATGGGCTTTGTCTATGGTTCCTCCACTTCAAACAGGCAGAGAGCATCCCTGAGTCTCTTCTCCAAACCCTTCCTCATACTCACTAACCTGTCACGCAGGTAAGAAAATGCTCATCACCTTCACGCCAGAACCTGTTGTAGTCACTGATTTGGAAGTCACTGTGTAAATTCTGTATCAGTTGATGTCCTTTTTTTATAATCCTGCAGAAGGATATTACCTTTTACATCAGTGTGTTCTGACAGATATGCTCTTGCAGATTTAGTGTCTGTGGTTTAAAACGTTATTGCTCTGGCCTTCTGCAAAGGTTACTGTTCTCAGATCAGCAGTAGCCAAACAGGATGTGTGTGTCTCCCCCAGCTCCCACAGCAACTTCTGGTAAAGGTGGATTTGAAATAACCTACCAGCTACAGAGTGACAGCACTGAGACACCAGAAGAGCAGCTGCTGCAAACACAGGAATTGTCATAGAGAAGCATGGTGAGAACACCTGAAAACTTTTACAGCAAGGTGCATCAAAACCCAGCTGCCAAGTGGGAAGTCAAAATTCCTGGGGGAAAGCTATTTTATGGAGCTCCTACATCTCCCCAACTCTCTACTGTCTTTTTCCTATCCTTGCACACTACTGTGTCATCATCCCTTAGTTTGAGCTGCAGCAACCACTTGTGGGTCATCCTGCAAAGTGGTGAAGTGATGCAAGTAGAAAAAAAAAAACAGCACCCTTCCCCTCCTCCCCTATGCTGAAGGATTATTTTTAGCCCAGACCAGTTGATAATCTGGTTCACAGCACATCTCAAACTACAGCACCAGCACCACTGAACAGGCAGCTTGAAAAGGCTGCAGGGAAGATAAATACGCAGAAAAAGGATGAAGTCTTTAAACCACTGCTGCTCCTGAGGCTTTCAGACTGCAAAATCAGGGTACTTGGCTGGTACCTCTAAATGCCAAATAATCCATTATCCAATAATAACCTAAGCAATCTAATCCAGAATTCCCAAATTTCCCCAGCTCCTGGTGCTCTTCATTCCATGTAAATGTTTTTGAGATCAAGACTACAACCAGTGGTGGAGACAGTAAGCCAGACTGGGATGACTTTATAGGGAAAGAATTAGCCAGCAGTCTAACACTGCCGGAGACAGATTTACATCTGAAGGCGTCTCACACATGGTATAAATGTCACTCCTTCCTTGCTGCCCCCAGTCCTCCCAAAGTCACTGGAAAACAAAAAACCCACAAAAAAATTGGAGAGAGGAAGCTGAAAGTGGAACCAAACCAAACCAAAAGTAAATAAAAATGTTTTACCTGGCTCCCCTGGGCACGCAACAGCAGGCCTGGCAATAATGAGAGTGAGGAATGAAATTTTAAAATGAATGCAAGAGGGAGAAACTGCAGAGAAAATTGAGACAGAGTTTCAGTGTTATTTATCCCAGACAAAGCATACATGCTCAGCTCTGAGCAATCCATGGCATGGGAACAGCTCCAGGATGGAACTCTGACACAACTAATCTTCCTTTTCTATTCCCTTCTGTGCTTTTGAGAAGGAAAGGGGAGAGAAAGCAATTTAGTGTAGTGATGCAACTTGTTTACTTCTCTGTACCTGCTCAGCTGTGTTGGATGAAATATACTCTGGGAGGTGCAAAGGGAAGGAAAGAGAAAGGGAAGGAAGGAGAGAGGGTATTACAGGAGTAGAAAGAAGAGCAAATTGTAGGACAGGCCTCCCATTTTGCCACTGCCCAGTGGTCCATGCAAGCAGCATCCATATGGCCACCAGCATGCCAGCAGAATTACATGGGTTAGTTATCCAAGCCTTGCTGAGCTTGAACCGTTTAAGCTCTGGCTCATTTGAACGCGATGGAAATGCCCAGCGAGCAGCTGAGGTGGCAGATCCAAAGGGGCACCGTGTGCCTGGCCTGATCCACCACCCCCTCTACCACAGGGGCTCCTCCTGCTGAGGCAGGACACGCTCAGGCCTTGGGAATTCAGCTCAGGGCATGGCTGTGCACAGGGCATCCTCAGCCTTCGCCACGGGGAACACAGAGGAGGTTGTGGGGCACCTTCTGCTCCCTGTTCAGGTCCCAGTGACTGCAGAGGGAAGAAGGATATGCAGAGGATGGAAAAAGGGGGAAGTTTATTAGCAAATGCTCTGTCATTTCTCTGGCCATTCTCTAAGGCTTTTAGCTTGTCCCTAATAAAAACTAAATGTTATTACAAAGGAAGAGATGGTCTCTTAGGTGAAGAAAACAATAAAACCTACCAAGTCACCAACTTCTGATTGCTTTGTAAGCCCCTCATTAGAGCTGATACATCAACATTTACATGACAGAACTCTTTTAATTAGAAGCAAACCATTCTTAAAATATATTAACAACCTACATACTCACTGGCTCTTTGTAGTTTGCCTAACACTTCAGAACGTGTTAAAATCACACATAAAAGTTATAGTAGCCTAACACTCAGGAAATAAAGAGTCCTTTAAAGGTTTAATTCAACCACTAATGGATTTTTTCCCAAGTTAGAAAACATTTATATATTGCTGGTTTACTGCAGGTGTGGTAACTGAATTTGGCTTTACACATACCAGCTGCAAGCAAATCAAGGAAAAGGCTTCATAAATCAGTTTAAGGCACTGTAGCCTTCATGGTGCTTGGACTGGGACAGAATTTCCCCATAAAAGCACACAAAACAAATGGGAGTTTATAATTTTCTCTGTCATAGCTCATAACTTTTAAAGGTTAGAAATCAAAGCACCTCATAGTGGAATTTTATACATCTGAATGGGATGGACATAAGGCATCCCAGAAGATGATTTATATCATCCCCTCTTCAGACAACAAAAGAATGAAAAATGCAATGGTGACAAAGGTATTGCCTAATCGTGTTACTTGGTAAATACCTTCTCTTGAAATTTCTCTGGACAGATCAAGATTTTTAACTTTCTCTTTGTTTTAGAGACTGTTCTCCAGGAACTACTCCACCTTTTTAAATGCATCTTCCAACACATACTGTATTTTGCAGGTTTTTTTTATTTCAACAAGTTGCACTGGCTCAGAGTCAGACATTGTAAGACAGAAAGCCACAGTGACTTTATCCAAGAAATACGAGGTGGCAGAGATCCAGTACGCCCAGCACTCAAGGTGAAAGAACAGCATGGAAAAGGATTCACAAATTAATTGTCAATTACGGAAGACTGCCGGAGTGAACACTAGATGCATGCATGGGATAATTTAGCCAGGCACCTGTACAACTGAGCTGTGGATAGTGCTGAACCAATTACTCTATTTTTTAAAAGAATGAGATATCATCATCAGAAAAGGACATAAAGGAAAAGTAGAAAGTTTGTTTTTTTCCCAAACACATAAAATCAGTGCAGTTAAGCACCAAGAACCCAAGTGGATGATGGTCCTCTGGAAGAAAGGGAAGTCAGAGTACCTGACTGAAGGTACTCAGGAAGGAAGTGAAATTAATTGCTCATACAGTTTTTCCAGAGCATGCAGGCAAGCCAGAAGACGTTGCTGTACCCACAGTTCCAATATGGCATCCTGTGACAACAGGTGGAAAGCACTAAGATCTCATTTCCCATACTGTATCACAGGGAAGTCACCAGGTGGTGAGGGCTTCCACCTCCTCAGCTGCAGGTGGCTCTGACAAAGAGCCTGGGTGTGCTCCACAGCCAGCCAGTGCTCATTCCTGCACACATGCACAAACTTGGCATCTTTCATGAACAAACATCAGTGAACCATTTCTTAGCCTCAAGGATGACACAGCAGATTCACTTCTGGATCTGTGTTCTCCGCAAGGCTCCTTGGTCCCAGCTCCCACTGGCATGGCACAGGAGTGGGGGAAGAACTAGAGATTAGAGGCAGGATAGCAGCTGCTCCTCCTGGCTCTTTGAATACAGGGAAAACAGCTTTTGCCCAGTGCATGGGGAGTGGTATCATCAAATTAGCAAGCCAAGAACACAAGGACTACATAAAAAAATAAACAGGAACAAGAACTTCCCCTTACAAGCAAAACAGTCTTGCTTTTTTAGAGCAAAATCTTTTGGCTAAAAAGCTCTCACAAAAAAAAACCACCTCATGGGAGGTTTAGACCATTTTCAAGGGCTGGAAGAAAAACAGTCCCGGGGTTAGAGTGTTAACTTGGATCTAGAGAGACCCACTTCAGTTCTTTGCTCTGCCAAGTGTTCTTGCATGACCTTAGGCAAAAACACTGAAGCTGTCGTTAGCGGATACCTTGGCTTCAAAGGCAAAGTCAGCCTAAGAAGTTCTTGCCTTCCCCGCCTGCCATTTGCTGCCTCCACACTTGTGCTGCCCCAAGACCCTCCCAGCACTATCCTGTAAACTAAATTACTGAACAGGATGATGTTAAATGCAAGTTTTGGTTGTCTTTTACAGGCAGAAAGGTAATTTTGCATTGGACTGAATGAATGAAGGATCCACAATCAGCTACAGCAGCAAAAGAGGTGAAGCTGGAGAAGCCCATCCATGATGGCACAAGGGCTGCCTGCAATAAGCAGGAGGAAGGCTGCAAAGACAAGGGGCTGTCCAAGACTGGTGAAAGAACCTCCTCAGCAATGCCAGATGCACTTGGACAGCGACAGCCACTGCTGTTTGTGATGAATATGGCTCCCTCTCCCCAGCTGCCTCTCCAGCCTTCTTGGCAGGGATGGCTGCCCTCCTAGCAAGGGCAGCAGAAGGAAAGATATGTCAACACTTCACCTGCTGCTGTCTGGAGGAAGAAACAGCCAGGAATTTGCTGAAACCAGACCAGCACTGGATGCAATGCAGTATTTAACCTCCTCCCTAAACCCTGGATTCCCAGGCATCACCTACCTGGGGACGGCAACACCCCTCATACTCCCAGGCTGTTGGAGGGGATAAACAGTCAAGGTGCTGAGACACCCCAGATAAATGGGGGCCATGGGGAGACCAACAACAGAAAGCAGCAGCCAGGCTCATTTTGGTTAGCTCCCATTTTAGAAGCTGACATGCAAATCTCTACTTACCCTACATATTATGAACATTCTACAAACCCAGCTCCTGATTAACTCAGTACATCACTTGCCAGCGCTCTCTGAATGAGCCTGTGAGCCCAATTAGCAGCAGATGCAGCACTAACACTCCTCACCTGCTGTGCTTACCAGTCTTCAGATCAGGAAGGGAAGGGAATATATCAAAGACTTGCGAAGGAAAGGAAGCTTAGAAAAGGCTCAGAAAGGATGAGGGAAATAGATGTCTGCAACAGTTCCTCAGGCAAGGAAGCATAGCCCTGTACAAAAGGGAAAACATATGGGCCAAGGGAAAACACTGCTGCAGATCATGAAAAACATCCAAAGGGCTGCTGGAGCACCCCAGGAGCGGGGTGCAGGGTGTAGCCAGGAGTGCTGCAGGGGCTCAAGGGACCTTTGCCTTGCCTGAACCCTGGGGAGCTCTGCCACATGCAGAGCTTCTCTCTGCATGCTCTGGTACACCAGCACAGGAACCTAAGTCATCCTACATTTTTCATGAGTTCTCCTTGATCTGTCAGTTTTCTTTTAGTGCCCCAAAGAATAAGGAAGGAGCCTCTCAAGCCTACAGCTGCAATACTATTACAACCCAGACAGGAGCCACTTAACTGAAGTTTTGTTATCTCTCAAACTCCACAGCTGCCTCTGAGCTTCATTTCTGAGCATCTCTACCAGTGAACTGACTGCTCTTACCCACCAAGGCATCTCTGCCAGCTTTTGCACCTCAACTGCTGGCACTAGTTTTGTAACAATAAGAAAAAAGAACATCACATGCCAGTTTGGGTGTTTGGTCAGAGGAGTAGAGAACCTGCCTTTGGGAAAGGTCCAAAAAATAAGGTTAGGCGTAGATGGATGTGAATGCCTGAAGCTTTGACATGTTGGGGAAATGGATTTCATGCTACATTTAATGCTATATATTTCTAGCAACCAGCAGAAGGCAGCCATATACTCAAGGCAAGAAGCCTAAATCTCTCCAATGTGTTGGTCAAGGAGAGCCTGGGCATGACACATAAACCAACGGCCCAAATTCAGCAGCAACTTCAACACATCTAAATTTCTAAAATTCACCTGTCACACGATAATGATTTTTTTTTTGAATAGTAAACATGTATCTTTTACATATATAGCACATATTTGGTGAACCTTTCTTGTTGTTATCCTCAAGACAGTTGTGGTTGTAGGATATAGATGTAAAATAAATACTTTGAAAGAACAGTCTTATTCAAGGTTTAGTTAAAAAGCCCATCTAAGGATCCCACACTTGTACAATTCTGCTGCTCTCTAGATATTCCACTAGTGGTCTCCAGTGACAGCTGACGAGCTCCCAAGTGCTGCCCATGTGTCACCCACTGGTTTGACAGCAGTCTCAGCAGAGAGGCATCACTCAATCTGAGCAAACTGGACTGTGCAACAAAGAAAAGGTTGCTGCAGTTACTGAAAACAATTTCCATAAAAAGTCTTCTGGTTTCCAAAATATACCACAAATGGCCAATGTTTCCAAGGAGTGCTCCCAACAGAAACACAGTGAAAGACGTGGTTTTGTTTTCTGTGGATGCATTCTCTTATCTTTGAAATAGGAATGATGGTGCATTTTCACAGAGAGGAAATTAATGTCGCTGTCACTGGGCTTTACAACTATATTTGCTTTTCAGACATTTATTCCCCATCTTCAGCATGTGAAACTACTGCTACAGGTTGGCAAAGAAAGCTGTCAGAGGTGACCATGCCACCAGGGCAAGACACTCTAAACCACATCTGAATTTCACCCTGGCAGGTCTGGTACACAGATCAGAGGCAGGAACACAGATATAAAAGACCAAAAGGAAGCAAACAGTGGAAGAGATATTTTGGCCAATATAACAAAGATATTTTTAAATTACTTTTCTAATCTAGCCTTTCAAAGCAGAAGGAATAATGAAATCATACAAGAATTCCAATTTAAACTGAAAGATATAGGAAAAAAAATCTGTCCTTAATATTGAAAACAAAGGAGAATAGCTGAGGCAGCACCCTGCTCTTCAGTTCTCCAGAGGACAAGTAACAGTGTACAGCAGGTCCAGCCCAAGGTCTACCATGGGATCTCTTGGCTCTTCCAGGAGCCTCAAGATCTGACATGCCCATGAGGGCTCCTCTTTGCAGAGGGCAGTGGTGTACTTTGGTTTTAAGTCTTTAAGTTTTTCCAAATTATTGGGATAAATTTAGCAGCTAGTAGCATGGAAGAAGGGACAGAGTGGACATCTGCAGGCATCTCTGGACTGCATGTGTAAGACTGCTGCTGCCTGACCTTGCACAGAACTCAGTCTACCTTACATTTCTTGGCATACCTGCCATGACCTGAAGAGCCTGACATTTCTAAAATCCTCTCGACCAAGTACCATTTCATTTTTATGGCACCAGAACATGCATGAGCATCTGTGAAATGAATTCCACCCAGCTGAGCAGATAACATCATTGTTCTATGCCTCCAACGTAGACAATTAGCTTTAGCTGCAATTTCAAAAGACATAACTAGGCTAGTCAAGCTTGGTAAGAGTCCAAACCAACCTGGTCCTCTTGCTCTTGGACATGCTGATACATTTTTCTTGACCCAACATCATGACCTCATGATTCAATATAATGTGTTACTTCCAGGCACCTGTGAGTCTAAGGAGCAAATACTGGAAGAATGGATTTCAAAGGTCTGACATCCAGATTTTGTCAAGTATGTTCCCACAGAAACATTCTACAAGACAGTGAACATTTAGATTAAGTTCCACAGAAATCTCTCTCATTTTAAGGAAAGCTATCACAACGGTCCAGACTTGTAATATATGAAGCATTCCAAGTTCAAAGGAATTTGGGTCATGAAACTCTGAGGAGCAAATTCTTTTTTCACCAGGCCTACCCCTCATTGCTTTTGATTTAAACGCAGAGAAGTGCTTTCAGCGTGTTCCCAAAATGGTCTTTTCAGATGTGATCCTCCCCTTCCCTCCCCTGCTTTTGCAGAGGGTAAAGGTGTTGCCCTTGTGGCTGTCCAGCACACACCACCACCAAGGTTAGCTCCTACCTAGTCAAACACCTGTATCCTGACCTTCCCAGTACAGACAGAGCCTTGACAGACAAAAACCACACAGATCAACCAACCCCTTCTTTTGGTGAGTAACCTCATTCCTCATCTCACAGGGATTGTAACATGAAGGTTTTACCCCAACTAAAACCATTTCTCCTGGACAACAGCGGGAGGCTCTCACTGAGTCAACATCTCAAATTCTTAAGGATTCACTTCATTGTGTCTAGATGGTATGAACATGGATGACTTCCAGTGGAACATGTCCCTAACATGGCAGGAGGGCTGGAACTAGAGGATCTTTAAGGCTCCTTTCAATCCAAACCATTCCATGACTTTACGACTGAGGCAGTTGGCAGAAATGTCACAGTCACCAGCCTTGGCCACCAGTACAAAAATGAGAACAGGGCAGCAGTAAGGCTCATCTAATACCAAATTAAACCCTCCTTGTGGTGGATCACACTTCTCTGTTCTTGAGTATTGTGACTGCCAGGAGGTCTGGGCTGTTGACTGCTCTGTTAGCATGAAGTGTGACACTACAAAATCAAAATATGTAAATATTATAGTCGTATTTTTCTATCCCCACTGAAAAGTTAATATATTATAAACTGTAAATAAATAATAAAGACACAAAGCCAAGCACACTCAAAAATATACAGCTGAATATATCTGAGCTGAGACTTTACAGCTGCAACTTGGGATTTTATACATAATTTGGGCTTTTCTGCTCTTCATTCCTCATGTGGGAAATAAAAAAATAAAAAAAAAAAAGAATGAGTTCTAAAGTGAACTGCTAGAACAGGGAAAAAAAATGAGCTGTACGATCCATTTGCACTTGGCTTGTTGATTGTTGTTTTTTTAATCAGAGAGGGAAAAAGACCCAATTACTGTTCTGAAATGAAAGATTCACTCTGGATAGTCATTGACACTTGTCAGACTGCACTTTATAGCTTTTCTTCATGACCACCAGCACAATAAGCACTCAGTGTTTGACTTTCAGTGAAAACATTTTGAAACATTGAAGTACATGGAAACAGTCTGCAGAGTATGTTCCTGATAGTCCCTAAATGTCCTCCAATGTTATTCAAAGCAAAATATTTGTTCCAAGATATGTAAAAAAGGGAAGCATTTGATGTGATGCTACTTCAGATTAAAACTAAGCAATTCCATTTTATGCTTTATATGCTCTCCAGTCCCACTAAGTATAAATATAGACTTCTGTCTACTTACAAATCTCTCTGTACAATGGAAAAAGCAATAAACACAGGTTCTGCCAGCAATCAGATAACACTTATCGTAAACAATAGCTTTTACGATCTATTTGAAATGGGTTCAGCTGCTACAACTTAAGATTTGGTTATTTTTGTTTTCTTGTTGGATTTGCAGCAGGTGGTAAGGACATGATAGAAGTGTTTAGCCACAAGAGATTTCAAAAAGGGACTAGAATTGCATTGCATATGAAATATGACAGATTTATTTTACAAAATCAGTTTTCCATCTCCCAGGGGCCTCTAACTAGTTTGTAGAGGCTATTTCTGAAACTTTGTTCCTCTTGGCTCTCAGCTCTGCAAGCACCACATACAGTCTGATGCCACACAAAGGGTGACCCACATTCAGAAGTGACTCCTCATCAGTTCTTCGTGCCAGTTTCTTATGCAAGCGGGAAATTGTACAATGCCCTGAAGTAAATGTTAACTGCTGATAGGGGCCCAGCAAAGATGGATCAAATTTCCTGCAATTCAGAAAGTGTGATTTACCATAGCCCTGGAAAGCTGGGAAAGAGCCCTCAGAAGTCTGTATGTACTGCTCTGAGCAAATACTGCACCATGAAAATGCTACCCATCACAACTGTGTGAGTGTAATATCACAACAATGATCCCAGCAGGAGATCAGTCAGCAAGACAGAGATGTACCTGCAAAGAGGGCACAGACCTATAAAGAACCTAAAAGGCTGGGTGAGACAGGGTGATCCCCTCCATGGAGCCTACTTCTTCAGAGATGCAATGGTTCCACCTCCCACTCCACAGATGTGTTCTCCTACTCAGCTCCTCATTCCCAGCAGCCCCAAAGGCATCCCACATGGGACACAAAAATGCTTTACACACTCTCCAAATGAATAAGTGCTTTCGGTCCCATTTTCTCAGTCTCGGGGAGAGCAGGTCCAGTAGGTCCATTGACAACTTCCATGAAGACAAGGGATGTTAGCATCAATATCAGTGGTCAAGGATTCAACACTGATGAAGCCACAAAGAATTACTGCAATCTCTCTCTCCTTCCAAGTATATTTCACTTTGAGCTGTAAGATACTTTCGGTTTGTACTTTGTTAATTTTTCTAAAGCAGATTAGCAAGAAAATTGAAGGCTAACAGAACACTAAGGTCAAGAATATAAATGAAGTAGTTAGAAAAAGAACAAGGCTGTAATTCTCCTAACCACTCTATGTCAACCGTCTTGCACATATTCAGAAATTAGTGTTGTAGAGGCTGGGGAATTTATGTTGCAGTATACCTGTAATAGGAGAGTTGCATTTATTGCAGGAACTTTTAATTTCCTAACTTGTACATTAAATTCCCAATAAAACTTCATGCTGTCTTACTGGTTGTGGTGGCTGTCTTTGGTAGTTTTTTTTCTTTTTTAAACTGTTATTTCCCATGCTTTTAAAATAAATGAATGAAACAGTGCTTGAATACTGAAATTAATGCAGGTAACTTTTGCCAATTTTTGCATACAATTTGCAGACTAAACGTATCAATCCACCTCACATCTATATACCTTTCAAATCAGCTACGGAAATAACCATAGTTAGCATGTAGAATCCAGCAGATGTAATTGGAGCCTTGCATGTTAACATTTAGAGAAGCCTTATGGATGTGTGACTAGAACCTCAACAACTTCCAGAATTTCTTCAGACAGCTCAAAAAGACACAACACAGTTAAGGTTTAGGGTGAGAGAAGGGGATTTGGAAATCCTAAAAGCTCCACCCAGAGACAACTAGTTCATGTTGCGTTAGCCTTTCTCCCCACCCTTCCCAAAACCCCTCCTCAGAATCATGACTAATACAGTTTAATTTGATTTTTTTTTCCTGTAACAGTGTTAATAAAATCTGTGGGCCAAGAACACAGCAGCAGCTGCCCCAGCCAAGATGCTGCCTACGCTTGCTTGAGAAGCACTTGGTGCCTTCAGTGACCACAGCTTTGACTTGAGTTTTTCCCACACAACTTGAACATTACGCTTTTTTCAAGATATACTTAGCAAGGAATTTCTACCCTGATTAAAAGTTTTTGAGCTACCTCCAAATGGCCAGGAAAATTCAGTTAGAAATGCTGTTTTTCTAACAACTCAGTGAGCGGACTTTCTTCAGCAAGACATCAAATACAAATATCTAGCACAAACTGTTTCATCCTAATTGGTATGGGTAAAGGAGAGAAAGCCCTATGGTTCCTCCCATCCACACCTGCCTTTGGGTCAGCATCCCTGCCAGTGGAGAATCCTCACTCCTACAAGCTCCTCTCTTAAGTTCACATTTGCTTCAGGGAGGAAAAGACGCCTTAAAAGAGGGATCCAGGACAAACACAAGAGCTCATAGCTGACATAACCCAGCAAATATCTTCAAAGCTTTGTCCTTCCAAAACTAGGACTAAGGTACAAAACTATTTAAAAGCTATTCTTCTTCTGCCCAAATCTGCAAGCTAGTCCAAACAATGAGAACAGTGACACTCCCATCTCTTGCAAGAATATATTTCAGAAATGGGGGTTAGCAAGTGACAAACATTTCTATTTCGCAGCCTCGAGATGCAGAGCAGATCCCAGGTACCGTTTAACATTGCCACACTCGTTCGTAGTTCAGCCCAGCTTCAACAGAGGCTCTACCTTTGAAATGACTGCTACAGCTCATCCTACTTTCCCAGACCAAGGTTTAAAACTCCCAAAATAGCTATAGTGAATGTGCTTGGTACAGACATGGGGAAGGGCAATCTGGGTCGTCTTCTCCTCACAGAACAATGTTGAAGTCTGGCCAGACTCCAGGAATGCACACTTTCCTGCAGATGGCTACAGCAACATTTAACAGTAGGAACCATAAAAGACTTCCACTCCTAATTATGTATATTATGATTTTTTTTTAAGAGGGTGGGCGTCTTGCCTCCACCCTTTTTTTAATCCTATTTAACGGTAATCACCACATGCTTAGATTTCCCCTTTTAGAATTTATTTTGCTTTAAGAAACCTCAGGCCAAACAAATTTTATCTGTTCAATATATTAGAGTCCAGTACACTTCAGAGCAGACAGAATACTGCCACAGTACTATGTAAATCAAACTCACATGCTAAGGAAAACAGCAATGCAATGCAGTGAGTGCCAGTCCACAGTCATTCATCTTAAAGTGTCACTCCCACGTTTACCATATGAATAGATGAAGATTCCCTCAAAGCAACAGAACCTTAATTCTCTCCCCAGATTCAAATGTATGCATTCAGGAAACACTTCAAACATCAATATCTTTTCCTCCTAAGGCACACTTCTTGTCTGTAATTAGTTTCCATTGGTCAAGTGGGTTTGCTTCTATATATTGGGCTATAGGAATGTTTTAAGTGATGCTTTATGATTCATCCTACGCTGTCTAATATGATTTTTTTCACTGTTAACCCAGAATAAGAAGGAATGGAGAGAGAAAAAGGAGAGAAGGGGGAAAAAAAAAAAAAGATTGCCTGCAATCATATTGTTACACTGTGCACAGTTTATGGCTGGCTCACATCCAGTTTGTGGTTGTGATAAGAAATGTGTAATCCTATTATACAGAGAGGAGTCAGAATGTACAAATAGGTCCTGGAAATAGGAACTTCTCCTGTAAGATTATTCTTCTCTCCATAATAGTTCTGCAAGTAGGTCTAGACAGGGGCTCTTCGCTTTTCTCCCCACTGCTAATGGAAAGCCAACTGTCAAAACAATTCTCAGCACAGGAGCCTGGATTTTTGCAAGAAGACAAAAGGAAGTGGTTCTGTGCATTTGTGTACAACAGCAACGTTAATTAGAACAAGGGCTCTGTGCCCTCACAGGCTGGCATGTCAGGAGTGTATCCCATCACATCAAGGGAGCTCAGCTGGCTCCCACACTGCCACATTACGTGAAGTTGCCAAATCCTGTACATGCTGCAGTTTTTAAGAAACATTAAGTGCTTATCAGTGACAAAAGCTGGTTCTCATGGCATTTTGCATTGCTGCTCCCTTATAAAAGCACACAGAAACCATTCCTGGGCATAGGGCTATTGGGCTGCTAGAAGTATGTTTTTGCACTGGACAGGAAACCAAGTACCACCTGTGCAAGTCAGGATCTCCCTGGAGTTAAATTCCTGAATAATTCCAGCCCAATTATCTATTTTTCTAATTTCCTTTGTATGACAATACTGTTTTACTGTGGTTATGATTCAAAAAGGGGGTTATGCATTCCCCAATGTGCCCCACAGGCATAAGTGCTTTTGACGTAGGTCAGATAAATTAAAATACAGGACAGTGATCTCCTCAAAGACTCTCTTCACAAGGACCCTTGCAGCAGGGAGGTGATGAGATCCATGCCAGAAACAGCTGTGCCCCCAAGTGAACCAGGTCAGTGATTAAGCTTACTCCTGCCTGACCAAAAAATGGATTCTTAGAAATAAGCAAAATTTTAAGAAAGAAAGGCTTTTTCCTAGGAAAAGGAATAAATAAAACAACGCACCTCCAAATATGTAATGCAGGAGTAAAGGACAAGTGATAGGACAAGAGGGCTCAAGCTGCACTAGGAAAGGTTTAGATTGGATATTGAGAGACAACTCTTCACTGAAAGGTTGGTCAAGCCTTGGAACAGGCTGTCCAGGGAAATGGTAGAATCACCGTCCCTGGAAGCATTCAATAAACATCTAGATGTGGCACTGAGGGACACAGGTCAGTGATGAACATGGCTGTGCATGGCTGGGTTAATAACTGGACTCAGTGATCTCAGTGGTCTTTTCCAACTTCAGCAATTTTATGACATGGTCATAGGGCTGCAAGGTAAACACAAGAACCACAGAAGCAGCAGCAGGGTATATCAGCTTATTATGAACCCCATCAGACTGGGGGTAGAATATTACAAGCTTCTGAACAACCTGGTTTGGTGTATTTGAAGATACAAAGCTAGACTGGGTGTATTTGTATGCCACTGCAATTCCCTCTGTACCTGCAACATCAACATACTCAGTAAGTACCAACAAAATGCCCTTAGCATCCTCTTTTCCAACTTGCTGCAGCAGCAGTGCTCACAAGTAGAAAATGTAATTCTCTTCTGTGTAAAAAAGGGAATCTGAGAAGAGAAAGAAAATATATAGTTCAATGAAAATCAAGATACTCTACAGTTACAGGCATAAAGGACAGTGACTAAATAGTGTCCTAGGTCAGAGGAGCACACATCCATTTGCATTAAGGATGCAGGAGGATACACGTGTAAACCAGAATTGAAGCATTTTAAATAAGCAAGGTATGCTGTTTTGTTATTTTGGTTTTTTTGTGGTTTTTTTTTTTTTTTTGTTTTTTTTTTTAATAGTACTGTCCCAATGATTCACCAGATTCTGGATTTTCTCAGCCACTCCATGAACCAAGCATCAGGCTGTGAGAACACTGAGGGCAGCCTCAGGTTGGACAGGATATGAAGAGCCTGCCAACCTCAGTGGTTCTGTCAATCTCTGATAATTAAATAATATTTACTCCTTGGGGAAAAAAGGTTGAATGTCACAAATTTTAAGTGTAAAATAACAGTGAAGGAATCAGATTTAAATGATTGTGTTGAGTTAAAGTGGGCAATAATGCATATGTTGAAACCCAAATAGCAAAGAAGCTCACCCAGATGTCATTAAAGAGCCTTTTGCACCAAACTACCTTCACCTGTGATCTGACAAATGGCAAATTACCTGATGTAGCTGGACTCTCTTGCACATTAATTAGAAGAAAACAGCAGAAGAAAGAGATGGAAGGGAACTGTACAAAAGCTGCATAATTTTCCTATTAATATGAAGCTACTGTATTAATATGAATCTACGAATTTGCAAAATCCTTCACTAAGAGGAAAGTGATGAGTAGTTCAAAGTAGTGAAAGACAACAAAAAAAATCAGAAATCAGCCTGTTAAAAAAAAAGGAGACTTATTAAAAGTGAAATACAGATTCTTTATTTCTTCTGTGATTTTTAGGGTGTTTCATTTTTTTCCTAGCTTCTTCTCACCACAGTTAGTGCTGGCACTTTAGAAAGCAGTAGCAGACACCGATACATGTTCATGAAGACACAAATCCTCAGCCATTATTCAGCTAACAAAAGCAGTGACTAGGTAGAGCAGGACACTTAATCAAAACAGCCCTCAAGGCAAAAAAAGGGCAAATTGTAATCATCTCCTGAGGGTCACTCAGGGTTTCATGCAAGGCACCCATGGCTATTTGTTAATCCATGTGCCAGACTGGCAGGTCTGGGAGGGACAGATCAGCTGACTCCAGTGGTCAAGGGCCAGTGTGAGGGCAGCAGGGTGACACTGCCCTCCTTCATACTCAGCACTGGGCACCTGCTGTGTGAGTGGCACACAGCCCACAGTCTGGGGGAAAACAATGGCACTGCAGCCTCAAAGTCTTCACCACCACCACCCCCAAATGTTTCAGACTCAAGCTGTCCTCTCTCCACATCCTTGCAACACCTGTGCACATCCCTGGTACTGCCATGCACCTGGCATTAAATAAAGGTGTGCTGTTTGCAGCTAGGCTGGGTCCCCTAGCTCCCTTGTACATTCTCCTTTCCATGAATGACCTCCTGGACACCATTATGTAGCATCAAGAGGGACTGTCATGATGACAGAGAAGAAGCTGTCACCTGGGAGGTACGCACAGTAGTATTTTTGGATGGAAACCACCATCCTTTGCTGACATGCTTTCTTTAAAACACTTCTATCCTTCCTTTGGACATGTAAGGATGATTAAGAGTCATTCTCTGACTTCTGTTTTCTGTGCTGAAATTACATTGCTGTTTTCTGATATCTGGCTGAAGTGTAACTGACGTTGTTATCACAACAGAGTTACAGAGAAAATGGAATCCACCCTTTTGCAAAATCCTTCAGCGAGGATAAATCACACTGCCTCTGTGTTCTATGTTTTACACATCAAAATGCACACAGACAGAAACAAAACAGAGCTGGGGCTCCAGCATAATGCACTCACAAAGAAAGATCCTTCCATATCTTCTCCATCATTTCCTGACAAACAGGCAGGCAGATAACTGGTCTGAAAATTTCTTGATGATTTGGAAGGGGCTCCTGACACATTAAATGCTGCTTAGGCTGTGCAAGAAGAGACACTCGCCTTGTACAAGCATACAAGATCACAACCTTTTCCATGTATGTTGGAAAAGACCATTTACTTAATTCTTAGTCCATACAGAAGACTAGAAAAAATAAAGATATTTGCATAATTACAGGTCATTCAACAAGTCGTGTTACATCAGGAATGCCTAAGGAAAGGCAAAAAGAAATTTCATGCTTTAAAGACAGTATACATGATTTTTCCCTCTTCTTCCATTTGTTCCCTGTTTCATTGTATATTCTGTAAGCATGTATTTTGATAACTGTTTTAACTCTACAGAAAAGAAAAATGAAGGGAAGAAAAAAATGGAGGAAATAAGTAAAGGGTGCCATAAGAAGTGTGAGGTTAGTAGTTGAGGAAAAAAGTTAAAAAATTGTATACTGATCTATGAAAAAAAAGCAGCAAAAACATACATGAGCTAAGAAAAATTAGAGATCACCAAAAAGAAGTCAGTAATTGACAGTTTTCCCACTGACCATTATGATCTGGGCAATTATGGTGGAAACAACTAACTTGATTTCTTCACTTCTTCATTTATTCATTTAACAACGCGAAATACAGGAAAAATCTTCAGATGGAAGCACTTTTTTACAAGATCGCTTTCCTCTGAGAAACAGTAAAAGCAGAGGTAGCCTATTAAAAAGTCTATTCCTCTTCAAATTGCCAATTTGAAGACTTCAGCCCAAGAAAATTCAAGTATGAAGAAATGCCTCCCCAACTCTGCAAGCCCAGCCAAGTCCCCTCCTCATCAGTCTCCAAACCAAACAATATTGTGTGAGTCTACCCAAAAGAATGCAGCAGTTGCACTGAAGTCCCAGCACAGTTTTCATACGGTTCATTGTTTGAGCTAATTTAATTAAAAGAGGGTCCAGATGATGATTATCCTGGCAAAAGGAAACTGCACAGACAATACAATGGCAGACTGCCACAATCACTGTATCTTATCTCTGAACAGAAAACAGAACTAAAGGAAGAGGATAAAACAAGCCCACCTTTAAAGTTGACATATTCCTACCATTCCCACAGCCTGGAACAAGACTCAGCTTGCCCATTCTGCTAATTTTTGACACTCCATTAGGTGCTGTGAACATGACCGTGATTAGTTTAAGCAGGAAAATCCACCATCACAGAATGCTGCAATGACAGCTTAGTCACAACACACCCTCCAAGCCAGGCACTGAAGGTGGCATTATTTATGGTCCAAACCCCAGTGTGAGGTTCAGGTGGTTTGGGCTCCATTCCCAACACCATCATGCAATTTTCTAGGGAAATGCAGTGCTCACCTCCACCTACAAGAGCAAGGTCGTATCAAGTTTATAAGGTCTGTATAAATATTTAAATAAAATAAAATGATAAAATTTTAAGGAATATATAAAGAGCTCAGGGCTTGAAGTTCAGCTGTCTACAGAGGTCCACTCAAATCAGAAGCAGAAAGCCTTCCATGGAAACCTTTCCAAAAGCCTTCTTGGATTAGGAATATTTCTTAAAACTCTGTAGGGACATAAATCAGTGCTGCTGATCTGCACACTCTCATAGTTCAAAGTCTAGCAGTACCAAACTGAATTTCACTGGCTGAGAATAACTATTTCCATGAGCAAACATTTCTAAATTAGGGATGCTTTTGGTATTTTTTTATAACGACTGGAAGATATTTTTGCATGCAATTTCAGTTCTCATCTACACACTCCCAACCAAAAATTTTTCCTGGTAATGTACAAGAATATAAAAAGAAAGGGATTAAACAAACAAATTCAACCTCTGCCCAGCAGATGTATGTTTTTTAATAGAAAAGCAAAAACATAAGGAAAAAAGGTCAAATGATTTGATCAATTCCAAAAAGCAAGCTAGAGGGAAAGTTGGGAGTGAAGCTGAGCACATGATTTTAGCTGTAGATTTCACAGTTTAATGTCAGCAGCTTACCTGATAGACCTCCTCTTTGTCTCTGGGGTGTATAAAGGCATACTCCAAATATAGAGTAAATATTTATAAATAAATACACCTTCCAAAACCAGAATGAAGACACTTTGGTTTAATACTTGAGAGGAAACTAGCTGCCACAGTGAGAGGAGGTTCAAACCTATTCTGTCTCCAATAGCCTTTGGGATACCGCACAAATGATGGGAAAGCCAAAGCGATTTCAGTAAAGAAGCAGCCGATCACTGTCTCGGGTACATCTCTGAAACAGAGAAAACAGACCACTGCCCCCAAATCAGGTTTTACAGGAGGTACACTAAGCAACCTCAACATGATTGTTTTAGAGGAGAGCTATTCTAACCACTGACACAGCCTCGAACACTGCTGCACGATGAGGCAGAAGGAACATGCTTTAATGCTCTAACAGAAATAGTCCTTTCAGATTGGTGTGGTCATCCTGTCTGCTTGTCTCAGGTTAGAGGAACACAACATGTAGAAGAGAGACCATAAGGTAACAGGAGCAGCCATCAGTCATCCTCACCTCCAACCATTCCCCACTCCCAGTTTCAAGTGTTTCCTGCACTAACTCACACACCATGGGCAGCTGCTACACCACCAACTAAGTGACTCTGAGTGATGGGAAGAGAGCCTCCTGCAGACACACCCTTTCCTCAGCACACCTTTCAAACAGCAAGAAGTTTAAACATTTCTAGCTCAGACAATTCTTTGACACAGCGTAATAAAACCCATCCACACAGCCAAGGATCTGCCCTTAGCCAGCAGTAATTAAAATTAATCATTCACAATTATTTTCATGGGTATGTTCAGAAAGAGATGCTGCCAGCTCACTGACTCCTCAAAGCTGACAGACCTTGAAATAGGCTGTGGTCAGGTACAGCGTGTCCCTGGGTTTCAAGCAGTTAAAAACATGCTTTGCATATCGATTCAGCCTTCCACCCTCAGTGCTGACAGCCAGAGCCACCTCTGTCCTCCAGCCCAACACCTAAGCTGGCACCAGTGAGAGGGATTGGTAAGAAAGAAGATTTTTCAAGTAAGTATTGCCATGCTTATCATTATTGCTGCCCTGCTAGAACTCAGGGTCCTGAGAGTGTTAAAATTTCTTATTCTTGAATCTCAGTGTCTTCTGAACTCAAGATTCTTCTCATTTTCCACACGTTTGTATTATGCTTTTAATCACTATCTTCTTCCCTTTCAGCTTCACTGGTCACTGCTTGCACTATTCTAAGGTAGAGAGGTTTCTAAGGTACAGAGTAGCCTGAAGGTTATCAGTTTCCATGCCTCAAAAACTACTGAAGAAATTAAAGAGGTAAAAGAATTAATGAAATTCAGCATAAGGCATTAAGACTGTCACTTTCCGGAACTGTTTACTTATACAAGCAATTTTTATGGGACTGAACATTTACTATTCATGATAGCAGCCTTGATCAATTCTGCTCCTTTGAAAATTGCCATAAAAACATAAAAGCATCTGTCTTATGTATATAAACCCAAAACGTGTAAGCAGTAAGACCAAGACTGTAAGCAGTGCAAGGAGAAAGCAATCTCACACCTACCAGACTGCAGATCCCTTGGTATCAACCTGCATAGTGCTCCTTCCTTCCCAGCAACTGGAATATTGATTTTTACAATACCTACCGGAAAAAAAAGGTTTTCAGCAGATATACCAAAGGAGAAGCAGGGTAATGGGATTGTCTGCTTCCCACCACATGTGTTCTGTAGTTGGAACCCAAAGCTGAATTAAAAAAAGAGATGGTGGAAGATCTAACTTCTTACATAAATCAGCTCAGCATGGCTTTGAAAGGAACAGATATTCTGCCTTTGCTAAAACAGAAAATTGTCAGATAAATATGCTTTCCTTTTTAACTAGAAAGATTTTTGTAAGTAAGTATGACATTGTGCAGAAAACAAGCACTGGCTGGAGAGTGAAGAGTTATGCAGGCAGGGATCAGGAAATCTCTCTCTTTGGGAAATTATGAAAGGAAGTAAACAGAGTAGAAAAACAGCAGCTCTCAAGCTCAGAAGTCTCTCTGGCCATCAGCAACACTACAGCAAGTCTGCAAACATCACCCCTGACTTCTTTATGTTTTATGCAGGGTACCAACTTAATTTTTCCAGTATTGTTTCTCTTGTATTGGTCATCCCAATTTTTAATCATCACAGTTTCCTAATTCACACTAGATCCTCCCTAAGCCACTTCCCCACTGAACATGGCATTAAAGGCATCAGCCCTAAAATTCAGGGCTACCCCCTCAACCTCTCCTCTCTGCACCAAGAACCCTGCACTTGCAACTTAAGTACGTGATATGAGTATTGCCAACTCCCAGATTGGCTCTCACTTCATCTCCTCCTTCCACAGCCATGAGTATTTGCAGCTCAGAAGAGCAGTAGGGATCAGTGTCTCCTGCCAGGCTCCCAGGGAAAGCCCAGCCAGCATCCTAGCTTCCCCCCCTGACAGGGCATTTGACTAAAAAGCCTAATTTTGATTTGTGCACTTCATATGTTTATATATTTTTGCCCCATCTCACAAAATTTTAAAGTTATCTGGGAGAAGGAACTCAAAGGTGTGAGAACTCAAAAGCAGAGAAATAATTAAAAAGGGAGGGAGTCTGATTTCATCATATATAACAAGCACTTATCCCTTTGGAAAGTCAAGACTAAATTAATCACAGCTAAAATATTTTACAAGCTTGTACAAACTCAACAGGGACCTTGACTGAATTCCAGCATGTAGGGAAAATGAAAAACAGAGAAACTGGACAGGGATCTGTTAGAAGAAGCACGAAGAACCCCAAAAGAACTTTGGGAAACCAGAAATAGCACTACAGAACCGTTTGTGTTGGAAGGGAGCTTGAAAGATCACCTAGTTCCAACCCCTCTCCCATGGGGGACACCTTCCACTAGACCAGGTTGCTCATGGCCCCACCCAGCCCAGCCTTGAGTATTTCCAGGAAAGAGGCAGCCAGAACTTCTCTTCAGGAAACAGCCAGAGCAGGGAGAGCAGTTGGGAAAGCACACATGTACATGGGGAAGATGCAGCTCCTTGAACTTTCCTGGCTGTTCAACAAAAAAGATGACATCCCAGATGAGCAGGCATCGACTCACTCTCCCCTACAGAGATGTGGAGCAGCTCTGAGCAGATGAAAGCTTTGTATCCTCTTCCAGCAGCCAGACAATCTCACTAGTAATGGATTAAAGTGATTTAAGTAACTATACATTTAATAAGGTGAAAAGGGCAACAACACAGTCACATTTTGATTGTTTTGAACTACATATTGCTTTGCAATTGTGTTCCTGTTTTAAATACAGAAGCAGCACTTTTTGCCAGAGTTGATATGGTATATACATAAGCAAGGCAAAGAACACAGAGAAGTACCATCTTTTATTAGTTAATTGACAGAGAATACAGATGATCTTTCAGACACCAGCATCAGCAGATATGACATCTTCACAGAGCAAACACATTAATACAAATGGACATGTTTATATATACACATATATAAAAACTTCCTACCTTGCTTTAAAATCCAAAATGCTTTCTCAGTGCTGCCAATAACAAATAAAGCTCAAATTTCATCTGGTTGGAGAAAGAAAATCACAGCTAAGAAAAACAGACCATGGAAGACCCCAGCAGCAGCACCAGATGTCATTAGCTATTACCTACTGTGATTATGGAAAAATGCTATTTTTATTCTGCAGCCTCTCTTTGGTATTCTTTTCATCCACCTTGAAAATGATTCCAGGATTTAAGTAAATAGGGTCATCTGGGGGTTGCATGCTCCTGGCTAAACCTCCCAGGCCCCTCCCATGGGGAAAAAACAAAAAAATCTAAGCAGCAACAAAGAGAAGTTTTCAGTTTTCTGATGTTCCCTTCCCCCTTTCCTAATGTAAATTCAGAGCAGTTCCTGTAGAGACTGTAAACACCCACACAACTTTCCAGGTGGGGAAAAGGTAAAAAATCCTCACACCAGTAAATCTACAACAGCAATTTCTTTACCCTTTCTTTGAGAAGTCACTGGATATAAAATCTGTTCCTGCCTCACAGACAAACACACACAGAGCCTTTGGCACAGGGGAGAGATGTTTCAGGGCAGTGTGAGGATTTGATGGCTGTCTTAGCTTTCCTCACACACTGAGCAGTCTGCATAACCTAACAGCATTAGCTTACTAACAGATGTATTAATAGGTGTGGGGGGAGGGAAAGGAAGAGGGGAAAAAAGCCACTAAAACACATTCCACCTACACATCTCAGTACTAATCATAAACTCAGGTAGAAAGAAAATTGCTTCTCCAGGACCAGGAGAAGAAGAAAAGAACAAAAAGACTGAAGAGGGGGAAAGCACCTATTTTCATCTTTCTCTGGAAATATACCAATTGCTGTTATTTATCAATTCATGATAACGAATGAGAAAGTAAAAAAAAAAAAAAAAACAAAAAAACCAAAAAACCCCCCCAAAAAAAAAAACCAAACCAAAACAAAAAAAAACCAAACCAAAACAAAACAAAACAAAAAAAACCCCAAAACAAACCAACCAAAAAACCACATTAACCCCCCACCCCAAAAAACCAAAACCAACTAACTGAAGAACTGCCACAACATCTTCCAGTTAGTAATTTCAGAGTGATAAATATAATGTTGGCCTCAGACTGCTAGAAGGATTAGATTTAGCTGTAAAACAAGTAGTGCAGTTAACAGTTGCTGTTGGGTCTGGTGTTAGGATTAGAAAGCATTGCTAATCACAAGAAATGTAAAAAGATTAAGAGGTGATGGTTGCCAGTAAGGTTTTAAAAGCATGTAAGTGCTGGAATTCATTTTGGGATTAAAATTCCTCAAGTGAAAGGAAAAAAAAGAAGAAAAGGATAAATCAAACAGCAACCAGTTCCACCTGCACTGCCCACAACCACAACCCTTTCCCAAGCATTAGGAGAGTTAATAAGTGTGGAAAAGTGGAATCTATGCCATGGCTTATACTGAATGATGCTAGGGCACCTTTAGTAGGGAGAAGAAAGTATTTGTATTCTGGTGTCTATGAATGAACTATTGCAATCTAAAACTTGACTGAGTTGGGTGATTTTGCTTACCAAAATCCTGCCTGGACAGTGAAGTTGCAACTTTTAAAGGCACTGTAACAGAAATAATGATGGCATTTTGTATCTGCATCGTTTTAGTAGGAAGGATAAGACAACATGTTGATCTCCTAGTTTGCTTCCAGCTTGTGAAGATTCACCACTGAGATCTGTTTATGTTCTTAATTACTAAGGATAAGCAAAGCTCCCCATACAAAATAATCTGGAGCATGCAAAAGGAAATTCCCCACAAAAGAACAAAAAAACCAAACCAAACCAAACCAAACCAAACAAAAAAAAAAAAACCAAAACAAAAATAAAACAAACAAAAAAAACCCCAACAACAACAACAAAAAAAACCCCAAAAAAATCCAACAAACCACAAAACCTGAAAACAACCAAAACCAACCAAACAAAAAACACACACACAAAAAAACCAACAGAAAAGAGAAAAAATAGCTCGCAAAGACCTCTAAGTAAACACTAACTGACAATAAATTTGAATTTTGGATGAACAGTTTTATTAAAAAGGCATTTTAAACAGTGCAAACCACAGAATCTTGGTCAGATTCCCTTATGTCAGAGTGGCCTCCATCAGCATCAAGCACAAAGTTCACTGCTGGCACCCTTGCCCACCACCACCCCACACTGCACAGTCAGGGTACCACACCTCAAGAAGAACACAGAATTCTGCAAAGCCCACCAGGTTCCCAACAAGCCTGATGGACAGCCAAAAGTTGGTTAGTGTTGAGGCCACCTAAAACTTGTCTCTCTCCCAGTATCCCACATTTATCCAATGATTCAGAGTAAAATTCAAGTGCTACCAGGACATTTTGTGAGCGTTGCCTCTGCACAGATGCATTGTGCCTCCAAGGGGCTCAGATGCTGATTCAGAGCAGCTTCTCTTCAGTCATTAGTTTACCCTCTGTAAATCTGGACCTTGCTATTCCAGGGGTTGGGGAGTAATATGAAGTAAGACCACTTCATCATTTTCTAATACACCTTTCAGTTTAATGTTCCTCATGTACCTTCCTGGATTTTCAGACTCTCCAAGTCTGCCTTTCCCTTCTGTTGCCCCAAAATGAACATTTTTTTCCCAGATGCCTGTAGCAGCAGCAGAAATAACCATCTTCCAAGAGTTATAAAACAGTCGTATTAAATAATAGAGGTGAAAGCACTGTGCATGATTTCTGCAGAAGGCTTTTCAGTAGAACAGATAAATTTATTCACTGCATTATGGAACAGTTTGAGAAAACAAGATCATACAATGTACACTGCCTCTATTTAAATTGTTTCATTTCTATTCATGAGTGCTCTGATTAGATACACTGAAAATATCATCAGTAAGAAATAAATAATTCTACCAAATTAATAGTTGTTGATTTCTTTTACCTGAAAATGTAAGTAGCATCTCGCTCACACTAGACAAAGCTACTATAATTTGGATATATCCATCTTGTTGGTTCCAGTCCACACAGAACACAGAGACAGGTGTGCATCTACATTTTCTTAGTATCAAGCAACTTCTATAAAATTTTGAGTCCTTTCATGAGTGGAGAAGGGCTAAAATGCACTTTGTATGGAGAGGCTTAGTAGACAACTAGGGTTTTATTTTCCCTCTGGCTGTTTTCCCCAAATAAAGGGTTGAGACAAATAAATTGCTTTAAATGCAGAAAATTGTTTAGAAATGGTATTTTAGGGAATACAAGTGAATTTTCTGTATCACACAAAATTAATCCAAGCTCAGCAAATGCTCTTTAATTAGAAACACCTTTAGAAAGGAAGCAGCCAGAAGTAACCCTCACTAACATCTTTACATTAAGGGAGCTACTAACCAACCCCAAACCAGCTTCTCCAGGACCTCCCTCCCTGTATTTTCCTGGAGAAGCATGGAAATGGATGGATGTATTATTTAGCAAAAAGATTTGACTAATATTTTCTTTAGGACAAAAGAGACTAAAAACATAAGAGTCAGTATTTTGTTTTAGACATCGCAGAATGATGAATGCCAAATGTCCGCTCAGCTTATGAACACCTGAGAAAAAAACCCTCTACATTTTGAAAAATTTATCCAGTTTGAGTCAGCAATGAATTCTTCTTCTAAGAATCAAAAATAATTGCTGTAACATTTCAAAAAAATTTAAATGCACAGCTCAGTACCTTAAGAACAGCCTGTTTGCACAGCAGCCAAGTGATACACCTCAGAGAGCTACTGTTAGCTACTGCAGGGAAGATAAATCAAGAAAATGCTGAGTTGAGGTGCAATTTGACAGTTATTAGCAGAACAGGAGTAATTTGATGAAGGAAAAAAATCTGACAAAATCTCAGTTCACAGCAACAGATTTTGGAAGCCTATTTGCACATAAATTGAAAAAAATAATTCTTGCATTAAAAACTGATGAAGATGAAACAATATACCCTAAATCCTAACATATTTGAAATTATTTTCTTTGATTCAAAGCTGATAATCCTGTAACAGGCAGTAACAGGGGCTTTACTAGACTTGCTCTGCATGTTGAAGAGACTGCACAGCCTGGATCCTGATCTGGGGCCATTCAACTATCAGAATAACTGGATTTACTGCAATTTGCACCTTTGTTTTTGCCATTTGAAAGCATCTACAGTGCGCAGAACACTGGGCTGTGTTTTAAGCATTAGCGGCATAAATATCCCCTGGTGTACCGTATACTTCACCACTTCTGCCTTCCCGTAAATCAAGCACACAGCCAATCATCTTTTTTATGTTGAACTCTAATGGCAACTCTATTATTCAAATTCAGGCTGTACAGAGCCATGTCTCACGGGGCTGTGAAGCAGCTCAGGAGCAGGTTTATGACTGAGCAAGGCAAGATTCAAATCTGACCATGATCTTCCCACTACAACCCCACCACCTCTTCCAATTTATCTGCATCTTGCAATTTATCTATTCTGTTTAAAAAACTTTTAAAAAAAACCCAAAACTGCTATAAGAAGGAAAAACAAATTAGAAAGCCTTTTCTGCTCTTCAAGAACCACCCCTCTGTGTCCCCATAAATGTTCAGCGTAAATGTTTTCGCTCACATACTCGTAAGCAGAGAAGCTGTTCTTTACTGCATTACAATTAGATGCATAGATTGAGATACCTTTCATGTCATTATATCAAACTCTTCTACAAACATACAAAGGGATTTTATAGACTGTTGTCTTTTCTGCTTACTACTGAATTCTCACACTCAGCACAAGATGCAGTAAAAGTGAACGATAACTTCCCTGTGTTTACTGTGCCCACCAAGAACCATTTAAAAAACCAAATAAAACAACTTAGCTATGATTTCAACAGCACAAACTGTTCTCCCATGGGGTTTCTCTTTTTCTGCTCTCCCTCCACTCATCTTTCAGTTCATCAAGATAGGGAACATGAAAACTAAATGGATTTTTGTGTAAATAATTTATCTTTTCAGGCACATCAAACTAATACCTGAGTTCATCCAAGGGGCTGGCCAGATGTAGCTGATTCTAGTGGTATTTTAAACAGCATTCTGGAGAACTAGTCACAAAAGGTTGCAAGGAAATGCTGAACAGCTGTGTTGATATGTAGGTGTACAAGAAAGGATTACAGGTGACCTCACCCCTGATAAGTCACAGCTGTACTAATTACCAAAGAAAAGGAACTGCCTTGCCCTTAATGGGTAGCAACTGTGACTAATAAAGGTAAGTGTGATAAAAGGGGTGGGCTGATTAGTCAGAGGAGGACTTTGAAGGAGGAGGTGTGGAAGGTGGACCTGGAGGAAGTAGAGGAGTCCTGAGGAAGAGGGAATTGTTCAGAGAAACATAAAGAAAAATGAAACAAGGAAGAGAGTTGCTGTTGTAAAAGATCTGCTGTGAGGTCAGTCTGGGTCTGATAGAGTTGGAGCCTGCAGTCATAGTCATAGCTAGGTAAAAGCCTGTGGTCAGAGACGGCAAGGAAATACTTGCAGTCATATTCCAGCAGGAAATAACCAGCAGTCAGAGTCTACAGTTGGACCCTACTGTAGGAGTGTGCTGCAGCCAGAGTCAGTGAATAGTTGGAGTCAGGATAACTGAGCTATAAAGAATAAACCAGGACCCTTTTCAGATTGTTAAATGGGACTCTGTGTCTTGGCTCATTTCTACGCCTAAGGAGAGGTCTGCTGCAACACTGAGATGTTGTTTTTAAACAACACATGTTGAAACTCTACCTACCCTTACTGAACACAGCTGATGGGGACACATTCCCAGCCGTCCTGAACTGCCACTGCCTTTTGGAGACTCGTGTCTGCACAAGACAGGCTTTGTGAGCAGGGTGAGCTCTGGCATGTCTTGGGAAGATGAAGAGAATTACAAAGGCTGAGCATAGTTTTCCTGCCAAGTATCAGGAAAACATGTGGCAACATAAAGCATCTTTTAGGAGCACAAGTCCCACAGGGCAGACATCCACACAAGCTGAGCTCGTTCTGTGAGCCAAGTTGCCTTAAACCAAGGTCCCATGGGGACTGGAAGTGAAGTGATGGTAGTAACTCTGCTTCTCTTTAAGCCATGAAGGAAAATAGAAAGTATTTTGCATATTTTTAAACATCTTAAGTACAAACAATAGATTAATTCTCGCAGGAAGTCCAACAATCAACCTTTACTATACTTGCACGTCAAGTCATGTTTCTTGTGCTGAATAAAACCACAGCCTACTCCTGAAGCTAAAAAGGGCAAAAAGAAAATCTAAGGACTTCTGGTTTTGTTTTCATTCTTTTAAAAGCCAAAATCTAAACCATTCCATTCTGCTAGTTATAATAACACAAGTGGTCTCTCTCCTTCACTTGTTAGAAGAGGAGTCTGCAAAAGGGGTCCAGGGAAATTGGTCTTGAGCACAACTAATGTCTGTTCCTCTGATTCACAAGTTCTCATCATACAAACTGAATTAGAAAAAGCAGCAAAGAAATACAATTAAATTTCAGAACATAATAACTATTTTAGTAACAGTGCTTTGCCTGTGTAGGAAATGGTTTCTTAAAGTGAAGAAATCATTTTGCCATGTGGAAAGCTTGAGTGGGTTACTAACCTACTACTGTACCAGAGATTAGTTTATGAAGTAAGGTTTGTATCTTCAAATTCACTGAAGAGGAGATTTATTGCAACAAAACCAGAAAACCACTGGAACGATATGTTGCAAGTGGAGCAGGGCAAAAGGAAGACTAACACAGAAAAGATAATATTCTTGATTTGCAGCACAACCTTCAATGATTTACTCCAAGGCAGTTTGTGTTTCCAGTCTAAATTAACATGGCTACCACTATAACTTACATCTCACAGAGATAAGATTTGGTGAAGAGTAAAGTTTTGCAGAATGTTCTCTGGATGACTTTCCTTAGAAATAGCTCAAAATAACTTTAAGAATTATCATCTTAATGACATGCTTACCCTTGAGGGGAAATTTTGAGCCCTTCAGCAGAAAGCAACCTCAGTGCAAGCAAGATTTTAATGGCTCTGAGTTACTGTTTATGCAGTGGGAGCCCTCTTTAAATCAAACATGTTTAAAAGTGTCCTTGTTCTGAAGTTGCCTGTACTGGGCATCCCATCACAGATTTATGCCTTCATGCCTTGCAGAGCAATTATGTCCACAGACCCACATGTCTTGGAGCAACTTGGACTCTTCCACATGGCTAACCTTCCCACATTACATAGAAAAATTAAGTGCCTCAGAGTCCTTGTGTGTGGAAGCCACTCTAAACTCAAATGTGCAACATTTTCTGACTGTAAGGTACATATAAAACACGTGTGATGAAGAAATGTACATTAATTGATTATGAGAAAGAACCACCACAAAGCAGTCCATCATCATAATAAAATGCTTACAGTAATCTCTATCAATTATAGTCCTGACCTTTGGTGATGTGGAAAACAGTATTTATTCCCTACTTCAAAAACAAAGAACACTTGCTGCAATCTCTTGCTTGAAAGTTCAAAACTGAAATTGTTCTCACTCTAGCCCAGCTGACAGAATTAGTTGTGGAGAAGCTCACTTCCAGAAGAAGCGGAATGTAAAAACAAAGTTGCTGTGACCTTAACAATAATCCTGTTTGCATATTACAATACATTTTCCTACTATAACAAGGCAAAGTCCCTCGTGTTCCGGTCAGAAAAAGTCATCTTCCAGTAAAAGCATACTGTGATCAATAACATTTTCCTAATATATTATATTATCTCCCACTGAAACACTTTTTCACTTGGCATTTCAGGCTGCCGAGTAGGGGAAATTCATGACAAAACGAAGATGGTAAATGAGATACTGCAAACTAATTCCATCCAAGCGCAATCTTTTCATTCGTGAGCAATTTGACAAGCCAGTGTTGTCTGACTTCAGCAGAAGCTTTCTCAGCTTTCAAATACACATGAAACAGAAGAATCTGCTCCACTACCATACCCAACTTCACTTCAGCCTGCATAATTTTGAGTTAAAATACATTAGAGTTTCAACAGCCAACTCGGAGACCAGGATTAGTGGGGCATACTTTAAATATTAGTTTAGAAAATAGACTGAGAAGTCTGCCACATCAATCCTGTGAAATCCTGTTTTCAAGTTACAGCCCGAAGCATGGCAGGGCACAGGAATTCTGCACTTCCTTAGAGGATCTGCCACAAATTCAGTGCAACCCAGCCCTGGCCTTAGTGATCACAGTGCCAGGTGAAGAATCTCAATTTGGTACTGGAAAATTTCAAAGACAGTTTTGTCACAATGGGCATTATAGTAAAGTGCTTCTCCATCTGCACATCTGAACTCCCTTTTGCCATGATGAGTAGCAGGTTTTATTACCCCCTTGGAGTTATTGTCCTTCTGCAGGCTGAAAGGGTGACCTGATGGCACACAGCCAGGCACAGAGCCCATCATCACTTTAGCAACAGCAGTTGTGGATTTACTGAGAGCAATTGGTGTTCAGCATGATCCCACAAGAAGGCTGGGGTGTGTGCAGGATACTGGGATATTACCAGTAGGATTACTGACACACACCTGATCTTGGCACGATTAGGTGAAGAATCACTGCTGTATTAATATTTCAGCATAAAGAATAAGGCACAGGCATCTGTTGAATATTCATGCCGAAGCAATGCTCTCTGTATGAATTCTCTAGCAGGAACATGTAAAGGCTGCACCATTACCCCGAAGAGTTTACCATCCAAAACCCTAATTAAAGAGATACTTTAGCATGTACCCTGTTTTAAGCTCACAGGGCAGGCTCACTGATTAATTGTATTCTTACAGTGAAGGATGTGCTCCATTTTTTTATTAACTCAAGACTCATGTTGAAAACAACATAAAAGGAGAGGGAGAAAACAGATGAAAATTTAATTTACATCTGCAAATCCCAACACATCATGACATCAGAAACATGTAAAGGGCCAAACAACTCATCTACCCAAGAAGTCATTCATAAAAGATAAACATCCTTTTTAAATGTGGAGGAAATTCATGCAGGGAAGATGCACAGTTCCCAACTATAAAATAATTCCAAGAAGCTTCACCTACATTTCTGAGAAAGACGAGGCAAAATTAAGATTGGTGCCACTGATAAGAAGGACCACATGACACTTTAAGCAAACTAGATGAGAAGGACAAAATAATCAGAGTTTTGAAGGACAGGACTACATTTGTACAGGTTCCTGGTTGTGGGGTTTTGTGGTTTCTTTTAATTTTTTTTTTTAACAAAATAAATTAGGCAGCAAATCTTCATGTAAATGAGCACTTAAAAAAGAGCCTTTCTAGGTGAATAATTTCTTTTACGATTAATAAAATCTGCAATCAGAGCAACAACATTCTGATGACTTTTTGCCATTTGCAATTATCGCTCATCCCAGCACCAAAAAGCTCATTATTATTAAAGCTGACAGAAAGAATACTTAACTGCTTTTATGAAAGAACTTACTTTTTAAAAGAATCAAGTTTCTAAGCTTTGTTTCTACTTCCAAATTTTCTGTATGAAAAAAGGCTATCCTAACAACCCACTTGTGTCACCTTTGATTTCCAACACATAATTTGGATAAAAGCATCCAATTTGTACAGTAACACAATGCATTACATAATAACACTTCTTAGGTTTAAAAGCAGCCTACAAAAGAGTATGGAGTTAACATAAACCTGTGCAAGTACAAACATATAGTTTATACCATAAAAATACATATTTTAACCTTTTTAATAGCAGTTTTCTCCTAAGTAAGTAAAAGCATTTAAGTTACTGTAGGACTTGTAGCATTCCTGTAAATAAGAGTTCATAATCTCTATTTTAAAGGCATGGAAGCTGAGGCATACCTATTACTAAGACAGCTGTGGAAAAGACAGAAACAAACTATATCCAACTACAGGCTCTGTAACTAAATCCATGTCTATTTGACATGTATTATCTATAGGCAGAAACAAACAGTTTCACTTTTGTTTTGGCACCTAGAGAGATGTTACACTGAGTGTTGTCTGTGCCTCACTCCATCCTTGCTCCCTGACATAATAGCACAGTAAAATCAGAGTCCCCTAGCAAAAAAAATGAAACAAAACCAAAAAACTCCCATTAAAAAAGAACCCCAAGCCCCCCCCCACAAAAAAAAAAAAACAAAAAAAAAAAAAAAAAAAAAAAAAAAACCCCACCCAAAAAACCAACCCAAATAAAACCTCAAACCCCAATACAGATGCTGTTAAATGGATGCAAACTCAAAAATACTGCCTGATTCCTCTGTGCTTGGGAAGCACAGATCTGAGCTTTTTATAATCATACATCTCCAGTTTGCCATGATTTAGTGGATGGTTAAAGGTGTGGAGCATGTGGTGAGCCAGAATCTTCCTGGGGTGTGCAGTAAGAGAGGCATCAGGTGCAAGCTGCATCAAGGGAAAATCTGGTAAGGGATAAGGAAGAATAATTCAGAGCAGGTGCTTAAGCAGCAGAATGGCTGTGTGGGGAGACTGCAGAGCCCTCATCCTCAGGGTATTAAAGGACTTGGACATGGACACAGCCCAGAACAACCTGCCCTGCCTCTGCAGTTCGCCTGATTTGAGCACGAGCCTGGGCAAGATAATCCCTCCAAGGTCATTCCCTAACTGAATTGTTCTTTGAATACCTTCCCAAAGACAGGTGAGGCTGTGATTTGGTTTCTCTGCCACATCCCAAAGCTTATCACAAATTCACCCAAGAAGTGTGACCCCAGATTTCTGTGGCTAGCTTTTTTTACTTTATTTGGCTTGCTCCTTCTTCTGAAAGGGATAAAATGGAACAAATCCAAATCTTTGCTTTCATCCACTTGAAAACTGTGAAAAATGAAAAGCAAAACACAATCACTGTGTTCAAACTCCTAAACACGTGGTCATTTGAGGTCTTGCTTAGAGTTTACACACCTTCCTGACCTCTCCTCCTAAGAAATACTCCAAAAAACAATCAGTCTGCTGTGCAGGGAGACCCACAGTTATTAAAATAACTTCATCACCAAAACAGCTCTCAATATCATTTCAAATTCCTCCCCACCACCCGCACAATCGTAAGAGGTGCTGCATATGGTGAAAATTAATGCAGTTTGAACCAGAAAACACTGGGGTTAAGTACTTCTTCAACTGGAATATAAAAACTGCAACCACACGTGACTGTCAGGATATACAGGGCTACAGTCAACAAGCAGAAATACTATTTATATCCTTCAGAAAAACTGAGTTAAAAGGCCTTTAAAGGGGAACAGCTGAGCTAGGAATATCCAAAAACAGTGAGACAGACAAGTGTGCAACTCCTACGTGCAGCTCGCTACCAGAAGGGGATAGGAAGAGTCCGTCCATGGCCTTTTCAAACAATTTCTCACATGCAACAGAAGCCTCCAAGAGGAAGCCTGGACACACTTAGCTTCTAATTTCCAAATTACTAGCTCTAGTTTTTTAATTCTTTTGTTACATATATCTTATGTAACCAGATCACAGCCACCCTGGCAGGAACGCCCATGGGTGTCCCCACAGCCCAACGGAATCACTTTGCAGTAACTGGATATTCAGCCTAAGATTATTCCAGACATTTCATACTGATGTGACTAGGCAATGCAGCAACTTATCACAAGCCAGATTTACTAGACATTCCCCTCCACAGAAAGTGAATTAAACTGTCACTCATCACCATATGAGCTGCACTAGTGTAACTACTTCTTCACGAGTTGGACAACACTTCTCTGAATTAAAACCAACACACTTTGTCACAATCAAAGTCTCCTTTCTCTACATTTTCTTTTCCTTTCCACTTCTCTTATTTTCTGCTCAATTGTTTTTTCCCCTGACTTAGTATGTTTAACCCTCTTTGCTCCACTTGCTCCCCCAATGCATTGTTTTGCTCTCCCTGGCAGATATAAACAGACAGATTTGTACAGGAGCTCCAGCCACCCTGGCCAAACTAGTAATGATGATCTCAGCACTGGACTATTGATGCCCTCTTGGTCCTTCCCCTAAGGAATCAGACAGCAAAGCTTCCAGGAGCACAGGACTACATCTCCTTTCCCCAAGAACCATCTCATCATCCTGTCAAGATAAGGCTGAGACTGTATTCTTGAGTGTTTCTGCTCTGGTATATCTCCCAACATACATGCTCTATTACAATACAGGAAAAGCAGACACATTACTCATCTTGAGGGTCACCAAAAAAAGAAAAAGAGCAGAATGGTTGATTTAACCACCACTACAATTACAGTTGTTGGCATCTGCAATTTGTAGCATCACACACACATGCAGGGACAAACATAAAGGAGGAATATAAAATAAGCTTTGCTCATAATTCAGACTCAATTTCCAGCAAGTTTCATATATGTATTATTATTACTATTATTATATACACTATTTATGGCTGCGAACTGGCAGTACAGAAAAAAAGATTAAATACACTCTCTCATGCACACTTGTACACACCCCAAGCATACACACAATTTCCTGACTTATTGTGAATATACTAATGACAGGAATTGAGAAAGAATTTTAAATTATCAAACCTACATGAAAAGGTTTAAACTAGCTGCTCATGGAAATAAACCAATTTCCAAGAGTGTTTCACTATTTCCAAAGTGTAGCTCATCCACATTTATGGGAAGAGGTTGCCAGAAACATTATGATGAAGGTGCACTGGGGGTACTGAGGTGCTAAATAAGGAATCCTGTGAAGAAAGAGCAAATGCTGGAAGTAAGGAATGCATGACAGTGTATGAGAAAGAGTAAAGAAACTGAAAATATGAAAAATAAAATAATATTGGACTTGGTGGTCTTGAGAGACAGCAGGTACAATCTGAGCAAGCAAAATGCCCCTGAAACAAACCCAAGTGTGTCCATTCTGAGCTGTGTTGGTGAGAGCACAGCCAGCAGCACAGGAAGGCAAGCCTCCCCTTTTCCTGCAGGGTTTGTGAGCCCTCCAGAACAAGGCTTTCTTGGACATACTGGAGAAAGTCCAGTGAAGGAGAGTGGTGGCTAGAACAGAGGTCTAGATCTCCATATCTGTGTTTTACAATTCTCCAAAGGGAAGGTGCAAAGAGCAAAGAGTGAGCCTATTCTTGAAAGGGCAGCGATATGACAAGAACAAAGAAGCTGCAACAAGGAAAATTCAGGTTATAAATGAAAAAAACATCCTTCATGAGGTGGTGAAACATGGCAACAGGGGTCTAACAAAGTTTTGCACTCTGCATTCTTGGAGACCCTTCAAAAACCAACTGCATATGATCCCCAGTAACCTTTTTTAAAAGTGACCTTGCTCTGAGCAGGAGGCTGGACTAGGCAACTGCACAGGTGTTTTCCAGCCTGAATTATCCCAAAATATTATGTATCTGAATGGAAGAAGCCAGAAATCTTGTCAAAGGAGGCCAAGAGGACAAGAAAAAGCATAAAGGCACAGGATTACTTCCATAATGAAAAATCAGAGAAGTGCAAAAATAAGCTAGAAGAAGGAATAAGCAAGAAAAATAGCACGTGGGATCAAGACTGAGGAAGAGGAAAAAAAAAAAAAAAAATTGAAGCTCTGTTCACAGAATTGAACTTTTCTCTCATAGGCAGGAGGCGAAAAATTCTGCAAGAGTGATTCAACAATGCAAGTCAAGTATTTAACTTTCTACTGCAATGTGCATAGTAGATTTGGCTAAGAGAGGGAATCAGTTCTTTCTTTTTCCTCCCCATGCGCCCAAGAAACCAACTAACCTTTAATCTCCCTTATCCAAATATTTGAACTCAATCTTGCAAACTTCACCGATATTTTAACTATGTACATTATGAAAACTCTTTCATTTGTAATATAAAAATACATGCACTTTTATCAGCTTAAAACTCAAAGTTCACTCCACCCAAATAAGCCTCTTACAGCTTTTTACAGTTTTGTAAGATATGGCCCCATGAGTCTAGGCCTACATATACAAAAAAACCTTTTCTCCTTCTTGGAGCTAGACCACCAAACTCAAATACTCCTGATCAGGTTTACAGCATTAGTATTTATCATATTACAATATCTTTCTATTATAACACAGATGCTCAGTTGCACATGCTGCAATAGGGAATTGCTGCAGCCACTGAAAGGGAGAACAAACCTCAAATCATGTTTGTGTAAGCAAGGAAGAGACCATGAAAGAAAAACCACAAGAAAAAAGAGACATCCGAACACTTACCCTGTGATATCCGCAATCTGTATCAAAATCAGCCTCAGGTGTAACAGTCAGTAAACAGGACAGCAAACCCTTGCATTTAGCAGAAGATTTCTGGGAAGCCAGATTACCTAGAAAGAGTTGAAAAGAATTACTTTAACACACCTGTGTGTAATAAGAATAGGATTCAAATGAATCACAGCACCAGGAAAAAAAA
>WEIU01003020.1:1200982-1239942 GCA_013389925.1 Aegithalos caudatus
AAAAGCTGCTCAGTGGGAGACCACCATGATCAGCACTGAGAACTTAAACCCCAGAAAGCGACAGAAATTTGTTACAAAGCACTGAGAGTTAGATCCTGGTAGGCACTCAGGGTTTAGCAAAGAACATCTAATACCCAAGATAACATGGTGTTAACCCTCTAATCAAGGATGTGGAGGAGACCAGAAAGAGCACGATATTTTGCTTAATTAGTTGCTATCAAAGAGAGGATGAGTTCAAGCACTTGCAAAAACAAGGCAATCTAAGACTATTTAAAAGTTTAATAGTGTTCTAGAGTCTTTGGTAACACAGAGTTTGCCCATGAAATCAAAATAATCCCTAGAGATAAATTTAAAGGAATATATCTCATTTTAATGCAGAGAGTAAAATGACTATTCATTAAAGCAAAGCAGTTTTATCCCTACATTTTCCATCTCAGATGCAATACATATTGAAGTAATCTTTATGACAGGAAGTGGCATGTAATCCTGCAAGAATGAACTGCTGTCGTTATCTGCAAATCAATACAATTTTTTTAAGTGGATATAACTGTGCCTATTGATTTCATGTTTTTAGCACTAGAGTTTCAGTTTCTACTAAGAAGATTCTTACAATGACAGGATTGCTGCATACATGTAATTGAGTTGATACAATCTGACTCTGAAGTTTACAGTGCAGTTCTCTCTGCAATGCAATCAGGGCTTCTGTCCTATTACCTCAGCTTAAAACTTTTTTCATTTTATATGAACTTTATTTTTCTGTATTTATAATAATTTTGAAGTGGTAGAGTAAGACTTTACTAATCCGACCTGCTAGCTATGAAAAGTTTAGCATGCGAAACATCCCCTTGGAAGTTATCTCCCTACCCTGCTAGGATATTATTTCAGAATATTTGTATGACTTTTGCTGTGTTTAAATAGCCTGACCAAATAATTTCCCTTGTGAAAGCCTGAAACTGGTTCAGTGCTGAATATTTACAGCCCAAAGAAGTATGGTGAAGGTGAGGATGGTAAGGGTACAAGCACACAGAAAAACTGAATGACTTATCCAAGGTCACTTTGTGGATCAGTCAGGCAATAAGCTCCATTAAGAGTTTTATTAAACTGCTAAATTCCTACTATATTTCTGCAAATGAAGCATGTAGCAACTTTGGCTTGACTAGCTGACCAAATGGTTCATGCTGCAATGAATGATCTGTAATGAGAGCTGGCTGAGAGGCACAACGCACCATCAGCCTGAGAAACGAGGGAATAAAGAAAAAAAGATCAAACCACTAAAAAAAAGTTCAAAAGGATGAGATTAGGGCCAGACGAATGACATCCCAAATCAGGTTAGGAAAGCTGAAGTGCTGATAGAACTAAATCTGGCCAAGGACATCAAGGGCAACAACAAATGCTTCTATAGGTACTTTTGTGACATCAGAGAATGTCAACTTGCAAAAATGTTGGCACTCTCCAGAAGGAAATGGAAAACCTAGTAACCTGGGATATAGAGAACATTTAAGATACCCAATGACTTCTTTGCCTCAGTCTTCAGCCACAGGTGCTCCACCCATACTGACCCAGTATCAGGCTGGGACTGGGGAAATCAAGACCCACCCACTATGGGAGAAGATCAGAGTCAACACCATCTACGGACCTGAAGGTGTTCAAGGCTACCTTTGGGCTGGAAGGAACTTGAAAGGTCATACAGTTCCAAGCCCCCTGCCATGGGGGGAGCACCTTCTACTAGACAGGTTGCTTAACCAACATCCAACCCAAACCATTCTGTGATTCAATAAAACACACAGAACATTTACGTGCAGAAAATACTCTGTGCTGTCTAACCACTCGCCAGCTGCAGGTTAGTTTCTTAAAAACATAAGATGAAAAAAGAGGAAGCACATAAAAGGCTAGGGAGAATGTGGAAATGTAAACATCTTGTCCACATTATCCCTCATCATTACAGTTCACTCCATCAAACACAGCTCCATGCTCTTCTTGAGTCTGTCTTCTTTACAGGTCTAGACTCACTTTGGAGCTAAGGCTTTTCTAATAGCTGGCCTACTTATTTATCTATTTAACACTTCTTGAATACATTGTTGTGACTTTTTAATTGAGTACTTCTGACTTGCACAAGATGACTAAGGAATATAACATGCACTGCCTAAAAACGCTGTAACAAAAAGAGAATCTTCTCTTTGTTTTGCTTTTAGTTTGTTGAAAAGAGTGCTGTTTTCATGAGGCAATTTACAGAAGAAAAAAAGAGAAATTACTCAGGGGAGTAATTTCTGTTTTGCATAGTGACTCATCATATCATAGTTACCCCACCATCTCCAAGGGCAACACTAGGCCAGAGCAACTCTGAAAGATCTCCTTAGGGAATCACATACTTCTCAAAGCCATCTCAGAACTCTTGTTCCAGAACTTCAGAGAACAGCAAAAAAAAACATTTCAGACCAATAAAAATAAAATGGGTTTCAGATAGGGAAGAAGCCTGAGAAGCCAATGACCACTTTACATGAAGGAAACCTTTTTCTCTCTCACCTCAATAATGAAAGACATGAAGGATATTTACAAACCACATTGCAAGGCTCTAGACAGCAGTGTGATATAGAAAGGCAAAACAGAACTCACAGCTGGATATGGGACATCTAAAGAAAGAATTAGAAGGAAATGAAGGAACAAGAAAAGCAATTACCTGTCACCATGAAATTGGTAGGTAGATGGGGCAAAGTTCAAAATCTGTTTGCTTAGTCTTGGACACACCGTTCCAGAAGCATAAAAAACTACTCAGGGAAATATGAAGACAGACTTAATGATCTTTAACATACTGCAGCTTACATGATTTTCTAGCATTTGGGTGAATTTTCTCTCCCCTGCTTTAGAAAATATGGCTGCTTATAAGAAAGGATTTTAAGCTGCAGTTACCATTGTGGGGGAACAACACCTGCCAGGCAGTTCTGAACCACTAAAATAAAATATTGACACTGGAAAAGGCAGAAACACAGCAAGGAGCTTTCAACAGCAAATCCGGGTTGTCTCTCATTGTAGTGTACTACCCTACATAGAGGTAAAACTTACATTCCCTGTATTCATTCTCATAAAGTTGAAGGTGTCTTACAGGAGCCTACAGCAGCAGCCTTATCGCTCCTGTAAGAGCTTAACTACTGCAAAATGGACAGGTTAAGGATTCTGTCCTGTGCCTGTGCTTCCAAATAAAGAGACTTGAAGCAAGTGGATCTAAAGCTTTCTACTTTAGATACTGCATCTCTTCCTTCCTGAAGGAGAGAACTCTTCAGGTTAAATCAGCTGCAGGCCATGGTATGAAAAGGTGGTGTCAGCTCACCTCTCATCAACATGAGTATCTTCATGAAGGGATGGAATAATCAGAAGTGCCTTTGACATGAAAGACCACTTCTCACTTGTCAGTGAGAAGCAGGTGTGGATCTTCTGGAGAGAGGAGCTGTATCATTTGGACTCCCCTCTACAGTTCTGGGTTGGCCAAAGCAGAGCTCAACTGCACCAGCAAACAATGAAATATGGTGATAGCACAAGAAGCAAGCAGAAAGCTCTGCTTTAAGTAAATTAGAAAAGAAGCCTCCAAAAGGCAAGAGAGATGGAGACAATGATTTTATACTATGTCAAGCCAAAACCACAATTTTCTTATGCAGCAATACACTCTTTCTGAGCTTGGCAACTCAAGTACTGCCATGAGGACCTCATTTTTCCAGAGGCTCCCTCAATAAGAGCTCACTTAACAGCAAAGCTGCACAACATGGACCTCAGTGAGGATGCAATGCTCCATGCAATGCCTTCCCATGTCTCACCTGTGGTTGAAAAAAGTATTTGGACAAGAAGAAGGATGAAGCCAAGGATGTGTGGACATAGTTATTGTAGGTTAATTACCCAGAAAAAGTTTAACACAACAATATTCTATGAAAGCTTGCCTGTGCAGACAAGCTATAAATCAACTCTGAAGCACAAGTGCTTTAAAAACGCCCTTTACATGATGCTCTGGCCTGCAAACAACCTCTCCTAAGCCAGGTACCACAGCCTGGGGCAGGGCTGAAGAACAGGAGTGAAATACTGGACATGGAACATCCTTTCTTTTCCAATGAACAGGCAAAGGAAAGCAAATCAGAGGGAGGGGGGAAAAACTGACTCCAACATAAAGTATGAACACTTACTAGGCAGGCTGGTGGAAGCTCTACAGGCAGCAGAGGGGTGCTATCAGCAATGCATTTGCCAAATCAAATCAGTCACTGCAGATAGCTGAGCTCAGCATGGCTGGGAAGTTTCATGGACATGGGAGGTAAGTACAGACTGACACACTGAAGGTGCCAGTGCTGCCAGGTTGGGAACAACTGTGTGCTGCTATCTTTATCTGTTATCTTTAGCATGTTTAGCATGAAAAGCTCTATAATGCCTGGTGTGACCTGTTGTCCTACTGTTGCCAGAAGTCAAGCAAGTGGTCTGAGAAGGGAGTAACTGCAGATCCCACAAGAAGCAACACAGGCTCTGAAGTTCAGCAGAGCTGCAGCCAAGAGTTGCAGGCTGGGATAGAAAAAAGTAAAACACAGGGCTGGAAATGAAGGATGCATCCATTTTCACAGTCCCACCTGACTTTATGGTAAGGAGTGATTGCTCTGCACCACAATGTCTGCAGAATACTTTGTTATGTTTACCCTAATATATTATTTATTACAGAATTTACAGCTCTCTCTTTTCCCCAACTGACAACCAGCCAACTACTAATTTGCAAGCTAAAATGCTGTGAGGTCTGCAGATCCCAGGGCATTTGCAAGCCATAAGGATTCTGAAATGCTTGGGAAAAGCCTGGCAGTGCTGCCAGCCCTCACTAAGGTCCAAAGAATTTAAACCACAGCCACCTAAACTAAGGAACTGCCTGAGAAAAAATTTACTAGAGAAGGATGTTTGCACATGCATAATGTTCAAATATTTATAGAAAACTTTTTAGCAGCAACAAATGAGGACATCACTGTACCATCAGCTCTGGGTTTGAAATGGTAACTGCTAGATACCTAAGGCTACTTGGTATGTTTTACCAAGTTTCTCATAATCCCACTCATGTCTCTGAAAACAGGATGGGAACTATGAACATCTCTTCATCAAAGATTTAGACACACAGTAACCCCTGGGGTCACTCTCTGCAATAGTTGAAGAGCCCCAAACTCCAATGTTGGCCTGTGTTTCAAAGGGTTAATAAGTGGAAAGGGAAGGGGAAATGATATTCACTCAGTATTCCCCGCGTTCCATTACATCGACAAATTAACTCCTCCTGTGACATCACATAACTTTTGAGAAAACATTTGTGGTTTCAAACTGGCTGTTGAGTTTGTATTCCTGCCTGGATAATCACTTCTTTAAAAGGAAGTATACATCAATAATATTCATGGGGAGCTTCATAAGAGCTTGGCAAACAGTTCTGACAAAACAAAAACCTCAAACATAAGGATTACTCATAAAATGCTAGATCAACAACTCTTTTGACAGACATCTGGATTATGCTGCTCTTTAAAGGGGAAAAACAAAGATGTCACTTCAAGGTTTAAATGGAAACAGTGAAATATGCCATTAAAAACATCACATCATAAACAAAGCTATTTTTGCAAACTCGAACGCAATGAGCAATTATGACAAAGTTTGCCAAGATAATTTACAGACGCTTTTTTATTTTAAAAACGCTTTCATTACATTAAAAGATGTACAGATATTACAAGTTAGTCATGAATTTACAGACTTAGAAGATCAGCTAGCCAGCATTAATTGTCTATCAAGTCCCATCATTTTCTTTAAACAGCCTTTAGTTGATGCTGTAAATGAAGTTAAAGCATACACACCAAACTAGCTGAACAAAATTCCAGAAAGAAATGTAGACAGACACGTTAGAAGCCCATCCTTAGAGCACGTAATTCACTATTCCTCCCCCGAAGCATGTTAAACATAGAATTGCTTTATCCAGATGACATTAAGTTCTGTGGTATGCTGCAGTTTAGACTCAAAATGAGATAACTGCTAGGATGCAAGTAAAAACTTCTAACTCATTCCCAGTTTATTTACTTTTTAATTCCCATTAAAAGCTCAAGAAAAGCTGCTGATATGTCTGGGCTTCAAAAAAAGATATGTAAAATATTCCCATGCAAAAATAAAGCACTGAAAAGACTGTTTATTCAAAAACTACAGAGCTCTAATGGATCATAAATGTTCAGTTAAAAATTCTTAACCCTAACAGTGAGGGTTCTTGGAAGACATATACAGTGTAATGAAAAATTGCCTTAAAGTAGAGTCAACTTCACAATTCATTGAAGTCCACTGGATTTTCTGGAGATCGGATGAAGGTCACAGAATCATAGAAGTATTTGCATAGAAGGGTCCTTAAAAATGATCTTTCCACACCGCCAGCCATGGGTGGGACACCTTCCATTAGACCAGATTGCTCAGAGCACCATCAAACCTGGCCTTCACCGCTTCCAGGGATGGGGCAGCCACAGCTTCTCTGGGCAACCTGTGCCAGTGTCTCACTACTCTCACAGTAAAAAACTTCCTTCTAACACTTAATCCAAATCTACTCTTACAGCTCAAAGCCATTCTCCCTTGTCCTATCACTGCATGCCCTTGTAGGAAGTCCCTTTCCAGCTTTCTTACTGCTGCCTTCCAGTACCTAAAGAGGGCCCACAAGGTCTCCCTGGAACCCTCTCTTCTCCAGGCTAAACAACCCCACTTCCCTCAATCTTTCTTCACAGGAGAGATGCTCCAGCTATCTGATCGTCTTCATGCCTCTAAGAAGATCTTTGGTGACTCTGCAAGTGCACATTACATCAGCTGGGTCCTGTCCAGCCTCTCATCCACAAGCACTCCCAACTCCTCCTCTGCAGGGCTGCTCTCAATCCATTCTCCACCCAGCTTGTATTTGTGCTTGGGATTGCCCTGATCCAGGACCTTGTGCTTGGCCTTGCTGAACTTCACCAGGGTTCCCACAGTCCCACCTCTCAAGCCTGTCCAGGCCCCTCAGGATGGCATCTCTTCCCTCCAGCGTGTCACCTGCACCACACAGATCAGTGTCACAGCAAACCTGCTGAGGGTGCCTCAGTCTCTGCTGCCAACAAAGATGTCAAACAGCACCAGTCCCAAAACTGACCCGAGGGATGCAGCTCATCACTGCTCTTCATTTGGACATTGACATATTGACCCCAACTCTGAGTGCAACCAACCAGCCCATTTTTTATCCATCAAGTAGCCTAGCCATCAAATTCATTTCTCCACAGTTTAGAGGCAAAAATGTCACATGGAACAGTATGAAATGCTTTGCACAAGTCCAGGCAGATTACATCAGTTGTGCTTCCCTTACCCACCAACACTCTTAACCCCATCATTAGAAGGTCACCAGATTTGTCAGGCATGACTTGCCCTCAGTGAAGTCATGCTGGCTGTCACCAGTCATCCCGTGATTTTCCATGTGCCTTAGCATAGTTTCCAGGAGAACCTGCTCCATGACCTTGTCCAGGCACCGAGATAAGACTGACTGGTTTATAGCTCCCCATGTCTTCCCTCTTCAATGGGAGGTATGTCTCCTCTTTTCCAGGCAGCGGGAACTTCGTGAAATGACACAACTTATCAAACATGATGGACAGTGGTTTAGTGATGTCATCCACCAGCTCCCTAAGAACCCACAGACACATTTTCATCTGGTCCCATGGACTTGTGCCCCTGTAGCTTCCTTTGATGTTCTCACACTCATCATCTCCTACAGCAAGCAGTTCTTTCCCAATCACTACCTTTGCCTTCTGCAACTCAGGCAGTGGGGCTGGAACACCTGTCAGTGAAGACCAAGGCAGAAAAATCACCTGTCCCTGTCCTCCCTTTAATCCTGTCCCATAAGCTCTCAGTCAGATTCTCATCCATCTCCAGGCAGAACTCCAGATGGCCACTAACACTTCTTCATCATTTCCACCTTCTGCACTTCCTGAAGAGCCTACACCTTTCTATTCCAATGCTCCGGTCACAGGAACCATCCTGGCATGTCTCCACAAGGCCAGTAAGATCACAGCCCTGCAGGCATGCAAGTCTCTAACTCTTCTTGTTTATTCCCCATGCCACATCTGCACAGTGACATTAAGTTTCCTGAGGAAGCTGGCTTGGATTCAGGTGCTCTCCTGCAGACCTGCAATTCCCCCTCCAGGCTCTGGGCATCTCTTGCTGGCACTGCCATCAAACAGATAGGAGTGGGATGGATTGATGTTCCCTTTCACTAGCAACTTTAGTTTAAAGCCCTCTAAACTTTTAGTTTAAAGGTAGCAGGCAAGGAAGTACTTTTGTTGAAGCATCTTTTATTTCTTTGTTGAAGCAAAGACAAGCAAAGATACCTTCTTCTGAAATAGTTTGAAGGCACTGAGATTAAAAAACCGAAAGTTTTAGGACAGCTTGACTAACATATTTTCTCAATGTCAATGCTTCACTGAAGCAGCTGGAGAGACTCACATTCAAAGCACTGAAACATTTGGGACTGAGAAGACCTCAACTCCTTTGACACCATGAACTGACTTTCTGCAGTTCAATGTCTTTTCTAGATATTTGTCAAAAGTCAGTAGAAGCAGAACAAAACCTGTTGGTTTGCCATTTCCTGATGGTTTTTAATACAAAGCCCTACTCACTCTTCTAGTAAGACTCTCAGAGACCGCTGGGGAGTCAGGCAACATGACCAACTGCAGGTTGGTCAGATTGTGCCTTTTGTAGTGTGGGAGAAATGCTATTAGGAAGCTGGAGAGCAGCAGGATAGTATGAAGCTGCTGCAAAAATAAGTCAGGATGGTGGCAAAGAAAGTACTTGGCTCTTCAGAGTCTTGTGTCCCTCCTCGTCTTATCTGAAGCCTTGCACAATGCCAAGAAGCCAAGCGGGAACTGCACTTGGTTCATGATGTACCAGAGACATGAGGGATGATGACAGCTCATTCTGTTGGGTCTGATGCTACAAAAAGGAAGGGGAGAGCACAGTACCATAGCTTGGAAACAACAGCCTGTGCTCCAAAGGGCAAAAGGAACCATTTCTCTTACGATCTGAACTAACACCGCCATACGCCAGGGGAATGCAACATCCCTATGCAAATAAGGCTCTGAGAGCCCGACCAGAACTGGGAAAACAATATCCCCTTCACAGGGACCAACACACTTTTAACAGACTGCATAATCATAGCAGTCCTTTTTTGACCTCAGTCTGATTCTCTTGCACATTATAAGGCACATGGCATAATTTGTTGCTTTTTTCAAAAAGAAATAAACCCCAAACTGTCATCATTACCAAAGTTCTAGTGATGCCTTCTGGGTCCTGGCAAAAGATTTTAGTGATTAATTATTCTGGCTGTCAAAACCTATTTTTTTATTATTTATTTTGAATTTTCTTGGCTTTCATTTCTAGACAACGAATCTTGCTATATTTTTGTTAAACAGACTGAAGACTCTTCCTTTCTTAAACTTTCCCAAATAGAAAAGCTAATAAACTCTTTCTTTCTCTTGGATTAGGGTAATGAATGTCTACAAGAAATCCCAGTGGCTGTGTGTTTTTCCACCCTTAGCCACCATCATCACTCTTCATCTAAATCTACTCACTATCTCATCCACCTCCTAGAGGTGCAGACAGACCTGAACACAACATTCTGGGAGTGTGTGCAGTATGGTCAGACCCAGATTTAGCACAGCCTCTCTGAACCTCTCTTTTCTACACAGAGATTGTTGACACAGGCAACAAGCAACTCAGGGTGGAGCAATGGCTCTCTGTCATCTCCAGTGACTTCAGAAGGAGTCCAGGACAATTGGCTTACGAGAGCTAAGCAGGTGTTCACCCAAGCAGGTGTTCCCACATTAGGAAAAGAGTTAAAGTCTCACCCCTGAACTTTTAAAGAAGAACCAGAAACTTCTATGTTTTGCTCACCATAATTGGTCCAGTGGCAAGACAAAGGCATTGGTTGTACTTTTGAGCTGTTCCTCAAGAAATGTAGCTATTTTCTATTGGGCAGCATGGCAAAAACCCCTCCTAGATTGTTAAGAGATAGCACTGAGATTCTCAGGGCTTTTTGGGGTGTCTTAGCAGGGGCAAGGGACCTGCCTGCATTGTGCACAGCCTTTGCTCTCTTGTTTTGTACATAGTTTTTTATTTTTGCTTTAATTAAAACCTTTTTGCTTTTCCAAAACACCTCTGATCAGCCGTCTCACTAATTATTCTTAAGCCACTTCTGGGAGGTTGCTGGCAACCCTCAGAGTGTGAGGAATCTTTGTGGGTCTAGTAACACGCTGGCCTCACGCAGAATTTCATCAGAGAGGGTGCAAAACTGAAAATGGATGAAGTTGGGCAAGCTCAGTTCCCATACCTCACACCTGCAAAATCAAATTTTACCTATGTTTCTACACTGTTCTTGTTTCATAATTGAAATGGTGCCACCAAGTCAAATGCCTTGTAGAAGCCATAAATATCAAACTTGCAATCACTTTAAAAACACTTAATGGGTACCAGCTTAGCTTGACAGGATCTATTTTCCAGAAGCTTCTGTTGACTGGCATTAATTATAATTCCCTTACTCAACCCTTTACAAGCTGTCCCATTTATTACATCCCTATTCACTATTAAAATGCCAAGAGTCAAACTGTCACACCACTGAGGCACAGATCTTGGCCACTCTTCCAAAGGAATGATCCAAACTTCTAAAAGCTGACTGCCAGCAGCACACCAGAGTAATGGAGCCCTAAATCCCCTCTCTCTACCTCCCAATGGTAACACTAAAAAAAGACCTGTGGCTTAATTTGTCATCCCCAAAGAAACAGCAGAACAAACAGATCAGTTACAAAAGATCTCCTTTAGAGAAAAGAAAGCAAGCAAAGACAGAAGAAGAAGTGTGGGAGGTACGCAGGTTACAGTCAATCAAACTTTGGATTCCATGAGAATAATTGGAAAAAGAAGCAATTCCTTCACAGTGAGAATTTGTTCTCCTGATGCAAATTGTTGAATTTAGCACGTCTGACCATCAAAGAATTCATTCAATTGTGTAAGGAGATCATGCTGTTAAAATTGAGCTGCTAGATTTAATTTAAGAATTAGGTTATACAAAAACACAGGGTTTAGGCTTTTTACATATGGTGTGAAGAAACTTTCAGCAGTGGGTAGCCTGAGCACTAACCTTACCTAAGGAGAGTCAGCACTGCTTGCAGTCATCCAGATGCCTACATACAAGATAAGTGGAGAAAAATCATTTTCCTAGACGATTTTTATTATCCTGGCCATCACACATTTTCAGTTGCATGCTAGGTGGGTGACACATCACTGCTACCTCCAGCACCTCCCAATTAGCAAGCTTCCTCAATAAGCTTTGGACGACAGGCTCCATGCAACTACTTTGAATTGAGGCATTACAACAAGTAATTTTCCATCATTGAATTACTGCCATCTTCCTCATGCTTTGCCATATCTGTGGAGACAAAGTGTACACAGTGCTTCCCCTGATGCTCCTGTTTACAGCTCTGACTATAACACGTGTAAGTTCAGCAGCTGCACAGATAGCAGAGAAAGCTTGCATGCATCTAACAAGCCAGCACTGGCACAGGCAGGAAGGTACTCATTTTTACAAGTCAGATAGCACCCATGGAGAAGACCACTGTTATTTGTCTTATAGCCTCAGGCAGTGTCCTGCAGCCTGTCATCAAAGGCTTTGAATAAGACTACCACACTCCCATTTATTGACATAGAGAATATGCTGATGACAGAGAGAATGTACAGTGATCATGCTCCAGCACCAGGGATGCTGTTTACATCCTCATTTTTTAACTCACAGCCTAACAGTAAAGTCAGGATTAGTAAAAAGGCCTTCTCTCCAGCTCTCTGGTGATGTACTTTTCAGGTGCAAGCTCTCCATCTCATCTGTGACCTTCATCCTCACTCTTCTCTTACAGTCCACATTTGTCATATGCAGAATTCAGAGACCCTCAAAACACTCCCTGCCTTCATGTAACTAGTCCAGACAATTCTCTGGTCCAAGACCACTTCCACAAATGCCATGCCAGAGGCACACACCATTGAGGAGAAAGTCTATCAAAATTGTTTTGCTGAGCTGCAGGGCTTCTGCAATAACTAGGATTCAGAGATGTGCAAAATAATTAATTTCCTAACAGTCCATGGATGTTTTCTATTTTCCAAAGAACTTCAAACATGCTGATCTCTCATGACCCATCAAACAGGAAAATCCAGTTACCAGTGTGAGAGAAAATGCTTCTTGTCTCATTTTTAACCAATTCTTCCATCCTTCACATCAAATCCCACTTTGTGTGTCAATCCATCAATTACTAACTCCTGATGACATTACTGCAATTCTTTTGGAAACAGGGACATGACCTCAAACCTAATGGAAAGAAGTCAATTTATTCTGATATCTCAAGCACAGAACTTAAAGAGTTTGACACCAGGCCCTCAACTGAGATGCAGTGTGAGCAAGTAGCCATCACCTTCAGAGAAAAACCACTTGTTCCAAATTCCAGAATTGTGACTGAAAAAATGGCGATTTTAATCAAAATATCAGGGACAGTGCAGGATCTTAATCTATAGCTCAGTTTATACAGATCTCTGCATGACTCACACGTTTCTTTGGACTCGTTCTCCCAAATGCAGTAGACAGCCCCAGAATTAATCTTTGTGATTGCAAGGGTAAGTTCTTACCAGGAGAACAGTGTGGCCATGGGTTATTAATGAGAGTCCTGATCAAGTGCATATTCAGTTCAAATCACTTGCTAAAAAGTTATCCTCCTATAGGCTATATAAATACATAATACATCTACATTAACCTGGGTGACACTGGAGCAGCCTTTCCAGCAATCTGGACTACTTTATCTCCAAAGTAGACTCTTATACCTCATTTGAGTGAGCGAGCACACATTTTAAATAATGACGAGAGACTCCAATTTTCACATTTTCATGGATGCAGTGTCAAATCTATTTGTAATAGGATCATCTATTATCTGTCAGTACCGAGCAAACTAGGTGAGAAAATAATGGTTAGTAGTATATTATCTGGAATCTTGATGAAAATTAGCAGGAGGTAAGTGAAGTTGCCGAAAACAGAAGTGTTACTTGTTGATTGCTTAATGCAGGCTGACTTGACTTAAGCTATTTCTAATAGAAGATCAGAAGTCATTGGGGTTTGGTTTTTTTTTCAGCTGAAGTTAATTTTCTCCGCCCATTCAATTTTAAACATGGAATATTTCATCCACTGAAGCACTCTTGCTCTTCACACGATAGATCCATTTCAAGCAAAACAGATCAGTGCCAGAGAGGAAGAGATGTTGCTACCAGTTCATGAGAGAAGTACTGAAGCTGTGAGTTTCACCCATTTCATCCCACCTTTATGGCCTGCCTCCATGTGGACAGATAGACTATTCTTTACCCAGATTCCCCACAGGTTAACAGAAAGAGCTGGAGTGTCTCCTTGTTCATTTTCTCATCTCCAGCCTACAAAACCAAGGTGAACACAACCTAGTTAGACTTACGGCCCCAAGGTTTTCCTTCTTGGAGAAAAAGAATTTATATATATATATATCTCAGCACCTATTTGCGTGTCTACATGGGAATTTACATGGGAATTAGCAATATCCCAGATTACAGACCACTGCAGCCCCCAATGCAGCATCAATCTCTCTGAAACCAGATGAAAGAAATACTTGGTGGCAAGGACACCCATAGCTCACTTGGTCTCTTCTCCCTTCTTCACTTCCATAAACTGTGTTCAGCTCTGAGTTTCAAATCAGTTCAGTGGCAAAAGGAACCAACATTTCCACTGTCTGCTCCTACCCCAGCTCAAGTCTTCAGTTGCTTTCATGGTTGCTGCCAAAAGCAGCACTGAAAAAGCTGCTGGGAGACAACACGGTCTGAGGAACTGGGATTTGCTTCCCTCAATCCATTCAGTGCTTGTCCTGGCCAAAGGAAAGAGGGTGAGGAATCCACACTGAGGGGGAGGACAGGTCTCCTGCTGAAGTTACACTTTGGAACAGTGGAAACAGGACCTGACTACAGGCTTTTCTTCAGTCTTTTCTTCTTCTACAGTCTTTTCTTCAGTTTGCTCACAACATAGTCAAGAGTGGGGAGGGAAAAAAAGTAACCAAAAGAAAAACTGTAAAGCAAATGGAAACATCCTGGTTTGGAGCTGATATGAGATATTAATGGATTTTTTTTTTTATGTCAGGGTCATTAAAACAATCCTTTGAGTTACGCAAAAAATGCTTTTACTTTTAGTGGCTATAAATTAAACAGTCCACTAAATAGAAATACTGTTACAAGTCAGTAAAATCATTTTTTCCCTTAAGAAAGCATAATGAAATTCATACTAAGTTGTATTAAAACAAATATTTCTCAGTTACATGAGATTAAAATGTAATAATTTCAAATTTAATTTAAAAAACAAAGTATTAAAACTTTGGTTTAATATAAGGGTTTAAATAGACTAAGGTTTAAAGAAAGTTTTATTGGATGTGTTAGATGATCTTTAAAGTCCCTCTCAACCCAAACCATTCTATTATTCTGTATCAGTGAATTCTCTTCAGATTATGAGCAAAAAGGTAAGAACTTAAAATTATACATCTAAAGTCAACTCAAGCATGTTTGTGTATTAAAAAGTAAAGTAAGTTACTTTTATAACTGCTAATATATTTGTCTTTCTTTTAGGTAATCTTTCTCAAGAAGCCTGGTATTTCCAGCCTTGGCTGTCCAAAAGTATATTTTTATTTTGTTTGTTTCAACACAGCCCAGCTGTTACTCAGAAAGTTGTTTTTTTTTACTGGGACCAATTCACTGAACTAAGACCAAGGCAAGTTAATTTCTCAGTCATGGGCTGAATAAAGGGAACCAAATGGGAAAGATATTATAGCCTAATATCAAAGCCTTACAGGCACAAATCCCTATAAGAACCAGCTTAGGTCCCTAGAACTACACGCAAGCATTTTAAAAAAAATCTCACTACAGAAACTCAGTGCACACACACCAGAAGTTTACATATACGTAATTCTCTGAAATCAACAAAACTTAACTCTAAAGCCTAGAAACACATAGGCCATGGGGTAGGTTTTGGCCCATGGAGGACACTGGTATCCCACACACAATTTTGGCAAGTTTTAGAAGTTTCTGTCTGTGGTGACTACCGTTCTCATCCCTCTAGAGTATTCCAGAAGCAGGGATGAGACCCTGGCCTGTGGTCTGGTGCCATGACCATCCGGTCCTGTGAATCATAGCCACCAGCTCTATTTTGTACTGCATCTCTCCCATCTCTACTCAAAACAAAGGGTTTCAAACAAAGGGTTTGATTGTAGCTACACACACACACAAAAAAAAAAAAAAAAAAGTCTTAGCATGGATTAATCTGTTAAAAATTTAATAAAGGTACATTATTTGTTACTTTGAGAATATAAAGCTTTAAAACCTAATAGTGTGCCTAGATAAAAGCTTATTATTACAATTAGCAAAGAGTGGTATAAATTTAAGGTATTTAGTTGCAATTCATAACATTTCAATTACTAACTGGAGTATATTATAAAAATAAGTTCTATGCAATACAGAACAAAAAGAAATCAATTATTTCTATGAGTACTTCTTTGTTTAAGCCCTAAATAATTTAAATCTTAAAGACTGCAGTCATTCTGATTTAGAGCATTTCACCCTGACATATATTTGGCATAAAAAACAGAGGTGTAGTAAATCATCTCTAAAATAACAGGGTATATCAGGACAGAGAGAGAAAGAAACTATGCTAGAGATGAAAAACACTTGAAGAAAATATCAAGGCAAAGAAGAAAAAGCTGGACAGGACATCAATAAGAAGCAGCTTCATGCCAGGAAGTACAGGAGCACCTTAATCAGTGAAGCAAGAGCAGGAAGGAAAGATGATTCTGAGTGAGTTGCACTGAAGCACATGTGGCCTGTGTCAAATTCCTGGGGTCCATCACCCTCTTAATGACCCACCAGAGAGGAAGAAAATGTGCTTTTGCTGAGTGCACACCACAAGTGACAGGTGAATGGAGGTCCGCAGCTTTATTCTGAATGTTTACCTGAACGCTTAATGGGTCGGAAAAAAAAGCCATTTGCGGAGTTCGGCATTATTCAGTAATTTCTCTAATTATAAAGTGATTTCAAGCACTGCTATTGTTGCAACCAGTCTTTTCCTATTAGGGCCCATTGTTTAAGAAGCTGTGTGTGAGCACCGAGAACCCCCGCACGCTGAAGTGAGCATCTCCTTCATGTCACTTCCACCCAACCATCACTCCTCCGGCAGGTAATGCTCGCATTATCTACGCTGACCTCTCCTTAATTTATAGCACCTCTATGTCATAAAACAATTATCCGCATTTGACACGAGCAGCACTTGGTAGCTTGAAAAGCAATTAAAATGTAGGAGCTGTCTCTTGCTACAAAAAGGCATTCAGAGAAGTAGCACTTCAGGAAAGTTGCGGCACGCCAGCCATCAGTCTGATTCTGCCTCTATCAATCACGCGAGGCCTCGCTGAACAGCAAAGCGCCGGCAAGCAAACAGCAAATGTTTACGAGGTGCAGCTGGTGGTACTTACGTTAACAGCAAAAGCAGCATCAGTTAAATTAACATTCTTCATTCTTTCATTGCTCATTATGGTTTGACAGACATACCCGCAGTCCACATAAATGACTTAGAGCAAGAGAGCTGTCTAGCATCCTGCCATGAAACAAGACCACCTAATGGGAGCAGCCACTGTAATTAAAACTCTGAAAACCAAGATTTATACCAGTTTAAGGATGCAGTGGTGGGTATTATGACCTACTTTAAATTTATTAAAGGAATCGTGAAAGCCTGAGCCGTTACTCAAGTGAAAAGTTAAGAGCCTACCGTTTATAATATTTGTCCGATAAAAGGGACTCAAGCGGTCTTTTGATCTAGGAATCATTTCTGTTGTTTCAGGTCTGGAGATGCAGGGGGAAGAGGAAAGAAAAATATATTACTCAAGTATTAACTAATCAGCTTCCCCAGGAGAATGCTCTCTGTAAGTCTTACTTGCTCAAGTCCACAAGATTTTCTTTGATGGAGAATTGCAGCAACTGGTTCTGCTTAAAAATTTACAGCCACATTTAATCTCTTGGATCAAGTAAAGTTAATTTCATCAAGTTAAGGCTGTATTTCATGGAACTCCGTCAGAAATTAATACCGTACCAGAAAAACATGGTGAAAACTCACCAGTATTTTTTAAAAGCATCTCTGAAGCACCAGAATGGGATTTGACCAAGTAGCAGAATCAGCTCAGAGTACTGGAACTCAAGACCATTAAGAAGGAATTAACATAAATGTCATGAGAAGTTTTTAAAAAATAAAACCCACATTGATGTGCAGATATACACCACCTTTAAAACAGTATGAGAATGAAAGTTAATACTCTTAGCTATTAAAACAGATTAGATCACAAAAGATGATTCAATGTTTACAGAAAGTCAGAAGCAGAGGGGAACTTGCCTGATGGCAGCGCAGTGCTCCACTCCCTGCCAGGCACCATGAAGCACCATGTGAGGCACACCCAGGCAGGGCTTGCACCACATGAGGTACTGGATGGCCAGGAGGATGAGCATAAGCCCAGGAAATACTATGGAGAGGAACAAACAATGAAATCCGGCCCTCTGAAGGTAGGTAAAACCCTCACTTCCATTTCCCAGGAGTGATCTCCCTACTGGAATTTGCTCTGTTTCATCTCCCTTCCCCTCTGCCGAGAGCAATGAAAAGTGGAGCCTTTTTGCCTTTTCCCCTAAAGCAGTTAGAAAGCATTGTTCCCTTTCCCTTCAATGCCTCAGTGGTTAAAGCACTTACCTTAAACACAGGCATCTGTGCTTCAAACCTCTCCACTGCCTGAGACCTGAAATCCCACCTGAAATCTGAAATCAGTCCCAGGAGGCAGCTACAACCACCAGGCTATCAAAGCATGGTATGGGATGTGAGCATGCATGTAGAACTCTTCCCACTTCTCCCAGCAGGGAGGAAAGCAAACCTGCTCCCCACCACAGCACTCCCATATGGGGCAGGAACAGCTCTGCCATCTCGTATCACACACCAGTATGTACACACACATGCTTGTGAGCTCCAGGCATCAAAAGAAATCCCCTAAACAGAACATGAAAAAGACTCTTTAATAAAAATATCACACCAGTAAGGTGCATTTAGCAGGTCAGTGCCAGTTCTCTGTTGGCACACTGTAGCTGCCACTCCAGTTGCCCAAACTCCCCTCCAGGATGCATTTCTGTCCAGCCTGTTTCCACAGATGTGCTCACACCTGGCATGATTTAGGGAAAGCCTTCATCCAAAACCCGGCCCAAGAGCATGTGAACATCACCCAAATGCACAAATACAACTGAGCCTGTGCCTTGGCCCTGTTTAGTTTACTAATATAGATACAGCTATACAAAATCAAGCTGAATTAAAATCACAGCATTTAAAGCAACCTCAGGAATACAGAGCTTAAAGAGGACTGTAACAGCAAGCATCTGGATGGCCTAAGTCACAAGTGAAGGCTCCAGCCCATGCTGCTTTAACTACAGCTCACAATCATTAAGGTTGGAAAAGACCTTTAAGATTGTGGAGTCCAACCATAAACCCACCACTGCCAGGTCCACCACTAAACCTAAGCACATATATACTTTTTTTTTTTAACACTCCCAGGGACGGTGATTCCGCCACTTCCCTGGGCAGCCTGTTCCAATGCCTGCCCACCCTTTCAGTGAAGAAATTTTTCCTAGTAATCAATCTAAACATCCCCTGGTGCAGTTTGAGGCCATTTCCTCTTGCCCTATTGCTTGTTAACCAGGAGAAGATGAACCCCCACCTGGCTACAGCCTCCTTTCAGGGACTTGCAGGGAACAATAAGGTCCCCCCGAGCAGCCTCCAGGCTAAATACCCCCAGCTCCTCCTCATAAAATCTGTGCTCCAGTTTAATGAGGCCAGTACTGGGTGAGGAACAAAACCCCTCAAACCCCACATTTGTTGTGATAGCTGCTGTTTCTTGTGAAATATTCCCACCTCTTACAAGACATACTAGGCAGAGAAGGGAGTTAATTCCATAAGGGCATATCTGTGTTTAAGAGCTCTTCTGTAAGGACCCCATTGCCTTCTCTGACCCAGCTGCTTCTCACCCAGAAGACTGGTTTACAACAAGCACCTTCCTTTCACGGGAGGGCTGAGCAAAAGCCCCCTCGGGAACTTGTTAGCACCAATCTTGTTTTCTTCCTTGGTATCTCCAAACTGCTGGGCAAAGGCTCTGCCTGCCCCAAGGGAGAACACACAGCATCTCCCCAGCAGCTAGGGTGACAGTCTCTCATGCCTAGGATGCAATTCTCAGCTAACCTCCACATAAAATATATGCAACTTAATTCACCAAGAAAAGCTTTCTTTTTTTCATTTCCCCCGGGAAGTTCAGCAAGTTCCAGGAAGTTTCTTGCAATATTTGCCTGAGGGCTGCAGAGAATGGATCTAGAGTGACTTGCTCCCACTCATTTCATTGAAATCCCATCTTCAGGGACCTTGCTGCATGGGAGTACAGTTTTGCTTTACCACAATGAAATGACATGAATATCTATAGATGAATGCCATTTGGGACAAACATAGGGAGAACGACTGGAAAATACAGAAGTTTGTGTTAGTTTTGCAATATAACTCATCCATAATTTAATATAGGTAATTCTGTTAGAAGAATGTTGCCTGTCACAGAAAGATATGAAGAAACAGTGCTCTCCATCTGTTTTATTACATTGTTGTGGTTTGCTCTTTTCTCCCAAGAGATGGTTAAGAAGAACTTAACCTGAACAACTGACATAGTACAACTCCTCTTGTATACTCCTCAGCCAGAACAGATACACTCTGCTTCCTAAAAACATGTTTACTCAGTGCTCGAACATGGAAAGGCTACTTATTGTCAATCAGAAGACTAAGAACAGACTCAGATATGTAAACTCCGGAGATTTATGTTTTCTCCAGATGACAGGTTAAAATTTCAGGGGTCATGTGCTAGAAAGCCATTCCATTTTTTTCCCCTCTCCACATCAGTTTGTAGTATTAGAGTTTCCCCAAATTCTGCCTTTGCTACCATCTTAGAAGCTCATGGAGATACTACCAGGAATCCTATATAAAGCCAATATATTTTCTATTAGTAAAATTAATAACCCAAACTGAGTAGTGGGGTGGGTGGTGGGGAAGAAACAGAACACAGGCCAAGTTGTTAAATCACTTCATTATTTCTATCATCATAGGACCTAATCAAAATCTCCCAAACATAAAACATCCTTCTCACTGATTTTAAGAAATGTTTGACTCAGCATTAACAGCCATTTTTTGTAGAAGAGCTGCTAGGAAGGACCTCAATAACTGCTTCATGGATATTCAAAGTTGATTTAATAACCCGAGTTCTAATCAATTAACTGATTAAAGCTACAAAGATCCTCCAGCCAGCAAGCTTTATTTCTTACCAGAAAACCTCACACCTACAGTGGCACCTCAACTTCTGCCTTCTATTTGTGACAAACATCCATCATTACTGTTTAAAAGAAAGAAAATACCTGCATTTTACACTTCTCCAGATTACTTAATTTAGTGACCCACAAGCACAACAAAACAAGTTTCAGCTTCTTTCAGAGGCAAAGCACTGAGTACCTCAGCACGGAGCAGGAATCAGCTATTCAAACCTCATAAGCCAAGAGACAAAGCAGCACATGCTTTTTTTTTTTTTTTTTTTTTTTGTAACCAGGTGCAAGCTTGTGGAAATGTGTTATTGTGTTGCTAATAGCAATCACCAGTGGGGATTTCATAAAAGGACAACTAGGCTTAGCCTACCCCAGAAAAGGACTCATGAAAAAGCAGTCTAAGGAAAGCAAAAGCACTCAATGTAACAAACAACAAGAGATTATCCCTGCAGCAGAATCTCAACCTGTGATTACACATGTTATCACTAATCTGTAACACTGTCCAACATCCCAAGGAGAGCTGGAGATGCATGCCTGCACATTTTTTCCACTGCAATTCCCTGTCACATAAATGAAAAAGACATTCAAAAAATAATACTCCCGCTACATTCAGAAGACACACAATTTTTTATATATATGACATATATATATAGAGAGAGCTTTATATGTATTTACAGATTTAGAATGACAGCTAGAAACCTATGTGTGGTACTGGACTGAAGATCAACATCCTATACTACATGGCAGCAAGTCAAGTATCATCTTTGATTTCAGTAATAAACAAATTTCACAACTGCAATATGAATGGGTATTTTCCTGCCATGCACACAAAGCTGGATCTAAAAATAATAATAATAAAGTATAAAATTTTTGCAGTCATGGCCACTCTCAAGAGTGCCTACTTTTTTTATAAAAGGATTGAGCACAACCAGGAATGGGAAAGCATCCATCTCTAAGTAGAGGGAGATATCATTTGGAATTTAACATCATCTGAACCAGTGGTATCTTCCTGAGAATCTACATGTGGACATGGCAGAAGAGACCATGGAACATCATGGGAACCTTGCAGGTACACCAAGAGCTGAAACTTTCTCCAGGATAGGCTAAGCCAAGCCAGGCAGGTCAAGAAGAGCAAAGACCACACAAAAAGCAAGTCACTTTCTGTGTTTCAGACCCACCAATTTCCACTCACCCTCAGGAATGAGCTGACCTGACAAGGCAGCAGAGGTACCCCAGAAGGGCAGGTTAACTCAATAACCCAAATAAGGTTGGCTCCACAACAAACCATGCTACAAAAGTATCACAAGGCTTGAGCCTTTTCAGAGATCACCTGGATAAGGAGGCTCTGACAAGTCGGTTGTGCCTGTGGACATTCACAAGCAGCTGAAGACACCTACTATGCCCTGCCACTCATAATAGTTACCTGTCAGGTAATGTTTTCATCTCTACTGCACTTTGCAAGCCTCTCCTTGCCTGAGTTAGTCAAATCCCTTTCAATGACTTCTCAGGCAAGGCTGGCTGACAAAACTGGATGCTGGAGTGCTCCCATCTCCCCTTCTACTTGCAGCACAGCACCACACAGCTGGGGAAGGCACAGAGGAGTGGCAGTAACATATTCCAAATGCAACAGCAATTTCCAAAATGAGTGGTTCTCTACCAGCTACAATTACAGTTCTCTGGCATACTAGAAATCAGCAAGGTCAAAAGCTATACAAGTAACAGAAAACAAATGAGTGTGTTCTCAAAATCCACAGCTTATGTTGAGAAGTAGGTTAAAAGATATAGCCAAATATAAGAATTCATTACAGACATGATGAAACAAGATGGGAAAATGGGTCTCCCTGCAGAAAGAACATTTAAGTAGGATTTCTAATACTGAAATGCTGCTGGAGGACTGGGAGCCAATTAACAGCTGACTTCTGCATTTCACACGTTGCACAGAAAAATAACAATTACAGGACTCCACACACTGAAAAACAACTGTGCTGCTGAATCTTGCTGCAAACTGCGACAGGGTCCAAGCCATGACACCTGCTTACACTGGAGAGGCCTGACAACTACCAGCATGAAATTCATAAGCATGCCTGGAAATAAATAAGTAAATAAATAAAAATAATAATTTTAAGAAGTCATGATGGCAAAAGACTGACAGAATTGCTCTGGGGTTTCTTGTTGGTGGAATATTTATTCTGCTAGTAAGATATCTACCCATAGATCAGATTAAAAACCTGTCTACTGGAATGAAAACGTAGCTCAACTTATCCAGGATATTAAAGTGTGTAGTGCAGCTGACATCTGATCTGATTACTTTTCATGCAAAGCAAGAACAAAACCCAAACTTTAAAAAGGCAAAATAAAAAAGTACTGAGAGAAATCCACATTGGAGGACTAAATACGATTACAGCAGCAATTTCAGATCAATATCAATAAAAGATTTTATGGACTGCAAGATGCATATCCAACACAATTCAGAATTGACATGTTTTAGGCTGTACACCAATCACTTCCCACAATGGAAATGAATTTTGGAGACGCAGAAATCAGAGGCAAGAGATATCTCTGTAGGAAAGATGATACAACACATTCAAATTCTCACACATGGGTTCAGAGAAATCAGCAGCTGACATAAGGAATAAATTGAAAAGAAAAGACACAGTCTGAAAATAACAATTATGTAGAGTTAACTATACTAAACTGGTAGTTTTTGAAAGAAGCTAAAAGAAAATGCTTTTTCTGTTCAGGGACCTGACCCAGAAATCTGCTGTCACCTAGAAAGAAGAAAGCCTACACCAAAAGAATGAAGGGAAGATGTCCACTAACTTTGGAGAGGTGCTAAGGAGGCCAAGTCTATTCAAAAACATCAGCTTTAACAGAGAAATTAAACAGTCATGGCTAAGCTGCTTAACATTTCTCAACACAGACAATGGCACGAAAGATACAATAACAGCAGCTTAAGGGAAAGCTGCCAGTGGAAACCAACTGGAGAAAATGTTCAAACTCTGGGATAAAGAGATGTCTGATAAAAAAAAAAATACTCAAATTCTTCCAGATCTGGAAAAGCACACAGAGAAAAAACAGGAAAATTAAATTATACTCAAAATATCAACCCCACATGACTTAAAGAGATATTGTTTCCTTCCATCACTAAACAAGAAGTTTCCCCCAGCAGCATCTTAACAACTGAAAAAGGAAGCAGAAACCCATAGTTAATTTACAGTCTTCCAGCTCAAAATCTAACAAGTGCATATCAAATGGAAAACATTCTCTTATCTGCAACCACAGAGTCAGGATAACCCCCCATGATACCCTCATGTTATTGTAACATAAAACAAAAGAACACCACAGTCTGCATTTATCCTTGTGCAGTTAAACCAAACTCAAATGGTGCTAACACATTTGCCAAATTAACACTGTTAACCAGTGCCAAATCCCAACATCCAACCAGCCCCAACACCCCCTTCTCCCACCAGAAAGGCACAATTACCCTAGATTTCACTCCAAAATGTATAAAAAATTAACCACTATTGCACCTCAGTAACACCTTGAGTGAGGCCCTGGCACAGGTTGCCCAGCAAAGCTGTGGCTACCCCATCCCTGAAAGTGTTCAAGGTCAGGCTGGATGGGGCTCTGAGCAAGCTGGGATAAAACCAACTGCTCATGGCAGAAGGGCTGCACTAGACAATCTTTAAAGGTCCCTTCAAACCCAAACCAACTGTGATTCTGATTAGAAGAATGCAATTTAGTCACAAACATATCTTCTCTAAGTAATAACTCAACCAGTGCAGAAGTGAAGACTGAAGTGCGCAGGGAAGGGGAACCCATCCAGCATTAAGTACTAACTGAATTTATTTTTGCATTTGAATTTTGAATTTTTTTTAACATTAACTGGCTGCAAAATGCAATGATCAGTCTCAAGTCAAGCATTTTGCAAGAAGGGAGAAAAATACAAATGCACAAACAATTCATCATCAAGAAGAAACAAACTTTTGCAGCACAGACAGGACACATGCTGGCATGATCTGATCACTGAAGGAGGGGTAAGGGTGATGACTTTAGAGTTATTTCCAGCTTACTGTCTGGCAGTGAAAGCAAAATCTGAAACTACAGTTGGACATTTGAATACCTTCAAAACAAATCCCCTGGAAAGGATCAAGTATTAAAATAAGTGAAGTCAATGAATAAACAAGAGTCACCAAAATCGGTATTTCCCAGGAAAAGATGAAAGTACTTCAAATCTATCACATTGGTAAGGCCACAACATCTGCCAGTGTCTAAGTGGCTAAGCCGCTGTGGAAAAATGCAGACGTGGCTGATAAAAACTCTGTTGTACCCAAAAAGTGGCAAATTGAGACCAGATCACATCAAAGACTGCTGGCCTTAGTGGCATAGGAAAGAAGCAAGTTTAGATAACTCAGAATGTAAGGCAACAAATAGATTCACATCAGAAAGATGTACAGGGAGCTTTAGGTATGTAGTGGGTTTCTGGTTCCCTTCTCCATGCTCTTAATTTGCCCATTTGGGGAAGGAAGGCCTTCAGGAACTTGAGCTGGAAACAGAATGGACAACTGGACTCAATGTTGACTGTGGCTGCTAACTGCTTTTGTGATATACACCAAAACAGGGTCTCTGGAGAAAAAGCAGTAGATTCCAGTATCTCCACCTCATGTTCACACTGAAAGAGAAACTAAGAATACATCTACTTTAGCATAACTTATTTTAAGCTGTCAACAACAAGGAAAATAAAAAAGGCATTCCTTTGCTTCCAGAAATTTCAGTTTATAATTAGTGAGCAGATACCAGATCAAATGTAATAACTTTCTCCTAAGATTGATGCAACCCTCAGCATTTCCATGAAGGTTTCCATGTCTATCAGGATATCTCTGCCAAAACGTATTTTGTTTTCATGTTAATCTAAGAATGTCTTACTTTTCAAGAACATCCTGGGCTGTTTCCTAGCCAAATGGAAGACAATGAGGCCAGATAGCACCTCTCTTCACTGAGCTATACCAAGTAGTAAATGAGAAGGGCAGATTGCTCAGTGAAATTACTGTTGCATCAAAAGAAAGTCAGTTGTGAGGAAGCGTGAGCTCTGCAACCTCTCAGATACTGGGTATGCTTTTTTTAGGATAAGAAACCAACAGAAAAGTACTTTCTTTTCTGCTTTAACCCACACCCTTCCCCTTCTTCCCCTCCATTCTTCCTGCACATAGTTAATAAACTGGAAGACTGGGGCTGAGCTGCAGGTAGGTGCATCCTGCACCACGCAGCTCACGCTCGACTCCAGATTCATCGATTGTTATTCAGTGGCATCAGTGACAGGACTCCATTTCCAGCCTGTGATTATTTGTTACTGTTGAAAATTATTTTCAAAAAAGGACAGGTGAAGCGCAGACCCAAGTGTACTCTGATGAAATGATTGCTTATAAAAATGGATCAAAAGTTGAAAAAAAGTAGTTATCTGTGACAACACAGTGGCCCATTTCTACAATTTATATAAGCCCTTCCAAAGATTTTCCTCTAAGCATCTCATTAAATCTAGGTTCCAAAGCTAGAATTGAGTGCATTTATATATTTCAGATGTTGAATGCTGTCAGAATTCAAAGATAAACTACTTTTTCCAGACAATTTAGATTTTATAATATTTGTTGTCTTCACCAAAGATGAAAGACAGTTGTTGTTTTAAATCATTGCTTTGTACAATCTGGTTTGCATACATTTAACACAGAGCCATTTTACAGCCCCATCAATGTTTGGAGTGTGGCAAGAGAAAGGTAAGCTGTATCTGGGTACTTTATGATACATGAGCTTAATTTTCAGACAATCTTGGTTCTCCTGAATTTTATTCCCAATCTGATTATTTGGAAGAAGGGAGGATTTTGTTTTTGAGTTCCTCACTCATCTGCTTTACTGAGGGTATGCTTCAACCCATCCATTTTTCAGTGCCATAAGCTTTTACTTTAGGTACCAAAAAACCCCCACCACATAAAATTAGAGGTCTTTTCTCTACAAAACAGCATTTCAGGCCAAAACCAACCCATCAACATACCACTTGCACTCATTTAAATAGGAAGTGACAGGCAAATTTAATCGCTTTTCAAAGAACCTCAAGTCTACATCATCTACTCTATTCATGCAATCCACTCCCAACTATGGATGTTTTTGAGGAAGATCCATGCTGAACCACTCATGTCTCAAGTCAGGTAAGATGAAAACAAGCCCCGAGGTACCAAACATTTTCCTTCTGCCCTTCCAAAAGAAAAAAGCAGTGAGTACAGACTTGACACTGTCTCAACAACCCCTCCTAAGGACACTAATGTGAAATGATGGTTATATGAAAATAAAAGTGAGGAAACCCCCTCTGTGCTTCCCACCTCTCACATCAAACATTGCATTACTCCAAACAGCAACTTTCCAAGAGTTCTGCCCTTGCTTGTACCTGTTCCCTACAACTGCCAGAGAAATCAGTGTCCAACTGTGGGACACAGAAGACACCTTCCCTCTCTGTATTAGAGGCCTGAAAGCTGGGCTGGTGGCCAAATTCCTACCAGCTGCCTGCTTTTCCTGAGGAGCACATCTAGTGCTGGACTGAGGAAAAACTCAAGGAAAACCTCTTCTGTGCCCATCCTTCCAGGACACCTGCAGAGCGTTCCCTGCAGCACAGCTGCAGCATTCTGCCTGGGCACCTCCACATTCAGCAGCTCCAGCAACCCCCTTATTTGGGAAAGATGAGGAAACACAGCCACACCATCACTCTTCTGGCCTGACTGAGCGTTCCCTGAGCTGACAGAGCCACAAAACCCTGGAGAATGTCTCTCCAGGCCCCTGAAAACTGATACCCGCAGCTCCCAGTCACTAACGAGCACTTACCCAAGAGCCAAAGTGTAATGTTTGATAGCCTGTGAGAGCAGAGAGATTAACTTCTTCATTTGACCAGGTGCCACTGAGGGACTTTCTGTACTCAGCTGAATGCTTATCTAGGCCAGTTTCTAACATTCTTTCCTGATACTGCACAACTTTGGTATAAACAATTAAAAAATACCCCAAAGTTATTAATTTTTAACAATTTCTATCAAGCCATTCCCAGGCTTGGAAAAAACCTCTTTTCATCTATAGGAAAAATTACACTCATTTTTACATCCACAAGTCTTCAATTTTTATTTATCCTTGCAAATCTGTCAGTATTGTGATATATGGGTATGCCTGGGATGGCATATGCAGCCCTTCAGTCCCAAAGATTTGGCTGTCCACTGAAAAGCTACAGCACCTTTTTTGGGAGACAACAGAACTATTATTTTTCCTTTCTAGTTTATTCTATTTAAATTTAAAAATATTCCAGCCTTAATCTTCCCCACTTTTACTTTTCTTGGATGGTTACTTCTCCTCTTTCATAGAAAGTCTTACTGATTCATTCACAGAGTCTAATGTGGCACTACACTGCAGTTCATATAGTTTTAATTAATTGCTTAATGGAGCTACTTGATTTTTAATACTGTGAGAAGCTACAACTTTCCTTCTTTCATAACTGTTGCTATGATATTTTCAGTACATTTGAAAGCAATTTCCAACAGCCTTCCTCCTATGACCTAAATATTATCCTTTCTCTATAAAATTCTAGGAACTGGCTCACTGAAAATAGCTAGAGGAAAGAACAATTTTCCCATTTCTAAAAGGAAGAAAAGTCCAGACATTAAATTACAGAGAGTCTGTCTTTGAAAGAATTATGTCAAAATCTCCTTTAAAAAAAATCCTAAACAAATCAAACCCATGATTCTCCTCATTGCAGTGCATTCATTTCAGCTTGCACTTCTGGTGAGAAGTTGCTCTCTCCCCATCACACGTATCTATAGAAATATATATTAAATTAGCACTGTTTGAATCAGAAAGATCAATAGAATGTTACTACTCCTAAAACAGTGTTCACCTAAAACACTGAAGTTAAAGACTAATAGTCCTTAAAAACTCCAGTGGTTTTGCTGCAGTATCCTTATGCATAAAACCCAGTCCTAGAGGAAAGAACCATACCCAGCAACCAGCCAGGCTTACTGTACATTTACTACCTATGTTTCCACTCAGGCTTCATATCAGACAGATGGGGTATTCACAGACCCAGCAGGATCACTCTCAGCAGCCACAGAAACAAGAAACCTAAACAAAAAGCATCTGGACAAAGTTAAATTATCAAATTAAATACGGGATTTGCAGGACCTCCCCAGCGACCTTGCAGATGAGTAGAGGAGGTTGAATTGAAAAGTGGCAAACATCACCTGAGAGGAATTGCCCCTTGTTCTTTTATGAGTATGTAGATTGTAGTTAGCACTCTGCACTTATTTTCATGTTAAAATCATTCGGGACAAACCACTGTCATAGCTTTATCCGCAATGCACAACTGGCACTGCCTGCACTGTAAAGCCCATCAAAATAGCAGAGATGGCAGCAGGTGCAGAAAAAGAGGCAGACCCTACAAAAACAAAACCAAAAAAAAAACCAATCCAAACCAAACCAAGCCGAGCCGAGCCAAGCCAAAACAAAACAAAAAAAACAAAACAACAACAAAAAAAAAACCACCCCAAAAAAACCACAACAAACTGGCAACAAGCTTTATGTGGGTGATGTCATTTTTAAAATCCTGTTTAATTTTGTTTTGATGCTTCTGAGGCAAAGAAAAAAACTGGGAGGAAAAACTGATGCAACAGGGAGGATGAGGGAAGGTCTAAAACCCACATTAATAAATGAGCCAGCAAAGGACACTGTGTGGAAGGACCAGAGGAAAGAGCTCCAGAGAAACACCCTCTTCCCAACCCACAGCTTCCAGGTAGCTTCCCATTAGCCCTTGTTGAGGAAGGCCACCCCCAGGATATTTCTCTATCCACAAACTCCACACTTGTCTATGGGAGAGAGAACATCATGTAGATCTTGGTCCTTTTCCCTCTTCTTCCAAGGCCCTCACTGCCACATCCTTGGAACAAGTGCTTCCCCTGGGTTGCTCCTTGGGTAGGATTTAATGCCATGGAACCCTTCCCAGAGTTTCCTCGGGAAGGGATTATGAACTTTCACAGCTTCAAAGGCAGACAGACAGAAAAGTTAATGAATTATCATAGGCAGTGGTGGATTAAGACTCATGAGCTAATGTCTCAGCTCTATGCTCATCCCATTAAAATGCAGAGTCCTGTTTAATATTAGAACCAGCCACAGCCAGAGATTTCTGGTCACTACCACATCTGGAGGTGGGTTATGGAGGAAGACCATGCACTCATTCCCATTTAATACCATTAATTTCTCCCACAAGCATTATGCTTAGGGCTGCCATTTATTGAAGTAACATCACATAACTAGGAAGAGCAGTATATGTCACTTTACTTCTGTAAGAAGAGATCAGTATCACTCATCTCATTACTAAGACTCCAGTTTCATGTTCCACCCCAACTCCCAAAAATTAGGTAGGGTTGCTTTACTAAGCCACAGCCTAAGGCAGAAATACAAGCAGGTGTACAGAGCAAGTCCTGAGGAATCCAGCCTGACCACTCATTTTGGACAGAGACAGCACTGACTTCATAAGTTTTACCACACCTCCCAAAATATTCTACAAAGAATGACCAAAGAGACCACTTCTCACACTCCTGAAAATTATTACAAGTCCCCAGATGGTGGAATCATCAATAGTTTTTTAAAACACCTTTAACAGAAGAGAAAGGCTGTTAAAAATCCCGTGTTCACAACACAACACTGTTCAGACTTAGGTCTTTGTGCTGTCTTCTGCAGCCTGTAGGATACCATTACTGTAGATTAATATTGAAAAAGAAACCCACTTGTAATTGTTACAATGAATATTGGTAATTGAATTAAACAATTAAATGAGATGATAGAATCTAACAAAATAGTATCTTTTAAAAAATACTAGTTATTAAAAAAAAACACAATGTTTTCCTTTTTTAAAAAATACAATTTGGGGCATTTATTGTCAAAATATTGCAAACATGCTCTTTTTTCCATTTAAAATGTGAGCTTTCAAAGCCTCTGTTTATGCTTCCATTTTGGCAGGTTCTGCAGGATTATTTTATTTCCCCAGTTACTACAGCAGTAAAATTATTCCAACTTAAGAAAAAATTTCCTATGCTTTGGCTGAAGAGAAAGTCCTTCAACCTTCCCGTGATATTTTAAATGAACAACCACAAAATTTCCAAGTAATGACTTAAAAATAGGATGCTACAAACTAAACTTCACGTATCAAGGGGGAGATGGGACACAAAAGGGCACTGATGACAGAGGTAAATGCAACAATAAATACATATTGAAGGCTGTGGTCTCTCTGCCAGCCGTCTGCAGTCCCTTAAAATCACAACCTAAGGGCTCAACTTCTTAGTTACCTTGAGAATCTCAGCTCGATGACATTCTTTTCTTGTCCTAAAGTTGTGTCCTACTTAAAAACTACTTGGTTTTGCCCCAGAGACATCTGTATTTCAGTTTTCTGGCTAATGACCACAGGGACTAGGTTGTGTTGTATGACCTCCATTTGTAGCTTGCAAAGAGCTTTGGGCTTGTTTAGAATAGGCAGAAAAAATAAAAGGAAGAAGGGGCCTGTGTTTATTTGCTATGTCGAGGTTTTCAAAATTCCAATATTTAATTGGATGGTTGGATTTCTTTTTATTTCTTTTTTTCTTGCTTCTTGAGGGAGAAGCCTTTAAGGCACAAAATGGCCTGAATTCACAGAGAACTTGTTCTGCAGCCTTATCAGTTGGAGGCAATTTTCACAGAATGGAACATTCCACATATAAGAAACTAGAGTTTCAGCTTTTTTCTTATTCTCTTCCCATACCCAAAGCAGCCAGCTCTCTTCCAAGTGGACTAAAAACAAGATTTCATTTGAGTGTACACGGATGAGAAGAGGAGGTAAAAAGGACTTTAAGAGGCTATGTGATATTCCAGATTTACTGTGCTTCCAGGCTTCTATCTCAAGTCTCAGTTTACAAGAAAAAGATGCTCTCTGAATACTCCCACAGCACACTCCTGAGTCAGGCTGGACTCTTTTCCCATTGCCCATCACTCCCAGTAGTGCTGGGACCGTGAGCCAAGCCCGTGCATGGGGACACCTGCACATCCCTGTCCCCACGTGGCTCATGCAGCTGCCAGCCAGGCACAGCTTGGCAAAGCCATCAGTAATTCCAACTCCTGCACCTGCCAGCTCCCCTGGATAGCTGTGCTAGCTCTGCAAAACCAACAGGAGCAGAGGCATGCAGAAGGAGGAAGGGAGAGAAGAAAGCAAGAAAAATAGGCTCTGAAATACAGGCTAGAAACAGACCTGCTGAGCAAAACTTCACCTTTTTGCAGTCCCTTTCCTGACAGCAGTTATGTTAATACTTATTTTCCACTTTTTAGAAACTAAAGCTACTTGTTTGTTTGTTTCTGAACAACTTAAGCCTCTGGTTTCTGAATTATCAGCAAAGCAATTTTACCAAGGGCTTTTATTTTTTTATTTTGCAACTTTAACATGTACTTATGCTACATTTTCTGCACATTACTGAGTCTTCACAACATACATATTCACTCAGCTTAGATTTATCAAAGGTGAATAGCATTTCATGTACAGCAAAGCTAACTTTAAGAGTCCTTCATAGGTCAGCAGGTAAATCCTGCTTTGATGGAAGTAAACAACAGTACACTTAAAGCTATTTCTGCCTTTAAGGCAGAGACTGAATTATGTATCAGGAAAGGAGATAGATCAAAATTACAGAACAGGAATATATTTTGGTTCCAGCCAAATAAATATAATTTGTTTTGCACAACTGCTCAAACTAAAATACCTATAAAGGAAAAAAGCCCCACAACTAGCAGCAGTTTCACACCACTTTCAAAAATATTAGCTTTGCACTATAAATGACTTCATTTCTCCAATCACACAGATTCATGATCAAGTCATAGCAAGTCACCACATGGTAGCAAGACAGGTTCCCACTGTATCCTCTCAGCTTGCAGGAATAAGGTAAGTCTCTAACTGCTATCTTCTGACTTTAATTCCCTAGATTGTGTGGCAAGTTGCACATGGAACTGCCACAGGCAAGATGCTACTGCTGCTGGGCCTGGGTAACAGCCAGGATCACCTGAATCATGTCAGGACCAAAGAATATCCATGGTGTCACAAAGCCATGCTCCCCTACACACTGGAAATGTTGTACATCTTGTTTCCAACCAGCTCTGGAGGAAACAGAATTCATAGGACTGGGTTCTCACTGCCTCTTTTACCAGGGTTGCTGGGACTTTGGGCCAGGCTGCAGTGTCCCTGTTGGCCTCAAGTTCAGGTAGTAACAGAAATACCTCCTTAACACCTCAAAGGATGGCTGATGTGCTCATACACTTAGCAATGCCAACCCAGAAATAAAAGCACTCCAAAAGTTCCTGTCATCCAAATGTCTCCTAGTATTTCTTTCCCCACAAATACACACTTTTAAGGCAAATCAGATCAAATACTTTTCCAGACATTACATTCTATTTTGCATTTAAAGAGACATCGCTATTTAGATTCTGTGGTAAGGATATGAAATGGAAATAGCTAGTGTATCATCTTCTGAAACCAAAGGGCTAGGAGGGACAGGCTCATATATTGCAGAGACACCAGCCTGCTAAAATACAAATATTTGCAAGTTGCTGTATTTGGGTTCCTCATTAGCTAAATTGATATCATTTCCTGCAATAAGGAGAGGGGGAAAGTTGGAAGCAGTGGTCCTATTAGGTTGTCATACTGGCATGTAACAACATAGTGCAGTAACATTTCTTGTGAAGACAAAACACTGATGTTAATTCACACTGCAGACAGAGGCATGAGCCAGAGGAAGTATTTATACACACACTCTCTCATATTGCATTCAAAACAGAAGCTCTGGAAACTGATATTTTTGTTTAAAGTGAAGTGTCAAGCTTTTACCCTGCCGAGAACACCAAGGCGGCTTCGCTGGAAGCAAGCAGCACCACAGAGGCAGCCAGAGAAAGTTTCGTGCTGCATTTGTACCAAATACAGCAGCATCCCTACATCCAGTGCAACCACAGACTGACAGCAGAGTGGTTTTCTCTAAACCACCCTTCTTTTTATTTTTCTCCATCTGAATCAATTTTTTTTTTCCTTACCCACAATCTAAATCTCCCCTTCTTCAGCTTGAAGTTGTTATGCCTTGTCCTACCATAACAGACCTTGGAAAAAGCCTCACTCCAGCTTCCTTGTACATCCTTTAAACGTTGAAACACCACAATGAGATCTCCTCAGAACCTTCTCTGCTCTGAACAACCCCAACTGTCTCAGCCTACACACACAGGAAAACCCTTCTAAGCCCTCTGATCATTTTCACAGCCCTCCTCTGGAGCTACTCCAACAGGTCCATGTCTGTTTTGTACTCAGGATCCCAGAGCTGGAGGCAGACCTCCAGAGAGAGCAGAGAGGCAAAATCCCCTCCCTGGACCTGCTGCTTTTGATGCAGCCCAGGACACAATGGGCTTTCCGGGCTGCAAGCACGTGGTGCTGAGTCACCTCCAGTTTTTCACCGACCAACACCCCCCGGTGGCAGCAAAAACCTACACTGACACTGGTGATGGCCCGGACCATGTGCTCGACCTTGCACTTGGCCTTGATGAATTCCATGAGATGAACAATAGGGAACATTTACATCAGCACAAACTGGCCGAGAGAGAGACACAAACCCTCAGCACCAACACATTCACAAAAGGCACATGGTCAGGGCAATCTGTTTTTCCTGTCCATGCAGGCACCCTGGGGCAAGGAGCTTAAACTTAGATGTCTGAGGTAAGGGGAGACAAATCCCACCCTTACTGACTCAAATGCAAACAGCTTTTATTTTAAGAAAGGTGATCAGCGCTAGAATGTGCTTGAGTCATTCTCGAAATCCAAGGCCACCTCTCAAATTCTCCTCCAGACCTCCAGCTTTAGGACAGGCTCCCCCAGCCTGTCAGTGCTTCCTACCACATTATCACTGCTCTGTGCATCCCTGTGACCACCTCTGCTTCACCAGGACAAACCACCTGCAGCTGGGGCAGAATGTCAGAAAAACATTTTTTTTAAATGTATTTTTATTCCTGATCTGTCGACTACAAAATTGTAAGCATCATTTATGCAGAGCGTTTACCAGAGGCAGGAGAGCAAAGGAGCAGGCCCTCACAGATACACAGTTTTGAAGCACATTATTTACCACTAATGATAGCTTTGTTTCTTGCAGAAGTTTAATTTCTTTTCCCATTACAGAGAAATACACACTTTCCCCAGGCAGGTCCCTATAATCTATGCTTGTCTTGCAAACCATGGCCACGTGAAAGACTCTGCTTCATAATAACATTAGTGAGATCGCTCAGGATGACTAGGTATATCTGCAAGACTTCATTCATGCAGAAATCATTCACTACTGAGGAATATACTTCAGGTACCTTCATTTTTCCAGGTATATTACCAAATTGATTTGCTCTCAAAAGCCAAGATGGGCATATACAGGCTTGCTCCTACTGCTGTGAAGGTTTTGGTCAGCAGAAGCCACACATGAGGAGAGGCGCTGTGTTGCAGATGTTATAAAAATGAAAAGTACAGAACTAGCCTGAAAAATGGCTAAAATCTAGTCAGAGCAGGCTGGATAGCCAGTGGGTCACCCTGCCTGGGCAAGGTGAGTGCACCTGAACTAGTTCTCTGCAGCCTCTTGCTGTACCTCCATCATGAGCAGCACAACACACTCATTATTTATATAGTCTACTGACCCTCCACCAAAGCACCAACACATTTGCACTGCTTTCTGTGCCACTACTTCCCCTCACCAGCCAGCCATTTTCTGTTGTAATTCTGAATCTTTGCAGGTATTTCTGAGTATTTCTTTCAGCTTCACACTACTGGGGAGGAGGGGGGGTGCCAGGGGGAAGGAAATGAGGGAATAAATCTGCAACCTAAATTGCGACTTAGTGAAGAGGACACTCCAGTTTGGATTGCTTTTACCACTTAGGAAGCTCCATGGCAGGTGGAGCTGTCATTAATCACACACAATGACAAGCTGCTACTCTCAATCATGCTTTGTGATCAAATTCTGCACTAATCAGGAGCTTCAGAGCAGGCTGGCTGTTCAGCAAGGTTAAAAATTCAGATGATATTTTCCTTAAGATTCCTCTAACATTTAGTAACAGAATCACAGAGAAAAAAAAAAAAGCCCAAACAACCCCCCACTGACAAACACCATACATGTGAAAAGGAACAGCTATACCACATGCTTTCAGCTGGACTGTTCTCTGTCAAGCACACAAAGTTCTTAAATGGACCAAAATTTGTCTCAGTCGTTTTAAGGGTAATCAACAATCCTCTCTCAAACCAGTTTTACAGCTGCACTTGGAGAATAAACAGGTTTACTTAAAAATGTCTTTGAAAAAATGCCATGTTCTTATAAATAAAAATTACAACCAAAACATTTTTTGTCAAGTCAGTATAAAGGGACCTTTATCTGTAATTTCAAAGTAATTAGGTGTGTCAGGAATCATGTGTAACACAATGGCACAAATACAGTTAGCAAGTTAGCTGTCAAAAAGTATTTATTTGTCTCGAGAGGGAGAACATGCTGCTCTCAATGGAGGGCCACATTTTAGTGGATGAGCTGCCTGCAGGAGCAGCCCTGTTCAGATCTCCCATCATAGGCAGTTTACAAAAACTCAGACTATACAGGTTTTTGAAAGATCGATAGCTAAGTTTCAGAAATAGCTAGAGTAAAAAGCAAAAAACAGTATCTAGGTATCTTGGCTTGGGGAAAGCATTCTCTGACAAAGCTCCTCTAGAAAGTGCCTGCTTTGTTGACTGTGCCAACCAGGAGCTTGCATGTGCCAAAAGACTGTGGTAAGCTGAGCCTTCAGAGAAAATAAAACTTTACTAAAAAACCACAGAGAACAAGGGCTCAGAATGGCCATGTGGACATACATGCCATGACCTGCTGCCAAAGTCATCTTGCAGCTAGGGACATCATTTAACTCCTCTTTTTTCAATTCTTCTCTCTGCCCCTGAATTTGGGTCCATCACTGATGCAAAACAGGAGGAAACTAGTGTCTCATGAATGCTGTTTCCTATACTCATCCATGTAAAGGGCATCCTGCTATTGTTGAACTTCTCTTACTCTCCCCTACAACTCAAACATAAATGACAGAAAACTTGCAGCTAAAATAATTTTTCTTCTAAATTTCTGAGAGAACACAGCTGAATCACAAGATTTAGAACACTACCAAGATGTCAGCTATTTATGATCTCTAACAGAAAAGTCAGAAATTGAGTGACTTACATTTCATTAACAGCCTTACTTATACAATTTAATTTTGGCTACTTACTTCTATACAGGGAACACAGGAACATAATTAAAGCATACGACCACAGTGATTGCAAAAGGTTGACTGCCCAGTTGGGGTTTTACCAAATCACACTAACTAGCTGTAGGTTAAACCCCTCTGCAAGATCTTGAGTGACCACTCACTGACTCTTTTTTACCAAGTAATTAAATTAAAGCCCTCCTCTCACAGAGGGGGGAAGAGCAAAACAAAAGCATCACAGACAGTAATGTCATGAGATCATTTACCTCAGCAGCCAGTTACTGTCAGCTAATACAGCATACAGAGGACTAAAGGGGAAATAAAACCCTCCAGCAATGAAACTGCCAGCACTTCAAAACAACAAAAAATAATAGAGAAAGGACTGTGACTTCATTTAACACAACATTCACCCCTTTGGTTTGCAAAGCCATTGCTGGTCACATCCTGCTGGTTTTGCTCTTTATTTCCAGCTACCAAATTGCATTTAGATACTTACTTAGCATGCTTTCTGTTTGTGCATTCTCAGGAATTACTGACACACATTCACAGATGGAAGGGGTACAGAATAGGACTTCAAAGATAAAGACCTTACACTAGAAGCATGCAGAGAAAAAAAATTACAGAGACACAGGGTAGGGAGGAAGACACCACAGACAAGGCCAGGCTGGATGAAGCTCTGACTTTGAAGTGTCTCTTTCCAACCTAAACCATTCTATGACTGTGAAAGGAGCAAGCATACAGCAACACAGAAAACCAAGACAGAAATGTGAGGATATCAGAAATTTGATTCCACCTAAGAGGAGTTGATTTTATTTATTTTTTCTTTTCCCCAGGAACAGTGACCACTGAATTCCTAAGACCCAGACAGCTTTTTAGTCATGCAGATCTTACTGCTGTAAGACTTGGTAAGCCTGTGTTGTCCAAACTGCAGTAGCTTGAGAGTCCTGCTGGGGGAGAGAATTCCAGGGAAACAGGGCAGAAGACAGGAGCCAGCCTGAATGTGTCCTCTTGGAGAGATAAACAGACTCATTTGCACATGCTGCATACACAGCTCTTCCACAAGGGATTTACATCTTATGAGTAGGTACTGCTAACTTGCATTTTCAGAAAACCTTAATTCTACTTCAGACATTTAGATTTTCCTTCTGTTTTGGGGGAAGTTTGCTACAGATTGTTTTTTTAAGACATGAAAAAGGGATGAACAACAACAAAAAAATATATGGTACTACACACAGCAAGGACAGTAACAACACCATTGCTGAAATGCCCAAGGGAGTTCTAAGCTAACCAGATACCAAGAGATGCCATAAAAGATAGAGGAGTAAAGCATCCTAAAACTCATCTTTATGACGAAGTTTCCTTTAGGTCTCCTGTAAACTGTTCTTGGGATCATCAACAATGCAACGCCAATGCAAAGTTCTATGTGAAGTCGCTGAAATGTATGCAGGCTCCCTTCCGCTCTGCAGAACTCCAATTAGTGTCTAATCAATAAGTTTATTTGCCTGCCTAAAAGTAAGATCCAACTTCTGGTTAACGTGGGAAGCATTTTTAATGAAGTAGGCTGATGCAGGTACTCTTTCTGGAAGGTAAATTGTTCTTGGAAGCTTTCCATTAAGAGACAGCGGAAACTCCACCACTAACTCTTAATTAAGTGCTCTATTGCTTTGGGTTTGTTTTTAATTATTTTTCTTTGTAGATAAGTCATTAATAATTGAGTATCTGCTTGCCTGAGTCATGACACTGTGAATGTACTAAAAAGAAAACCAGTGGCAGTTGTCCATCCGAGCAGCAGTCAGTAGAGCTTTAAAGTGGTCTAGAAGGCTTCTGTTCCTCCAAATTAATTTTAATCAGTTTTCCCCCATCCTCTAAAAATAAGCAGAATGGAAAGGCTTCTGCTTTGGAAACAAATTCACCTTGACAAACAATGCACTTTGCCACAACTGTGTGTTTATTTTTGCCTCTATACAACAACAGGCACCCACAAACTGCCAAGATGCTTTTGAAGATAGATGGGCACACAGTGACATCCCCACATCAGCCACCTGAGAGAGCTGTACCCACAGGATGTAGCATGTGCTACTGCTGCATGAACAAAAGGGCACCTTGCTTATATGGCACCACTTCCCTTGTTATCTAGATTAAAAAAAAAAACAAATTAAAAA
>WEIU01003020.1:1240008-1267088 GCA_013389925.1 Aegithalos caudatus
AAAAAAAAAAAAAAAAAAAAAAAAAAAAAACAAAAAAAAAAAAAAAAAAAAAACTCAGGACCTAAGCATCTAGGCAAGAAAAACATTTCTTCTCTTTAATAACCTACTTCCAGATATTAGTCTATGTAGGATTTTACATCCAGCACTCAATGACAAAATTGCTGTGCAGCAGAAGTGGTGATGCTCTCCCTTTGTAAGGGACAAAGTGGATTTTGGCAATCACTGCTTTTCAAAGTAATATTCTCCTACAAGTAAAACAGTCTCAATCTCCAACAGACAGAAAAAAACCTCCACCTTTTCAGACCCCCTTTTCTGGTCAGCCCTACCAAGCTGTTGATGCTAATGATTTTAAATAGCCTCATGGAGACAAGCCTGCAGGGTTGGGTAGGGTAGGGGGGAAGATGCTGCTCCAGTCACTTCATAGTGGCTGTATCATTTGACACACAGTTAGTCAAAATGCTATCTATTCAACACAGTGTGCAGCTAATCTAATCTAAAGCAGCATGCAGGCACTGCTGTGCTATGGAAACATTCAACAATGCAAACATGATTAGCCACATAGGTGGAGCTTTACATGCAATTGTTTTGTGAGAGAGATTTAACACTGCCACAGTGACAACATGGCCTCCCTCTTCACATCTGTCTTATCAAGACTCACTTCAGACTAGACTTTAACCTTGCCAGCTGCAATTTTCCTCTACTTCTTCCAAAGGGGCTCATCTTGCATCAATTATGGCAATTTAATAAAGAGGAAAAATATTAATAAAAGAATTTACTGCTTGTTATGTTTTTGGCCAGTCAAGTTGCACTACTGAGTGCTTAGATTGTATTAGGAACTTATAAAGTACACACACTAAGAACAAAAAATACTTTTGTCCTGTAAAAACAAACATGAATTAAAAAAAAAAACCAAAACAAACAGCAACCCACAACTCAAAAACCTCAATCAGACCTTAAGTTAAACAAGCATATTAAATAAAACACTCAAGGCTCTGAGTCAGGAATGCCCCAGAAGTATGGGAGAAGTAAAAGATTTCCTTCCAAAAAGTTTGACTGAGGTAAGGTAAAACCCAAGGATTTCCAAACTTAGAACTGGTAAGAACTAGTGTTCCTCCTGCAAGTGTTTACCTGCCACCATTCTGAGATGTGCCCATCTCTGTCAGCTCTCAGGTTTTCTCAAATTACTTTTGTAAATAACATCCAAAGGGTAGGGTGGCCTTTAGCTCAGTCCACTTCAGCCCAGCTAAGGCAATGATGTTAGTCAACCCCAAACTGCCAGCAATAAGCCTTTTGGCACAACCACTGGGTATTTCCAGAAGTATTATAGCAGCTTTATACAAGGTGATTGTGTGTGTATTTAAGGGCTGTTCCTAAGGTCCAGCCAACCTCTACCCCTAGGGCTGGCTAATCATGCCACAGTCCAGATCTCAATCATCACAAAACAGGTTGTGCTCGCCTTCCCAAAATGCAGGTCTCCCTGCAGTTGTGAGCAGTCTTGTGCTGCAAACTCACTTGAAAATATTAAATAAAAAAGATTAAAAGTTCTCAAAGAGGATTTAAATACAGGCAGCAAGTCAGCACTTCACTTCCTACAATCCCTTCCAAGAGAGATTAGGGCACAAGGGCTCAATACCTTGAAAGTAAAATAGCTACAAAGAATGTTGATTTTCTTTCCTAGAACAGTGGCCATAGAAGATAAGAGGAACAAGTACTTATGTTTTAAAACTGAATATGGAAGTATTCGAGATACTGCCAGTGAAAGCATTAAAGTGACACCATAAACTTCACACCTAGATTCTTAAAAAAATATTAAAACTTCCAAATAGAATTTAGGCCTTTTTAAATTTATCATTAATTTTGCATGCCTTCAGTGTATATATATATATACCCATAAATACATGTAAGTATATATATGCATGCAAATATATGCACACACACAAATTGACATCAATGATATGTCTGGAATGTAAAATAAAGCTTCTGAATTTTCACAAGAACAAATTTCAAAGATATATCTACTACTTTATTGTTGTTGCTTATTAAAAAAAGGGCTGAAATAAAAGGCAGCCTATCTTCTTACAGGTTAAATGGGACATTTGTCTAATAAAGGAGAATACTACAGCCCCTGAATGTCCTGTGAAAATAGTTGAAAATATTTGCAGAATTCTGCCACCCCAGCATTAATACTGAAGCAGAGCACTCTCTTATTACTCCCAATCCTCCCCTGAAACCTCTGCTATTTGGACAGCCCCGTTCACTATCCTTTTATGCCAACAGACACACAGGAAGGCAGATTTTAAAAAAAGGCGACCTAAAACATCTTTCCCATTTTATCCCTCTGCACTTGCATGACACCCCAGCAGCAGCTTCACTGGCCCCATCCCTCAAACTGTGTCATCAGATCTCCAACCCCCTTCCTCACTTGTGCCACAAATAAAATAAAGCAGGAATTACACGTTCCCTCTGCCATCAGACTAAGCCTGCGGCAAAGAAGTTCTAAGATACCTTAATCCTTTTGGCTGCCTTCCGTCACGCTGTGCCTCCTAGATGCTCACAGCTCTCCCCTATCACTCTGTAATAGTGCCAGCTGGCCTCTCTTAGCCAGCCTTTTTTTTTTCTAATAAAAAAAAACTCACTTTTTTTTTTTTAAAGTGCGGAAAAACAAACCCTTGAATGTAGTATTTCATTCATGGGTTGGTTCTTACTAAGTTGTGACTTGTATAATTAATCATAATTTACAGCAGCATAGCATGGGAATCATTATTTAAACATTTAAAAACAAAGTGGGTTGCTGCCTCTTTACAAAGCTGACATATTTAACACCCAAAACAAATCCTTTTACTGCTGTCTTTAAAACAAAGACACACATTTTTCTGCGAATGAGATCTTATTTTGCAGCACTTTCCATCCTCCTGCAGGAAGGCAGCTATTTTCAGCATTTCCCAATTATAAAAGTGATTTTACTGGGTGAAAAAAAATACTTACAGTTGCACACCCAATTTTTGTTCACTACCCCCTTATACCACTGAATGAGAATTTTCAAAGAAAGGATGGAGGGGCAGGAAGGGGAGGTATAGAAAATTGATAAATATTTCCCTTTTACCCACTATGCAACATTAGGAAGGGACAGACTTATTTTTAGCTGATTTTCTCCTACTACCAATAGTTCTTTGAATACATTTCCTAATGGTTAAACTACCATTACTCTAGCTTCTATGCTCATACTGGCAACTATTTATTTAGGCATTCTCTCACCATGGGAAGAGCAGATCTCTATTCTTCCTTGCATTACAGAGCCTTCTGGAGCAAGCAGGTTTATTTTATATCCTATAGGGCACAATAATGTAGGAATAAAAAGTTATGGGAGGGGGTAGAGGATAGGAAGGGGAGAACACATCATGTACTCCTGCTGATAAACTCAAAGCACTCAGCAAGATTTAAATAACTGTGGAAAAGTCTCAACTTGATATTCCTGGAGCAGAAGTTGAAAGCATGATTTTAGAAGACCAGAAGCACTATGCTCAATTCTACAGAGTCTAATAATTTCCTCAGAATCAGCTTGGTCTCAGTTTTGGTTTTAATTTACACAGAATAAAGTGAGCTTAAAAAATCCCAGAGACTAGATCAAGACAGGAACTGATGTGCCCCTAGTGATTGGGTTTTAAGAATCCCAACTCCAACGCCTTTTATGAGAATAATCCTAACATAATATTCTTGCAATTACGTTCTTCTTCAGTGTTTAAGTTTTTAATGACGGGTACAAAAACCAAAGCCCAGCTGAGTCCAAGTGGTGCCAAAAGGCTGATGCTGCCCTAGTGAACACCCTAGGAGAGCCTCACTTCTACTTCTCCACTAATCAATTGGACCAAGACAGGCACTTTCAGTGTTGTCACAGCACTACGGGAGAGATTTAACTGTTCCTCCATCCGGTTTATCTCAAGGACCTGAGCTTAGGAGTTCTTATGAACTGAGAGGGAGGTGATTCTGCCCCTCTACTCCACCTTCTTGAGGCCACATGTGCAGTGCTGCATCCAGCTCTGGGGCTCTCAGTACAGAAAGAACATTGACCTGCTAGAGCAGGTCCAGAGGAGGCCACAAAAATGACTGGAGGGATAGAACACCTCTTCTGCTAGGAAAAACAGAGTTGGGCTGCTCAACTTGAAGAAGAGAAGGCCCCAAGGAGAATTTTTTGTGGCCATTCAGTACCTGAATGGGGCCTGTAAGAAAGATGGGTACAAACTTTTCAGTAGGGCCTGATGAAGTAGGACAAAAAGCAATCATTTTAAACAAAAGAGTTGATTTAGATTCAATATAAACAAGTTTTTTACAAGGAGGGTGGTGAAACACTGGCACATCTTTCCCTGTGGAGAGGTAGTAGGTACCCCATCCTTGGAAACACTCAAGGTCAGATTGCATGGAGTTCTAAGCAACCTGAAGTAGTTTTAGACATCCTTGACCATGGCAGGTGTATTGAAATAGACTTTAAAGATCCCTTCCATTCCAAACTATTCTGTAATTCCTTGAACTGCATTCAGTATGAAGGTATCTAATTTGAATCTTTGTATTTCAACCACTGGCCACACACCTGACAGCTCTGCATTCAAATATTCAGCTCTGTGTAACCCAAAATGCTCTGGGTTAAGCACAGTCCATCAATCACAGCAAAATAAAAATACTCATATGGAAATAATGCAAGAAACCTTCTCTTAGGCAGGAGTATTAACCTTACTATTGGCTCTTGGCTTTGCTGATAAGCCTTGGTAAATGAAACATGTTTCCAGCATGCCTGAAAAGAATTCTCAGCCAGAGACCAGAAGGTCCAAGCAAGTTGCAGCCTGAAGTTAATCCAGATGATTTCCCATGACAACAAAAGGGAAAACCTATCTCTGCAGACTTCAGTGATCACAGAATGGCTTGAGATATGACATCATCCTGAGTTCAGTTAGACACAGATGACTGTTCCAGAGAGTTATGACATCCCATTGCTCTTCCTGCTCTACCCCAAGTTACTCATCAATCTGCTTTACCACAGGTTCTGAAATTAACTTGCACCTCTTCTAAAGCCATTGGAAGTACTTCAGCATTTTAGAGTGAGGTTGTAATACCCTGAAAATAAGGAGTTTAGCATCAAAGATGGCTATTTGTCATCTTCCAAACTTGTCAGCAATATGCAGATAATGCTGCACTGGAGAGCAACTATAACCAACTCCTTCAACCTGGTTTTTGCTCATTGTATTTCTCTAGATAAAGAAATTTCTTCAAAAAAAAAAAAAATCACTAGATGTATATGCCAGTCATATTTGTAACAGAATTAAGTTTGGTGACAAAACTTAGAATATTAGAAGCACACTTCAGGTGAGATTAATTACGAGTATACAACAAAGCAACAATACTGTGCTAAGTTACCAGGACAATATAAAGGAATAAGCCCTGGCCATAGATGATGGTACAGACATCTGTGCCAGGCAGGAGACTGATCAACAAATGCTTCAAAGAGAGCAGTTCTTTACCTGCAACCTAGGACGAAGAAACAGCATTCAGCTATGAGTAAAAATTCCTTGACATTCTGAATGTTAAAAACATTAAGGAGCTTTTGCTAAGTCACCTCATCAGTGTCTTTGCCACTGCAGTCTGCTACAAACCTCTGAGGCTCTTGGCTCAGGATCACTGTACTGATCTCCTCATTTGAGTCCTGCTTGGTGAAGCAAGAATAGATAAGAGTGCCATGATTCGTGTTCTACTGTTACCCAAGAAAATTTGCTGAGATACCTAGTAAGACATATGGAACTGTGAAGTGCTAACATCTGATTAAAACACAGTTCAATGAATTACAGAGTTTCTTTCCTGTACCTTACTCATAAAAAATTAATCGTGAGAAAAATCTCCTTGATACAGAGGGGGAAGAGCTCCATCCTACCTAATCATTCTCCAAGAATTAATGCACTTGCCAAAACAGCTCCTCTGCCACCTTCAAACACTCTGTTGCAGGGATTTGGCTTGTGACTGTGACACAAACCAGTGCCTCGTTCCTCACGTCGGTAGCATGGAAATCCTTCAGACACAGCTATTACCTCTCCCAACAGCAACATGAGAATTTCTTCTACAGTTAGTTTTCACTAATGGTATTCACAGCCTCAGAGTCAGAAAAGGATTTGGCAAGACTCACCCCAATTCCAGTTTGTACCTTCTGGAAAAGCTGTGCATAACAGGAGCAGCAGCTGCAGCTCCAAAGGGTGGAACATGAGAGCAGCTGGGCTGCACCACTCACCCCCCAGCATGACAGGGTGAGGTAAAGGCCAGACCCTGGCCCAGGAGGGTCTGCAACACCTCTGATATCTTCTAAAAAAATCAAACCTGAATCACAGAGCAACTGGGATGTGACAACACAAGTTTGCTGCTGTCTTGGTGGGCTGCAGGTACCTGGTTCTCCTGTTTTGAAGGACAACTTAAATAATACCTTTAAATTCAAACCAAAGAGTGCTTTGCAGTTTACAGGACCTGGTCCCCATAACTCATTTCCCTTTATCTCTCTGTTCTCAAATTTGCCAGTAAGTATCACAATAGAATCTAATTAACATTCACTAATGAGTGGGATACCAATTGCTAATCCAAAAGAATTTGGTTATGTGCAAGTAAGCAAACAAGTTAATGTACCATAAACTCTGTTTTTTTCATTTATTTTGACAAATGTAGTTTGCTTTTAATTATGATACTTCCTAGCAGACTACTTTGCCTGTCTATTTTGCTGAAGTTTGCTGAACTCCCACTGCTATTACGCTTTTCCTCAGAGCTCCTATTAAAAAAACCCCAGAAACCAACAAAACATAATAACAGAAAAACAACAACAACAAAAAAATCCCAAGACCAACTGATACAGCAAACATTGGCTTCCCCCTCTCATTAGTAATGAACTAGTAAAAGACCTCAAGAAAACTGCTTGAACAATGCTCAAAATTTTGTTTCTGAACGTCCACTGTGGGGAAGGATGCACTACTGATACTTCACTGTTCTGGAGAGGTTTTCATTTCAGAGACTTACAGCTCTTTGCAGAACAGATTTGGTATCTACCTATGCTGCTGATTTTCTTTTCAGGCTAAAGATGTCCAGCTGGGTTCAAAAGGAATTCCCTTTCTGTTAAAGAACGTATTCAACATTTTCCTCTGACTTAAGTAAAGATTTGACCAGTTTATGTTTTTAAATAGTTTAAGCAAGCTCTCCATCACTGGGAGTTTCCCTACTGCTGCCCTGCTTAGGATATTACTTAACTACTGAACTTGCCAGAAGTGCCCCAAGCCAGTTACACACAATGTTTCTGAAAACGTTCAGCGCTATCTTTAGTGTGTAACTGGCTTTTTTGGACTGTCCAACATGGTTTTAAGGGATACCTGCTTAAGAATGTTGAATTACTGATTTTAGTTTGTTGATTTGTGGAGGCTTTTTTAACATCAAAAGCAAGGAATTCTGTCCATATCCACAAGTTTTTACAGGGTAGTGTAAACCCTGACCTTTCTCATGTTGAAAGTACAAACCTTTGCCTCTTATTTAAGATGTAGGTGGAAGCTTGCATAGACAAATAATTAACATTAGATGTTTGGTGCACTACTGTACAAGACTGACTGTACAAGACTGTAAGCCAGGCAAGCTGGTAACTATAGGGGACCAGGCCAGCTGCAGTGTTTGTCTTCTGGTCTACAAAAAGATTGTGGTCTGGACTGTGGAGCTAGCAAGCAGACACACAGTTTGGCACATACAGCTTTGCTGGTTGGGTGAGGCATCACTGCCACATGAAAGTAGGTCACTTCAAGAAATGTTGCCCTATGAAAGCCTCTCAGTCTGGTTCTCAAGTGGCAGTCAAACACCAAAGAGGGAAATGAGTGCTCATGACCTCTCCAGCCTCAGGTCAGAGCATGTGCTGTCAGAGCACAGCAGGGTTGGCTTGGTTGCATGGAGTAAAAGAAGGTGGCCCATCCAGTCTTTTAGAAAGAACATGTTCCCCCAAAAGGGTGAAATACTTTAAAATGCTTTCTCCCAGAACCACCATTCAAAGCTTGAAGACTTGAAGTGTGTTCATGACTGATGGGGAGAAACCTCATCACACCAAAAACTAGGAAATAAGGCATTTAAAGATGGTAACTAATGAAAGGGAGGCAATGGGCAACATATTCTCAGGCTGGAAGCAGGCTCAATTTTATGAAAACACAGTAATTCCTTCTCAGATGGTTTTAAAATATGGAGATAAAACAATTCAAGTAATGCAAAGACTTGAGAGGTCTCAGCAACAAGATTAGTTATGAACAATGTCTTTGATTGCTACTTCTTCCTTACTTGAAACTTTTCAGGATTGCATAAGCAATACTACAACCTATCTTTAAGTGGAAGTCACCAATTCCATGCAGAAATGAAGCATTTTGCTCTCCTAATTGTTCTCCTATTCTCCACAGGCCACATTCTTCCTTCTTCCAAAAGGAGTGGGATTTCCACTTGGGCCATCCATGGCTGCATCCCTCTATCAGCAGCTGGCAGCCACAGGTGCTGGACACTAAGGCAGCAGTGCAGCAGGTAATCCTCTTAATTCTCCTTTAAGTGCACGCAGGAAAAGCTCTATCATCTCCTTCCTTCACAGCCAACTTTCCTTTTGTGGATGTTTCCCTTCCGGGCAGTGCTTCAGATTTCCAACATTCTATTTGTTCCGGTACTCCCACTTACAGCCCTTGTCTCTGCAGCAATATTACCTCCTGCTGCTCTGAGGTCAGAGCCTCAGCTCTGTGCCCTAAGGATACCCTCGTGCTGAAGTTTCAGTGCTACCCCACAGCCCCAGCTTTTCTGTGCTTATCTGAGAAAGAGATACCTGAGAGCTGCTGCTGGGGTCTGGGCACCAGACAACAGAATGGTGTAAAGGGCTTTTCCTACCTCATGACTCAGTTTTTATAAGCAAAACCCCCACCCATGGGCAATACAGAATAATCCCCACAGTGATCCAGCAGCAACAGGATGAGGACTACTCATCAGGACAGCTTCTGACAGACCATGGCCCTGCACCCAGTTCCATCAGCTCCATTCAATGCTGTGCCAAGGCACAGGCTCTTGCACAGCATTGGTGCTAGAGGTGTGATTTTGCACTGTACTGCAGATTACTCACCCACGTTCTTCCAGGTTAGCAGAACACTGCTGACTCCTTGCAAGAGGCACCTCATTTAAGGAACTGAGCAGTTTGGAGTAGCTGCCTCAATTCAACAACTCACACTAGCAAAAATTATCTCAGACAACCAAACCATTTAGGACCCTGTGGCCCCAATCTATGCTAACATCCTACAAATTCCCAAGCCAAAGACCATGCATTCCCTTTCAGCACGATGACAGTTCCAAGGCAATCTTCATCACAGTCTCCTTTGCCAAGCTCAGAAAAACTTGCCTCAGTCACAGCTTTGAAATAATTTTTTTTTGCTTGCTAGGGCTCAATTCCATAGGTTTTTTGCCACTTCTTTGCATCCTGTGTTCAGCAGCTCCCTGGCAAGGTCTCTGGGACTGTCAGCCATCACAGAGGCACTGGGGCAGACTGAGGGCATTGCTACAGGAGCCTACCACATCCTACAGCCCAGCACAAACTGAAATAAGGAACAAATATTTCACAAAATAAAGTGGCAAAATTCAAGTGCTGAAAGCCACAGGCACTGTTGTGGCAGCACATGACAAAGAAGATTTCTCAAGGGTTTTTTTGAGGGGAAGGACTATTTTGCTTTTGGAGAAAAATAATAAAAAAATAACATTGTCTTGTCTCTGTCTATTCTATGATAACTAGGATGGACAGGCACACTAGAAGTAAATTTCATCCTTACAAAGCCAACCGAGTCCCTGGCAGCGGGACAGATGTGGTTTTACTATCACCACTACAACCTGCTCAAAGCACAGGCAAAACTTCACCTCTGCACAGCAGCCAAGAGGCACCAACCCACCCCTGAGGGCAGCTCACCCTTGAGACTGCCCAGGCACAAACAAACAGTGCTGCCCCCCAGGACAACAGATTGCTGGAGCCCAGAGAGAAATGTGCAAGTCGCAATTTCTGCCACCAGAACTGGGAGTACATTTGATCTGAGCGCCTCAGGCAAATCCCTTCTCTTCCCTGCATCTCAGCTTCCCGGCTCCTGGAGCTTTGCAAAGCCTGACACGAGGCACTGCAGAAATGCAGAAAGTCACAGAGCAGAAACGGCACAACAAGGGCCAAACAGATGCAATCACCTCAGATTTTCTGAAGATGGTTATTTATTTATTCTCACAGTGTTTCAGGAGTGCTGGAACTCTGATGCTGAGAAGTCTTAACTGTGATAAAGGTCCAGCGGTTGTCAACTGAGTATTTGCTTTAATCACATTTGATGATGTTCTTAAAGCTGCCTGCCAGCTTCTGGAGTCATTTGATTATATACAAGTATAACTTCAAAGCAAACAGGCAACGGATACATTTTTATTTGTTTGTTTCACTGTTTACAAGTGATATTTTCTTAGAATTTGCAGTGTGAAGGAAATGCACAGTACTTGCTTTTGGATCTAATTTTTGTGAAAATTGAATAAAAACAGAAAAACACCAGCCAGAAAAATCATTTCTACCCCCCAGTAATTAAGTTCCCATGAAGGGAGGGAAAAAAAAAAAAAAGAAAAAAGAAAAAAAAGAAACAAAACCTTGCTATTCAGCCAACTTTGTTTAAGATATATTTCATAAATCAGCCATGTTCAGCTTAAATCAGCACAAATCAACAGAGAAGCAGAAGCCTTGAGGCAACTGTTCAGACACCTGAGAAATGACAGCCAGAAGCCAAAGCCAGAGAGAGAAGTTGGGTATCAAGTTTTTTTAAATTATATTTTAAATTCAACTTGACTCATTATAAAGGCAACACAGGAAAATAGGTGGGATGGGGATGAGACACACAAGTAGAGATGAGCATTGCTCAGCTGGGGGAATCCAACACACATGGATGTGTAGACCTGGAGGACTCCAGCACAAGCCTGTCTGCATTAAAGATACCAGTGCTCTGGCCCGAGCTGACAGAAACCTCAGGGACTGCACAGCTTGTCAGACAGAGAGGGCATGCTGTACACTGAGTCATACTGCTCGTTCTTCCCCTCCTCTCCATGATCTGTTCCTGACAGTAAAACCAGAAAGAGACAAAACTTAAGTGTCTAATTCTGAGCACAGTAAGGGAACAGCCAGACTTCAGCAAATCACCATCTCCTACTGATGCAAAGCTTGGTAAAGAAAGGAAACCTGTGGCACTGCAGGACCCTTGATACACACACGAAAAATGAGAATTTCTTCACATTATCCTAGTTCCAAAGACAGGATAAGATGTAATTCAGATTCCCAAAAATGTCCTCATCTGTAAAACCGTTCAGAGGAGCCACTGATCTTAGCAAAAGGGAAACTCCTAACCTTAAAAATATCAATGATAACCTGTACTAAAATAAACAGAGTAGATCAAGAAATTTCATCTCAAGGAGAGCAATCCAGACTCTCAGCTAAATTCCTACGGGCACTGTTCTGGAGACGTCACAGAAAAGCCTGAAACAACTGCTCAGTGAGGCAGGGAAAACAATACCAAGAAACCTTCAATGTGTTAGCTTGAGGAATAATGCAGTTTTGAAGTGCCACTATCAAATCAACAGTATTGCTTCCTCACCCTGTGTTAGGCACCCAGATCCATGGGAAATACTGGAGACTCAGAGAAGGCTCAGAGGACCATAACAACAGTATTTTGGATGTGGAAAAGCTTATTTGAAGGCAGACTGAAGACTGGATAGCAGACTAGGGATGAAATAAAAATGTAAAATCATGACTAGCAGAGAGAAATCATAACTTCAATTTCTCTCTTCTTGATTGCATAACAAAGGGAAATTCAATAAAAGCTACAAGTTACAGAAGAGATAAAAATAAGATAGTCTCAAACATGTCTAACCAGACTGCAGAGCTTGAAGCCAGAAGTTGTCAAGGCCAAAAAAAGCAAGAATTGCCCCAAAGCAGACACATATGATTAAGAACATCAATAGATTTAAGAGTGTATGATAAAACAAATCTTGGTACAAGGTATTAAACTTCTGGGATAACCCCTGAAAGGTATTGTGAGACAAAGATAATTACAACAGCCCAAATCAAAATACCATTTTTCCTTTTATAAATGGTTGCCCTTGGGAACAGCTCGAAGTAGGTATTTGATTAAATGGACCTAAAGTCTGGCAGCTCCATGGTCAGTCTGTTTTTAAGCTTCATCTGGACAAAACACATTTAGCCCATTAAAAGCATTGATTTTTCTTCTGAAAAACACTAACTTAAATATTTTATTTTAAAATGAGTACCACAAACTTAAATTCAGACAAAAAAAAAAAATCTTATTTCCCATCTTTCCCAGGATCACAACTGGACCAATAAGATCCATGTGATAAACAAGTTCATTCCTAATGCATATCAGTTAACCACCTTAGCTGCTCGAGAAGGTAGAAAAACTGTAATATTAAAGATAACGTCCTCAAAACATACCCAGTTCTCCAGAAGCAGAATTTACTTGCTGTTTCCTAAAATAACAGCTTATTTTAGCAGTAATAAACCCTGCCAAATTCCTATAATACTGATAATAACAAACAATACATGCAATCACCACCATATAAAGTTAGTTACTTTCAGCAGAAGCTAAAAATCAACCTATGTAAAAAATTCTTGTTTTAGAATTTTTGGTTGAGTTTTGCTTTCTTTTTTTTTTTTTATTGGTTCTCACATTATTTTGAGGGTTTTCTCATTAGCTACACCAAATATCCATCCACACAACTAGTTTTCCATCTGCAAAAGAAGATGAAAAAGAAGTTCAGATTAGACACTAGGAAGAGGTTCTTCACTGAGAGGGTGGCTGAGCACTAAAAGAGGCTTCCCCAAGGAAGCTGTCACAGCACCAAGCCTGACAAGAGTCCAAGCAGCTCACCTTCTGCACCATCAGCAGGCTCCTGCTCCCTAAAGAGAGTGCTGGTCAGACAAAACGTTGTAAACAGCTGGTTTGGTAATTAAAAACACATGGATTTTCTCCCATTCTGTTCAAAGCTGAAGGTCCTGAAAATATTCAGGTTTCTTACCCAGGCACATGCTGCCAACTCCTCAGTTTATTAGTGGACAGGCTGCCTCAGAGCATAAAAGCACAAAAATAGGGAACTTGTTTTTTTCTTGCTTTATTTTGGAGTTCACAAAATGCAAAGACAGTTCTTTTGCTGCTTGCTGCTTAGAAAAAGATTTCATACAAGGCAGTCACCTGGCTCAAAGGAAAGCATTTCCTCCCTCCCACCCCCCTCCAGAGGTGCCTTAAATCAGTGTTTGATATCAGCCTGAGAAAAGCAGCAAAGTAAGCAAAAGATGACAAGTAGTTCTTTTTAATATGAAAGGCTTCTGCCAAGGCACATTAAAATACTAATTCAAATGCAGAATAATCAGCATCTTTGTAAGATTTCAGTCTGGTATTGGCTCCTTCTGTCAAAAACCACTATTGGCTGTGTGGTCCTACTAACAGAAATAACTCAGAACTTTGCCACAGACCTACATGCCTCAGTGAAAATACGTTGAAGTCACATGTCTTTGAACATACTTTGGAAGCAAAGGAACTGTTTCTGATACAAGAACAATAATGGTAACAAGTTAGCACCAAGATACAAACAGCAGTCAGGTCAAACCCTGAAGTCCCTCTGTAGGAAACCTAGATATGAGCTTGTTTTAGCTCAGAGTTACACTGAGACCTCATATGGTCCTTACTAATGGAATGAGAAGCAGCAGTAGTATCTACTCCCAATGTAACAGCAGGGAAACCAGATTGCAAAGTTCTTTTGCTAATATGAGTTACTATCATGTTGCGGGAGCCCTGCACTGTTGCAATAATTGCAGATTTAACAGGCTTTTTCATCTTTCTTACCTTCCAACTCCCTTTCCTTCAGAACAGCTTAGTGCTGCCATCTACTTTTTTCTTTTTACCCTAACAGGTTTGGGGTTTTTTATGTTAACAAAGTTCTTAGCAGACTAATTCACCCACTACAACACACCCTCACTTAAGTCTTTACAGTTGGATCCCCACGTTTATTTGTGGTCCAGCTCATCACCACAGGCAAAATTAAAACCCAAGAGAACAAAATGCAGAATCACATCCAAAATCCTTTTAATACTGATTTACACTTGAGCCCTCAAATGTTAATATAACCCCACAACTCCCTCAACTCTTAACCACAAAGTATCTTTTACAACCCTCGGCGATATTAAGTTACTAAATTCAGTGATGACAAGGTGGCAAAGACATAGGTCTTTATCAAATCATCTGGACAGTTCTAGAAAGCAAATTTATCTAGCTAAAAATGTTACTCAACGTTTTAGTCCTAGAGAATTAATAAAATTCTTTTATAGGTCATTTATTTACACAGACACTAACACTGCTGGGAAAAAATTATTTCCTGGATAAAGGATATCTCATCTGAATAAAAAGGCTAAAAAACATTGAGGTAGTTTAGTAGAAGACTGCCTGCTGCTGCTGAGGCAGAGCTAGTCTTGAGTAATCCTTCACTTCACTTTTTCATTGCAATCATTTTAAGGTCTGAGCAATTGTTTCCACACAGCCCCCCCAGCCATCGTTTGTTGAGGGTCTTAACTCTATTTTGCACAGAAGAGTGCCCAGACAAGAGCACCACAAAACCCCTGGAATAACAGGAAGCCAGAGCATCTCTGCCATCCCACTAGCAGCACACTAAACACACAGGCACCCATCCTTACTGCAGGCATCTGCCCTGAGGTTGTGCTCCAAAGAACTAGGCTTGTGCCTTGTATCTTTGTCTCACTTCATTCCAAACGAGATCACTATCCTCTGTGGATAAGGGCCAGATTCTCAAAGATCAAAAAGTCTCCAAATCTCCAATCAAATAATTCAGAGCACATCCCACACAGATGCAGAGAATGTCCTGCAAAGAGAAAGGCTTTTACCACTGCTCTGCCTCCATGTCCCAGCACAGGCTGTTCAGAGCCCTGCCCAGGTTTGCAGCTTGGTCTCAGATGACCCCAGGCCTCTGCTGAGGCTGCAAACAAGTCATAGGGGCTCTGCTAGAGAGAATATATTTATCCATAGGGAATCGAAGGGAATTAATCACATTTTATGTGCTGTATCAGGCCGACGAAGGTCACACATCTGAACTAGGGCAGCCCAACCTTCAGCACAGATGTCAGCTTCATGAGGAAACACCCTGAAAACTGGCCAGAAAAGGTATTTTCAGGAGCAGATTTTTTTCTTCCCTCCTGCAGAGCTTTATTTCACAATGGATGAGTCAAAAAAGCAAAAACCAAAATCAAAACACAGTTTTTAGAATAAAAATTCATTTCCTAGCTGTCATCCTTGGATTTTGCATATCATGCCTTAGCATTAACTGCTGCCAAACACAAGATGTCAGGTCCATCTGGCAGATGTACACTTCCCCAGCTGCCAAGTGCTTCCTTTAGATCCAGGGGCTTCGCTATTAACTATATTCGCAAATTCCAGCCTCCTGAAAGAGTCGGGCTTCTGAACAGCAGCCTCTGCTTCCCAGTGCCCTGGAAAGGGAGAGCAAGGCTGCACTGCAATCATCCACAGCATCTGCTGCACTTGTGTGCTAGGGAGGGCAGTGTTCTGGTAACTGATGGCTACACCAGCTGTGGGAGAGCTTTAAGGAATTCCTTTCTCCCCAGATTATCCCTAAGTAAAATTAGAAAGTATTCAGAAAGCAGAGGGGAAACCCAACCATTCAAGCCAACATCATTACTTATTTACATATAAATACAGCCAGGAAATAAGCATATGTATTTATATATAAACAAAAAAGCTATCTGTACAATGTTTCATACATTGCTTTCCCGTCCAATATTTACTACTTTATTCATGACTTAAGGAAAAAAACTTTTTCCCCAAGAAACTGGTGATAAAATGCCCTCTGGTGGGCGTGACTGTGGACCTCTACATCAACAACCACCTCCGAAATAGTTTGGAGCCCTCGATATATTCCTGGGATTACTATTTTTAATGAAGTGAGACAAAGCACATACTTGCCTTCCAGAAGAAGCAGATACACCCCTGACTAACAAGCCTGTTTTACTGCTCACTATCTCCGAATTAGAATCATCTCAAATTTTTTTTAAAATCCTATTAAAATAGTTTTAAGAATCACAACATTATGTAATGTTCATTTTACCTCTCCAGGATATATTTTCACCTTAAAAAATAAGCAATTAAGAGAAACAAAAAAGTGGCATTAAGTTCTGCTTTGCCTCAGCATAACAGAATCTTTGTTGACTGAACTGGAGAAAGGAGGGGTGGAGAATAACAGCATTTTCAGAGCTCATGAATCATTTTTGTCCTGTTAAAGCACCAGGCACAACTAGGGAGGCAGCTCTAACTGTACAGGCAAAAAAATAACAGCCCTTGTTCCAGAACAGTTTATTGCCTAAACAGAAAAATCAAAGGTTGAAAAAAAAAACCAAAAAAAAGAAAACCCCTCAAATATAAATTCAAGTTAACATGATGTTTTATCCTTCAGATGCTCAATAATTGTAGGTGGTGCTTTCATTAATCTGAAACAAGATAAGTCTAAAAAAAGAGAGCTGAAGGTTTAAGATTCAGTGACAGAAGAGATAATGCAGCAACTTGGGGGCACAGTGCATGCACAGCTACTCTGAGAATATATATATACATATATATATATATATCTGTAAAGCAGAGTGGTTTGGCAAACCAGCCACACTGGAAGAGGAGAGCTGCCAGGCAGATGGGACTGCACAAGCCTGACCCTAAAGCAACCAAAAAAAGCTGCAGTTACACACAGAACTCAAGATGACCCCACATAGTTTCTAGGGATTTTTTTGTGTGCGTGTGTGCGCAACAGCAAAGCTTCAGAGTGTCAGCTAAATAAAAAGGCAGAATATAACACTGAGGTCACATGAAGGAAAATGGAAGAACTCTACTGCTTTCCAGAGTTCCCTGGAAGGTCTTTGTGCTTCCATTTCATACAGATTATGGCACTTTCTTGGTTCATCAGGATGGAGAGATATTTGTGTCCAGCTTCCACAGTACAATTTGCAGTTAATTGTTGCTTTATGCCAAAAATATTTGCAACTTTCCACTATACATGGAATGTGAAGCATTTTCTGTCTTTTTATAGATGTTTCTGGGCAACAAAACCTTACTCATGAAGTTGTTCTGGGGTATAAAGAAATTATATAATTTAACATTCATGCCCTCCTTTTGCCTTCAGAAAGAAAAACAAGAAACTGTCAAAACGGACTCATTTCTTTGACACGTGCCTTTATCCAAGTCCTGCATCCCCGCTCCGTACAGAGCTCCTTCTCTCTCAAGTGGCAGAAAGGTCAGATAGCAATGCTTAGAGCCTGCTCTGGGCTTGGCTAGGATCAGAAACTTTTCTTTTAAAATTCTTTTTGGCCAACAGCCCACACAGATTCAGTGTTACATTTACCTTTCTTTTCCTGAAGACAGAGGCCATGGGTTTCACAGAACAATGCTGTCACTTGGTGTTCTCCTGTATGAGCTTTCTGATCATCATTCTTGCAAGCATCTCTGGACATTATGTTGACTGCAGATGCAGTGAAACATATTTGTTTTATTAGATATAGAAAGCTAAGATTAAATGGTCCATTTGTGCGTGTAATAGTTATATACACAATGCCCAGGCATTAATCCTAAATTTTTGCCTAAAATTAAGCATAACATTATCTAGGTAAAATAAGCACTGACATTTCTTGGATCTTATCCTTGTAGTTAATCTTGAGGTTTTTTTAATCTTTCAGTTTTCTAATCAAAAAGATAGCCCAAGGCTGAACAGTTCTGATTGTTGTTAAATTTCCAATGTTTTCTACATAAAAATAAGGGTTTCATGCTTTGTTTCTAGAGGAAAACTGTCCTCTTAAGCCAACCCTGAAGTGGCTATAGTCAAATTCAAGAGATGACTGGTCTACTGAAAGCCATGAAATGATAGAGCCTAATTTTACAGGATAGTATTTAGACAGAAAAAGACTTATACTAAGTCATATGTGATGCCATTACATCAAATATCCTGAGGAAAATTGAGCCTGTTCATGTTCTCCTAAAGTTGAATATCTGCCTGATAAAAAGTGCAGCCTAAAACTAGGCAAGAAATGGCTAAGGAGGATTTACACTTGGATTACATCCAGCAGAGAAGTCTAACCAGCCCCCTGGCTTCCCAACATGAGTGCCTGATGATGCCCTGGTTAACCATCACCTCAAGGAGGAGATGCCTGGGCTCAAGTTGCACCTGCACTTCCACCATAAATTAGTGTTTAAGCTTCTCAGCCTGACCCAGCTGGGTGCCATTCCTGATCTCCAGCCCCCACCACCTTAAATTTGCCATCAGGGCACTGCAGCTGTATGCAGTTCTTTGAATAAAGATGCCAGCATGGCACCAAAGTTGGGGTTTTTGTTTTACTTGTATTATTCTTGAAATACAATACTTCAGTAACTTAGCTGCTGCTGCAACAACAGTATTTGTCTAAGAATAGTTTTTAGAAGGCTTGAAGGATGCTGCTGTGAACTGTTCAAGTGTGATATTGAAACAGTGAATTTAAGGAAAACTTGCTTCAATTTCTTTTTTAGTAAGAATATACCCTACACACAGACACAAATGGGCTTTCAAAATTTCTCTCTGAGACAGAGGAAAAACAAATAAACCAAAATAAAAAGTATCAGGGCAATCACAATTCCCCTCTCCATCTCTGGCCACAGTTCTGTATCCAAGTACTACTTTTAAAGTCAATCTCACATTTTAGGGACTTCAGGCAAGCCTTATTATTTCCTTAATTCCTATACCATTTCTATGGTTTTTTTCTCCTCCAGGTAACTCAAATATCGGCCACAACCTCACACTGCCTTTTAGCTCCCAGAGACATAAGGCTGTGATGTTGCAAACTCTAACTGCCCAGATGTTTAATCGTAAAACTATACACTTTTCTTCCAAAAAGGAAAAACATACTATGGAATAGGCTTTATTTCAGAGATTCAATAAACCTAAAGAATGGGTAGAACATTTATCTAGCGTTTTCAGGGTACCAAATGTAACTTCATTTGACAGCACAGATTTGGGCTAAGGACAAATCTGGCACATTTCATATAATAGAGAACCGAGGGAAAAGAAGAAAAGGTACTGAAGCACCTGGACCATACAAACCAGAAACAAGCAAATATTTCCTTCCCTCTCTCTTGCATTTGCTGTCATCTACCGAGATTTGCAGACTTTTTCTTCGACCTCAAGACCTTCACAGTTGAATTTCACAAGTGATTTGTTCCTCAGGGTAGAGAAGTACTGTGCAACATCAGATACATATTGGAATATGTCAGCTCCACAGGTGTTAACTAGATCAGGATTTGGTCCACAGTTCAGCAGCTCTTGTGACAATTCACACATCAAGATCAACTGAGAGGTTCCCCAGGAGGTCCCACGCAGCCACAACCCACGCTCTTATGTGCTACAGGCAGCTTTTAATCACATCTTATTACATTTGTTTGCAGTCTTAAGGCTCAGACCTCAGAAAGCAAGCGGGAGGTTCTTACTTTCAGTTTCATTCAAAGACCATAAGGAATAAAATGTTGGCATAGACAGCCAAAGCCTCACGAATTGTGAATTTGAGAATGGGCATTCAATCCAGCCTGCAGAAAATCCAGACTAGCATCAGTGTAAAAGAGATGAGTTAACTCACCAAAGATCAAACCCAACTTTCATTTACGCCTATGCAACATTGATTTCTGTTAACTACATGTGTGTAACCGGGGGCAACATTTGATCTGAAGCCTAGTACCTTGATGCCCAGCTATTGTAAAACAGAAGCAAAAGGTAACTACAAACATTTGACTGATGTTGCCTGCAAGCAGGGCATTGCAGACAGCTCTACCAGCAATTCATATTGACAAAATTAAGATGGGGTACGGCAAACCTCACAACTAGAAGTAATTGCGCAAATATTTGGAGTATTCTTAAAAAAATATAAGAAAATATGACACTGGGGATAGGCAACATAAAGCCACAGACCAAGAAATAAGCTACTACATGCAAATACATGCAAGCTGCTCCCAAGTTAATTCTCCTCTTAATGGAATATTGATTGGTATGCTCAATGTTTAGAAATCTGAAACAGCATGGGGGGGAGAGAAGGAAGGGAAGACACTCAGAGGAGTGACTTTTGTTTAAACGATACATACTTTCCTCATATGATCAGCCAAAAATAGCATAATAAAGAGGGCAGTGCAGCACATTTAACATTTTGCCTTGCATTTTATTAGTAAGTCTGTCAGAGACGACCTGGGAGTGTTAGTCACACACTTTTTGTGCCCTTCTACAGGAAGAAGGCACAGCATTTATCATAACCTCTCATCACACAATATCTTTAGTGTGTCTGGTATTCCTCTACTCCAAGTAGGATGGATTGCAAAGTGTCTGTGGTAGTAGAGAAGTTTTCATATGTAATCTATTGAGTTGTTTGCACAACTGGGGAGAAACCTACTGTCTGGGGGGAAAGCAGGGCAGTCTACTGTCATGAGGAACATCTGGCTAAGCTTTGTTGCATCTACTCCTATCCTTAACTGAGAAAAGAGGATGAGAAAGAAGCAAGTTGCATCTTTGAAGCAGGTATTTATATGATCCAGTCTTTAAATAAAACCCTTAAAAAATATAACCAGTATCTCATAATCAAGCAGGCACTTATTCCAGCCTTCCAGAAGTTTCTCTCTACTCTAGTGACTACCGGTAAAATTTTTAAGAAATGTGCTTTTTCTATTCTTATCCTTCTTTCACTCATGGAGTCTTCAGAGATATCACTTAGAGCCTCCAACTCATTTCACTAAAAAGCTACTCAATAAGAGGGGAAAGGTAAAACAAACAAACAAACCAAACAAACAAAAAAACAAACAAACCAGAAGAAACAATTTCCATTACCATCACAGTTCCTGGCCCTAATATTTCAAGCAAAAATGTCATGCTAAATAGCTCTGCTAAGCCATCTCTTATTAAGGATACACTTAGGAATATCACTTAGGCAGTATCAAGGAGCCATTTCAGCCATTTCATTTTGTATAGGTCAAGACAGCTGAAATAGTTTGTACATTTCACATACATGTATATTTTGGGGCCCTACTGCTTGTATTAGAACATAAGAAACTTCATACAGAATTAGCAGCTTTTCTGCCACAGCTTTTCCAAATGTTATGAAGGGTTAATGCTCAAAAAGATACAGCTTAACTTCATTCTGCAGCATTTCATATAGTTTCTAAAGTATTTTCCAGGCATTTATATACCCAACAACATTTTGTAATATGAAGTGTTCCAATTTGGCATTCTTCCACCCTTGGCAGGCAAGAGACAATAAAAAAATCAAGAGAAAGTGAAAAATGAAGTTTCTGAAGTATACAATATGTTAGGAATCATTTAATGAATTCAGGTGCTCAACAAGCTACAAATCAACTGAACTTTGCAATACATATAGATTTCAAAGCACAGGTAAATACAGCTGCATCCACTTTAAAGTTATTCCATGTTGTGTGATTATTGCAACGAACTTCCTGAACTCTTTCACCTCTCCTTTTGATCTGGGGCTTACCTGTGGCTGGAAAAACTAACAGCATTTAAATTCTTCTCCCTCTAATTAAGGGGAAAAGCACGTTTAAGCCTCAGACTAAGAAAATAAACCTTTCTCCAAGTAGCTACAGCATGCTGCAATCTGCAAATCCACCAACACTGCTTTTGCAGACCAAAACCAAAATCCTACAACAAGGTCTGACAAAGCAGATCTTAGAGCAGAGTTATCCAATTTAAATATTAATTACTCATCAGCATGGACTTTAAGTAGTGTCTGAAGCAAAAGGCCTTAAATCACACTTTAAATTCAGGATTTCTGAAGTCTGCACTGTCATGCAGATCTTGGTTTGGGTGTGGAGATTTTGGGGTTTTTCTGGGGGGTTAAAAAAAAAAACCGCACAAAAAACAACTGAAGACAGATAATGAGTCTATCTTCAAGATTCAAAAATATGAAGAGATATATGAATAAAGTCCAGCTCACCAAAGTAGGCACATGTTGAATTTAAGTCCTGCTACCAAACGCTGCTATTGCCTCAAATACCTCTGTATCAACTTGAAGGATTCTTCACAGCATCTCTCAACTACACTGACAGTCCAAGAAACACTCCTGCCACGGCAGACTTAACAGCTTTTAGTTAACAGCAATGTTGCAGAGCAATTTTATCAGTGGCATATTTTCTTACAAACTGCTGCACTGAACGCGTTCCAACGCACACCTTGAGATATAATCTGCTTCCCAATCAAACTGTGTGCTACCTGTACTTATGTAGAGCTCTAAAACTGGAGACCGAGCCAAGAAAAACCAAACCTGAACAGAAATCCCAGCACTTAACATCATACTGTAATAGATGGTAAGGTATTAAATAAAAACACAAATCACAGAATGTTACAAAAGGAACACTGAGTTCATTTTAAAATAAGTCTCTGTCTATAGCTTCAGCAGACTGTTTCACAGAATTAGTATAATTATTGCAAGCTAGCACTATACATTACCTGAAATTTAAGACCACCAAAAAACCCATTCTGTTCTGAAGTTAATGCCAGTTATGGCCAAAACACAAGTTATGAATATCTGAAAACCCAAACCTAAGCATTACAGATTAAAAAAAAAAAAGAAAAGGCAGCACATAAAAATTAGACAAAATGGTCCCATGTTCCACATATCCTAATCCACAACATAAAATTATTTATGGAAGAGTGTGACTAGGAATTCAGTTAGTGTCATTTATCAGATGGTCAAGACAGCACAGAGGTAACTGGCTGCATAATAACACACCGGGAAGGCTCCTGGGCACTGCTTGCACCAGGTCTGGTTTCACTGCACCAGGTACACCACGCACATTCACACCCTGGGAAGCACCGTTGACTTGCAAAAACCTGACAGAAAGGCCTTCCCATAAGAGATTTCTAATCTATTTCCTTTTAATGTCTTTCTTTATAGCTGAGGAGGAGTTCTTTGTACTTCTGGTAACAAAGGAAACACAGAAGTGACAGAAGCATGTCAAAGCTGTTTATGTTTCATACAGCCTCACACTCGGATTTGCTGTTGGCAGTTTACTTCTTGGGAAGAGCATCCTAAGCCTCCACATAGGAGCTCCACCTTCCTACAAGTAACTTTATGGAAGAATTAACTGCACAGAGGAATGCTGAAACCATTCACACTGGCTAAGCCAACATAAAATGAGAAATTTTTTAAAAAAATGTGACAAAGGGTTAATGCAGTAGTTCAGTTACCGGCAGGTATATTCAACATTATCTAATTTGTACGTTTATAGGCTTTAGAATGTAGGTTTCACACTGTCTTTCTTCTTGTAGAGAGGTGAGTGCATTAAAGAAGTGATTAGATACACAAATAAATCACAGAACCTAATGATACTATGGCACACTTAAGGTTACTGAATCAGCACACTGTGCTAAATGGAAGATCTGGAGGGAAAACCAAAAAAACAGAAAGACCAAGTAAGTCACTAACCCATGCTGAGACTTTTAGCTAGCTAAAATCTCGACTGCAGCACAAAGAGTTAGTGATCTGAAAACGATGTAGGCTTCAGTGCTGCACTATAAAGTTGAGGATCTGCAAATAGAGCAGCTTTGGGATAAGGCCCTCAGCTGTCTGGGCTTCCTGGGTCCATAGCCTACAGCAGCAAATCCAAGTGATCGATGGAGTTTAGTGGACAAGTCATTAAAAGAACTCAAGTAAGACCATGCTCAACGTAAAGAAGAGATGACAGAAAACCTCAACAGAAATATTAAAGAGAGACCAAAACTTCAAAGTGCAAAAGAAAAGTCAAAAGAGTTTTAAGATTAAAAAATAAATCGCACAAAAGAGGCATGATGCAAGTTACAGGGGTTAACAAGGTGAGACAGCCTGGAATTTCTCTCTCCATGTACAGATCATGGAGTACTATTCCCACCCTAATGCTGTGAGTTTCCACCACAGCACAAAGAGGCAAGAAGAGAAGGAAAAAATAATTATTTTGGCCCTTTATTTATTTTTTTTTCCATGCTTCAGAAGAACTGGGTCCATCAGGTATTGGAACTAAATTAAAAGGTCAGGAAAACAAGTAGGCATGGACAAGACTGAATTGCAGATGAGCACGGAGATGGAGACACAGTACTGGGATAAGCGCCAACAACTGCACACCGTCACAGTCCCAATCCTGGAGGCTGCCAGCGGAGTCCAAACCTGAGCTGCTCCCAGGGACACCAAGGATCAGTGCCTGGCACAGGGGGACGCGTGGGACCGGAGCAACATCACCGGAGAGACTCTCACAGCAAACCTGGGTGTAATGAATTCTCCTCGCAAACAGGCACCAAAAGTGATAGCACCAGATGCAGTGCTCAGTACACCCAAAAAACGCATCTAATTCCTACATTCCTGCCTTCCTCTCCTTTCATTGAGAATATTTCCAGTCAACATACACACTATATACTTATTATTGTTTGAAGAAGAGCAGCAACCCTGGCAGCATGCTAATCTAGAAGCCAAGACAAAATAGAGCTGGTTACTTTCTTCCCACAAGATTTCTGCTTCGAAAAAACAAATGAACAAGGGCTTGTTCCTGCACACCACTTTTTGTTTCATTTCAGCAAGACTTTGACAAAAATCTAATTCACTGTGCCATGTATCTACTATATTGGGTATCTGAAGTATGACCATCACTCATTAGAAACATAATTAAAAAGTGACAAAACTAGATCCCCCCCTCCCCAGCATGCAGATGAAAACCAGTAACCCTGCCTCTATTTGTAACCATGACAACTATAGAATATTTTATTTCGGTAATATAATTCACACTGAACATTTGCTCATAGGTTTTGTTGTTAAGGGAAAGGTTGACACACTGTGCACACATTTCATAAGCTACTGGAGACAACAAATGCAGGAAAGTCAGGCAGTTTGAGACCAAGAGCCTAGTTTGTATTTCAGACTTCACTGAAGACCCTTTATTGTAAGCAAAATGAACATGAACAAAAATTCATCCAAATCAAGTACTACAGGTCATTACTTGCAATACAACTACTTGGTACGACAGGATGTTTTCCACTTTTAAATAAATCACAGATACCCTCTGTTTTTTAAAAAAAGTTAGTTATTCAAACACCAAATATTAATTTTCAATTAAAATACCACAGGCATTAATTAGGAACTATCAACATGGATGTTACAGGAAAAAAAAAAAAAAACAGCTATGCAAAACAAGGCAATGAAAAGCACAGTATACATATGCAGGCTAAGTCTCATTCTGGTTGGGTCACTAAATTATTTGCATAGCTCTAATATTTCACCCTAACTGGAGACAACTTCCAGAAATACGCACAATAAGAACAGGTTATAAGAATAAACAAAAAGCCACAATTCTGAACATTACTCTGAGAAGATTAAACAACCTCCCAAGCATAACTAAAGTTTGACGCAGATAAATGTCAGAGTAAAATATTGCTGTGCTTGATTTTTCTCCACATGGGAAAAAAAAATAAAGCCATTAGCAACTTAAGCCAGAATACAACAATAATAGACACACTGTTGCTTTGGTTTGGAGGCAAACAATAATAAAAAAAAACAATAAAGCTTATGGAACACTACCCCTTTTCTCACACAGATCCTATCTTTCAAGAAGGATTTAAAGTTTCAGCAGATTGCTAATTATAAGAAACAATAATACTGTTATCTGCAGTCACCTTAAAGCTACAGCAGTTTGGGTTTTTGAAAGTACCTCAAAAGAGCCTGATAGACATATTTAAATCGGTGCAAGAGACTCACACGTGCCTACACACACACACACACTTGCTCAGTTGTTTTCAAGACTACAAGGAAAAAGAAAGTTTCTTCATTTATCAGAAATATGCTCTAGATAATCTTCCATTTAAACAAGTAATAAGCCTGCAGCAAAGACGCATGGCTTTTTCCTTCATTGATAGAAAAGTGATTAAATCCCTCTTAATCTGGTTACCAGAATGCTGCAATTTTTTCTATACAGTTTTCATATACAGTAACAAAAGATAAGCAGCCAACTACATGACCAGGGCTCCATCATTTTTGGTTGTGGTGGGGAGATAAATCTGTCTCCAGCATTCAAGGGCTATTTTTGGTTTAATAAATGAGACCAGAGGAGGAAAAATAAAATAATCCTGGAGACGATGAGCACACTGTTTAGGAAGTGTATGACAAACACCACCATCCATCTCCAGTCCCTTCCTCCAGACCTTTCTCCATCCTCCGGGGAGACAGACAGACCTGAACCCAAAATCCCGGGGATCACAGACCTGCATCCTCACACGACAAGGACAGCTCGCCACGTCCACTCAATGTCAAAACAGAAAGTAGCTTTTCCCTCCCAGGCTAAGCCAGACCTTCTGAAAACCGGCACCCAAGGAATGCACCTCTGTGCTCCGAACGGCACCAGGCAGCACTTGGGTTCGGAGGTAAGTTACATAGACACAACCTTCGGGGAAAAAAAAAATTTAAAAAAAAGGAAAAAAAAAAAAAAAACAAACCCCAGGGGAAAAAAAAAAAAAAAAAAAAAAGGAAAGCATCAATGGAAAAGCACAGCAGCAGCCAAACAAACCTTACACTGGCGAGGACATATCATCGGCATGGGGATCGTACGAAATGTTTTAATATGTATATAGACACACACACATATATATAATTTAAGCAATATTGTGCTGAAAAGTTCCTCGTAGACATCACCCGCGGGGATGTGGAGAAGCAAGAAGAGGGAATGGGAATGCATGGCAGGCACAGGGAGAGGACGGGGCTGGCCGAGGCGTTCGGGAAGCAGGCAGGGACGGAAGCAGGCTGCCGGCGGGGTGCGCGCCGAGCCGCGCCAGGCAGTTCCGCGGCGGCTCCGTGAGCGGGCCCGGGGATGGGATAGAGGATCCACCGGGACAGCCGCCCCCGGAGGGATGGGGGTCTGCGGGGACACCGCCGCCCCGGGACTGGGGCGGGGGGGCGT
>WEIU01003020.1:1267642-1288852 GCA_013389925.1 Aegithalos caudatus
TCGGCCCCGGCGGGGACGTGCGGGGGGACGGCGCGTTCCAAAGGTCACCGCGCTCCCGCCGCCCGCGGGAAAGTAGCGAGTACTTGCAAAGAAATACTGCCCCGCTTTATGAAATCACCGATCCCCGAGGGCGTGATCCCGGGCCTCTCCAAGTCCACAGGAGTGTTGGAATACGTTGTGGAACCATTCTTACCCAACGACGCGATTGTTTTGTTTTTTTTTTTTGTTTTTTTTTTTTTTTTTTTTTTTTTTTTATACTTCTTTGTNTTTTTAATATCCATCGTGTTTGGAGTCACTAGAGATTTTCCGCGTGGAAATATGCATCTGTCTCTCTCTTCTGTATAATCTTGTATCTGCGTGTGCTGCTTTGTAGGGATCTCTCTGATGTGCACACAAGCTGCATATGCTGTAGTTTTAAACATAGAACACTTTGTCTTTTATATTTCCTGTAAGCATAAAAATAAGCTTAATCAAATTCTTTTCTTCTTACTTTGCTGGTTAAAAAAAATGCATCTATGCTCAAACGTGTTGGAAGTAAGGCAGTTGTGCCAAATGTCAGCAAAGGGAAGGGAGGGAAGCACACAACCCACAGAAATAGGCAAATCTATGTTTTTATTGGAAAAGGGACACATGCTGCCCAATGCCTGGAGGAAACAGAGTGCAGCACTAACAGAGCAATTTCATTTTCTCTCTTCCCAGCCTCATAAACAAATGAAAATTATTGCACTGGACTAAAACAGTTCTAAAACCAGCCATCATCATTAATATTAGAATGCTTTTAGCTGAATATGGCCTCACTCTGGAACAGGCAGGCTTCATACATTTTTATCTTTAACATATCGTGGACTTCAGTCCTGTACATCACGACGGAGAGTGAGGGTCAGAAGTTCAGAACAGTTTAAAGTTGAATTATTTAGCACGTGCATACACGACACACCATTCTGTTTTCCACGCAGGTTTTTTCCCCCCTCGGTTTTCTCCCTTCTGAACAGGAGAATCCTGCCCGGTGTTATTTGCCCTGGCAGAGCATTATTTGCCCAGCATACATGGTTGGCCCAGAATCTGAGGAAGCAGATGAGAAGTCTCAATGGGACTGTTGACCTAACAAGTAGCATGTCAGTCTCCCGATGGCATTTGAATGTTCTCGCAGCGAATGCTTCGAGACAGGAGAGAGCATAAAGCAGAGATTCTTTGGAATCCTTAATTAGACACAGTGATTTTGGAGTACTGGCTTCTGCTGCTATCCTCCAGTGCATAATACTTTGTTTTGTGACCTTGAGGTTAAGGATACCAACCAGCCCTGTTTATTTTTAATAAAATCTTACAGTTTTATGAGACAGTTTTAGGTTTTATTTATTTTTAGCATGAGTGCTTCCATCTTATCTGCCACACAGGTTCATAGTAGGGATTTAGCTAATATTTGGACAGCACTTTTAAGCTATGAAGCTCTATATGTCTATTATACTGACCATTTTCTGCATTTTTCATTTTAGGAAGGTATTTTCATGCTCTTTCACTTCAGGAAGATAGAGTTTAAATCTTGACTTTAGTTTTCCCTTCAAATTTTGTTAAATACCTGATTTACAATTGCTGACATAGGGTCAGATTCTGCATTCAGTTACAGGTAATGAATTTCAAAGAATTTCTTGATCCTCGGTGACTTTACTCTAGATCTAAACCAGTTCAACTCAGAATTAGCATCACAATTTCATATTCATGAAGAATAAGCATTTGATTACATTGAATATAACATTATACTTTAATTTTCTTGCTCAATTTTATTTTAGTAACTTCAGTAATTTAAAAAGAAACTGCTTCATTTTTTTAATTTCCTTTTTTTCTCTGTTCTGATTCTGAGGAAAAAGCTGGCAAGTTTTGTAGAGAAGGTCAGGGGGCTGTAAAGTTATTTGGGGGCATCCTGCTCCTGGTGAAATGAAGCAACAGTCTGCAAGTTTTTAAAAAATTAAGATTAATACCTGGATCTGGAGAGATTCCCCAGTGCTTGGCATGCTATTCCTGGCACTGGAAAAGATCCACTGCTGCTTGCATCCTTTCTCAGCATTTGTGAAGTCCTGTCCTCCTCTTATGTACCTCATATTTTAAGGGAAGCAAACCTTTGTCCACATAATAATACTGAAAATAAGGATCCTTCAAATACTAATGAAACAAAAGATCCATTGCCAGAAAAACAGATATTCTGGGGTGAGGGGTTTATTTGGATGGGACTGTGGGTTTTTTTTTAATAGAATCTGTTACAAGGTTGTGCTTGACAGGCTGAGGATTATTTGAAAGAATCCCAATTTTGGATTAGGCAGCTGATAGCCTGCAAGACTTTGGTGTCTGGTAAAGCTTGCTCCTCTGAAAGAAGAGATTTCCTCTTTTAGCAATAGATCATTATGTTACAAGACGTGTATTAGAATGAGAATAATACAACTTCCCCTGTCTTTGCTGATCATATCAAAACTAATGGCATCTTGAATTGTCAGAGCATCAAGTCCATCTTCTGATAAAATATTAGAAGACACACAGATCTATTCATCTTATTGGAGATTTCATTTTAGTCTGAAAAACATTTGATGGCAATTCCATTAGATTAGCTGTGGGCATGTATCACAGGGACCAGCATAGTAGCTGAGTACTTGGATTTTGCAAAGGGGTTCTTATAAACATTTCCTACTTTGTGGTAAAACTTATTCCCAAGGTTTGTACATGCTTAAGGGAGCAAAATTCTTATTTATTTTGAGGGATTTAAAATATAATTCTTTAGATTGCTACTAAAAATTCTTTTCTTTTTTTTTTTTTTAATACAGGTTAAGCCATTTCAAAGGTAATGAAATTTCATCTCCGAAATTGTTGCCTGAGATTTTTTTAAGCCGTAGCCAAAGAACAATGTCTGCTACACAGACTTTAACTGGAAGGTTTCACTTTTGCTTTCAGCTAATGAAGATCTCCTTAATTACAGGTTTACAACATAGATTCTAATGTCAATGCATTAATTTTCTGCTTTCTGAAAATGTTAATAGATCTAGTAAAATATCTAGAAAATATGGTAGTAGATATTTTGTATATTCACAGGTGCTTAGGGGTTCGGAAAAAGTCAGTGGAGATTTGAAAGCTATCTTAGGGGTTTTTTCAATCATTTATTTTTATTTATTTGAAGTATAAAGACTGTTTGCTTCTGCTTCAGCATTCATATGTACATATCTGTTACAATTATCCTTAGCATTTAACAGAAAGATAATGCCCAAAGGAAGCAGGAAACGACATTTAAAGTAATTTTTATATCTGCAGCTTGAGTTAATTGCCAAAATATGAATTTAAGATGGATTAAAAGCACTAACCTGTGCAATTTATTTAAAAACATAATTGACTTCTATGGCACACCATGCTAAATGAAATACCTCCTTCCCTGAGCAAATCTTTTATCTTCTGCTGAGTAATCAAAGCTGCTCTCAGGGGCAGAGATGGTGAGTACAATGTCCTCCCACTGGGAGCTGGTTAGAAAAGGATTCTGTCCTTCATACATCCCAAACCATGCCCACCTCCATGTCATTTACAAGGTAGTCATCAAGGCAGGCAACTACTCTTGTGAAAAGCACCAACCTCCAGACAAGAAGAGGAATGTCAGATCATCATTGTTTGGTTGATGACCTACTGAGGGACTGAAATGATTGTGCCAAGAGATGATAAAGATATGTGATCATCTCCCTAATAGCTGACCATATTCCTGTATTTTTTTTCACAAGAGGGTTATAGTCTAACTCCAACTTTACATATCCCTGATCTCCTCAGGCATTTATCTCTTTAACCTGACCACAAACTGTTTGCAGACACTCGCGTCTCTGCGGGCAGAGGTTATGAAGTAATTTGCTTGGAAGTGGTGAAATAAAGATTTGTGTGATTTTAGGTGTGTGAGCCAAAACGTCCTTGTCCCTGGCTTGTCAAGGGAATGAGAAGAGTCTGATCCTCTAAGAGCAAGCAGTATATTGAGTTGATTTCTCTTAGCTATGACAGAGCCATTTGCTAAAACTTCTCCCAGAAGACAGAAGTGGGTTCTGCTGGAGTTGTGATTGTGATTTCTGATGGGCAGTAATAAAAGTAAGATCTATTTCACTATACTGGCAGAGTCTAGAGCACTGTCTTGAATTATTTGAAAATCTCTAATGGTTAGGGATAGCAGACAAGTCAGGTTTTTGTTGGACTTTTTGAAAGTTTATGAAGGTTCTGTTTAACAACTTTATTTCCAGTTACCTCTAGTCCCACTCAGTCACATGGAGAAGCATTTTCATTGCCATTGAAGTCATTGCATCAGCTGCTTGAGTTTTATCAGAGTAACTCCACTACACTGGTTTATGAGGGTGGAAGTGGGAGGAATTGGACTTTGAAGGTGATTTTAGAGGGAGTTGTGCGGTTTGATTTGTTTGTCTAAAACAGTAACAATATGTTTCCACCTATTCCTCATAATTATACAGGGAGAACTAAAATACATGCCATTTTGAACTGAATGTCTGTATTAAATTGGTTTGATTCCTATTTTCTGCCATCTGTGGCATAACTAGAACAGAGAGTGAGAACAAAAAATATAAATGACTCAGTCACATTTCCTTTAGGAGAGGCATCATGCCCCCCATTCTTGTCAGTTCCAAGTCAGAATATTTTGTGATTCTGGTAATTTTAATTGTAAATAATTCATTTCAGCTCTGAATGAAGCAGTGGTATGACACCCTGGGCACAGAGAAGAGATGTTGCTGTTCTGTCATTTAATGGAGGGACCAAAATATATGCTATAATATTTTGGTTCAACATCTACTCATAATTTTTCTGTATATTTAGATGGCCTACCAAACAATCTCAGCAAAATGCTGAGATGTAATTCAGCTTAATTAAATCTGTAAATGTTAAGTACCTCATAAACTTGACTGTGGAAAGAACCAGAAGGAGGTTCACAGAGAGGAAAATGAGACAAGTAGGTGCTGCTGAAGCCTCTCAGAAGACTTAGTGGCCACCTGTCTTAGTTGCCACTGATAATACAGGGAATCATATCCAGTCTCTGAGGCAACATGGAGATAGTGCTACACTCCAGTCTTTGTTATCCTTTTATCCAGACTGCCCAGAGAAGGTCCCTTCAAACCCATAGAAGACTTGATAGGGGAAGGCTGATTATATGTTGGGCTTTTCTGGGAATGGAGCTGAGATACAGCCAGGCACACCCAGCATACCTTGGAGCCTGGAGGCACTCAAAGGTCTCACACACCTATAGACACCTATTTTAGAAGGTCTGATTCACCACAAAGTTTACATATGAGGTAGGTGTTTGAGGCAAACAGATTTTCGCTTTAGTACCTTACAGGCATTAGGGGAGTTCATCCCCACAACACCCTGGAAGGTCTGCTCTGACTACAACAAGAATTTTTCCTTCTTTGTACTTAATGTCTTGTAAAAGTCAGTTTAAAATGATACTTCTGTTTTTTTTTTTATTTGGTTAAAGCTTTTCACACATTCTGAACATTATATAAAACACCATTTTAATAGATTCCGTTAGGAATCAAGTTTTGAGCAAAGGCCAAGTGTTTCTATCACTTATCAAAGAAATATACAGAATCACGTTTACACATATCACAGGTTAATGGTGAACAAATGGAAGAATAAGTAATAAAGAGGCAAATTATTATTGCTGAGTGACCTGAAGTGCTTAATCATAGAATCCCAGAATGGTTTCTATTGGAAGGGGCCTTAAAGATGATCTAGTTCCAGTTCCCCTGGCATAGGCAGGGAACCTTCCATTAGATCAGGCTGTGCAAAGCCCCATCCCTGGCATTGAATAGTTCCAGAGATGGGGCAGCCACAGCTTCTCTGGGCAGCCTGTGCCAGTGCATCACCACCCTCACGGTAAAGAATACCTTTCTTATATCTAATTTAAACTTACCCTGTTTCAGTTTATGGAGAGGTCAAAATAAAATGAAAAATTTCTGAATGTTAGGTTAGTGCAAGGCAGTGTAATAAAGCACGAAGACAAAAGGCTGTGCAGGGCAGGGGCTCTTTTTGGAAAACAAGGACATTGAAAAAGATTTTGGATTCTTTTTGAATAAGCACCTCAAAATGAAATCTCACGGTAATTCTGTGGCTAAAAGGGCAGTGCCATCCTGAGATGTAGAAAAGAGCAATATCAAGCAGATAAGAGGATTTGATGTTGCTCACATGCACAACAGTGGTAAGGCTACAGTTAGGAACCATGTCCAGTTTTGGTGTTTGCAGTTCAAAAGCAGTGCAGAAATAGTAAGGGAAGTTCAAAGGAAAGGTATGAAAAAGGATTCAGAAAAGAAGCATGACAACACAAGGCATAAGCAGCTCAACTTATTTAGCTCATCAGGGAAGAAGCTGAGAAGTGACTTGGTCACTGCAGGTAGGTACTGACCCATGGAAAAGATACCCAAGAGTGAGGAGCCACTTTATCTTCCTGACAAAGGCATTTCAGGACTCGATGTTTGCCAACTTAAGTCAGACAAATCCACTTGAAAAAGAAGAAATGTTTTCCTAGCCCGCAGAGCCCTAAATAATAACACTGCCCTGTAAAATCTGTCACAGGTAGCGATGTTTAAGAGGATGTTAAATATGCATTTTTAAATACTTCCTTTCATATGCTTTGTGGAAAAATCTGTACATCCTTCTGTGCGTGTGTGAGTGGGAGCCCTGTCAGGATGTTGGTGGCAGTTCCTTGTCTCACACTCTGAGAACCTGTTTTTTTCTGCTATTCCTCAGTCCCTTGTAAGGTTCCGGGGACCAGCACTGCCAGGGTTACTCTCACCACCCTCATAACACCTGCAGTTTCAAAGGAGAATAATTATTGGCAAATAATCACTGTCTCATTTTGTGGCTTTAGTGAGGTCTTGCAGATTGTCAGGAAGGATTTATTTTTTCTCTTGGATGAAACTGGCCACGTATTATCTTGGTTATCTGGGAATTGTTTCATTTTTCTGCATTCATCTGGAGCACCAGAGATGAATGGGTGGCCTCGGATGGCTTTTTATCACTGTTCTGCATTGGTGCAGACCCACCCTCCTCTCATCATAGATGCCTCAGTGCTGTATTTTCCTTTCATATTTATGGTAAAATTAATTCCAGTAGTTAAATTGATCAGGTCTTTTGCCTCACGTCAGATTGGCAGGGGTCCTGAAGGTTACATGGTGTATCCAGTGCATAAGGCACACTGCTTGTACTGACAACTAGAGGTTTCTCATTTAGTCCATTTGTGCTTTTGCAGAGGTCTTGAGATTGTTGACAGGTTCTTTATGTTTCATAGATAAATGTATTCTTTCAAGGACTAAACTGCTGTATTTTAATTTAGGATTTAAAATAGGGATAAAACATATTGCTTGGAGATATAAAGGAAATCAGGCTCTCAGCTCTGTTTTTAAATGCTGGGAAACTTTCTATAAATGGTTTGTATAGTCAATAAGGATATGATTAACAATGTTGTGATGAATATTCTGCACAAGATTTTTGCATTCAGAGGCTTTTGTATCCAAAAAGAGTGAAGTGATGATCTTTATGCCTTCTCTCTTTGAACAGTCTATAGAATTTCCCCTGGTAATTCTTGCATGGAGCATAAATCTTACAGATGAGCTAATGAGAACATTTACAAACAAACAAATACAAACACTCAAATCTCGCTTCTCTTATAGTATTTCCTGGAAACTCTATTGCAGTCCTGTCTCAGTTATTTGGAGTAATAATTAGCCAGGTTGATTTTCATAATGTTCTCTAGGACTAATCACAGCCCCGTGAGCATAGACTAAAATCCTGGCACCGGCTGAGCTGTATGAGGGTTTGGTTATGAATAACCCTATTCAGTTATGTCCCTTGTGCAGAGCATGGGTTAGTAAGCTGGGGTATGTACACAGCTACATGCATGTAAATGCTGAGAATGGTGCCAGGGAAGTAGAATTCCTCAGTATTTAGGAGAGAAAAAACATTAGCAGGAGGAATTTTTTTTTCCTGCCTACCTTTTTTGAAGCTTTGTTTCACGGTAGCCAGAGGGAGAAAAAAAACACATTATATGAGTAAATTGTCTGGAGAATGTAACCAGGGCCCCAGTAAGCACTGAGAATGAAAACCCATGCGAGTGTGTATTCAAGCAAGTATGTGCAAAGAAAGTGTTTTCTGTGAACGCTCTCTTGGATGAAAATTCTGTTCTGTAACTAAACAACTGGGGAGAAGTCGGGGTTTGGCTGAACTGCTTTGTGTTGGGATTTTCACCAAGGTCCCTTGACTTGCCCCTTTCATTTCTCTTCTCCTCTGCCCCAGTGTAATATGTGTGGTTGTGGCCAATACCCTGAAAAAATTCAGATGAAATCTGAGATCCCTGATGACCAACACTGATTTCCAAAAGATCAGACTGAGGCTGTGTGATTTTGGAGTTGGTATATTTTAAATTCTATTCTGTCAAAGAATGATTAGTACATTAATTTGGGCCATATTAGTACATCTCCCCTGTGTTGATGGGAGGATAGACCCCTTTTCATGTTTAATCTAAAGAGGGATTGATGACTAGCGAGGTTGTCTCACATAGGGACATCTGCCACTGAAATAAATGATGAGCTCAGAGAGTGAAAATGTTTAGGCTGCACTCTCTAAATGTGGATTCCTTCTGTGCCGAAGGCAATGAAAGCCCTTAGGTAGCAGCTCTGTAGATTTTTCTCATTGTGGGCAAAAATATGGGGTTTTTTTATTATTTGTTAGCCCAAGGCTTCTTTCTTGAAGTTGCTACGGGTTGTTGATGCTGATTTCACGTTTCATAAACAGCCAAGTCATGTTCAAGAAGCAGAAAACTGACCTCAGAGATGACATAACCACTGGAGGCAGAGGAAAACGGCAGCATTGCCACTGAACGACGGTGAAAGAAAAGGGCACCTTTCCTGAGAGTTTGCCAGCAACTTTTACTTGATGTGTGAGTTTAGTGCTTCTGTGTTAGAACTGCAAAGTACCTTTGAATTAGAACAGACTAGAAAAGTTGCTTAATGTGCTTTTTTCACTCTCTTACTTTTAACCCACCACTGCAAAATTCCTTCTACCTGTAACGAATAATTTAATTTGGAAAGGCAAATAAGAGCTCATTAGCTGATGCACTGCTACAAGTAAGTGAGCAGGTTTTATGCCTAGGGACAAACTTTTACAACCATTTTGAAATGGCACAATGCAATGCAATAAATCTCATAGCCTGTTCAGTGAGGAAGAGGGGAACACCCTCCTTCCTGTTTTACTTGTACACAAATTTTCTGCATCTTGAAACCCTTTGTATTTGAATATTGGGGAAATGGATATATTCCAGGGAATCACATACAGATAAATTAAACGTAAGTGCTGCCAACAAGTAGTCCTATCTGTTGTGTTTTCCATTAAATTCTTTGGGCATTGTGGCTGGACAGACTCACCCTATATGAATGTTCTCCATCATACTCCTCAAAAAAAGAGGCAGTAATATTTTTGCAAAGTATCTTTCTTTGTATCTTGTTTTGTGTCTGGATATTTTGGGAGATGTTTCCTTTTGTCTTGAAAAGACAGTTTGTTACTAGTCTCACTGTTTTGAGTGTTTAATACAAATCTGTCCTTTTACTTCTATAATAGACATTAGAAGACAATAATAACACATCTAATAGGTGTTGAAAGAATTTCTTTACTTTGAGGGTGGTGAGGCCCTGATACAGAGGGTTTCCCAGAGAAACTATGGATGCTCCATCCCTGGAAGTGTTCAAGGCCAGGTAAGATGGGAATTTGAACAACCTGGTCTAGTGCAGGGTGTCCCTGCTTATGGCACAGTGAGGTTGGAAAGAGATGATCTTTAAAGTCCCTTCCAAACCAGACTATTTTGTGATTGTATGATTATTTTCCACAAGGAAACTGTTTTTATCCCAAATATCTTAGTGATTTCCAGCAGTAATCTTAAGTGATTTTTGTGATCACCCACCTTAGTTTCTGGCAATGATTGCCAGAAAACCCAGGCAGAAAACTGTCAACAGTGACTGGAAATCATGGGTCAGGACTCTCAGTATTTTACAGCATCAGGTCTGTATATGTTATAATTCAGTGCTGAAAGAATAGATATAGAAGGTATCCAAAGGCTCAGAAATCATATTAATGTATTCTAAAAAGTTGCCTTTGATTTAAGTTTTGATTTGGTAATACATAAAGTATTCAAACTACAATAACTTACTACTGATAGGCAGTGGCTGAAATTGTGGCAGTTTCCACCTTCAGAGGTTGTTTTACCGTTTTACTGTTGCCCCAGATCCACATGAACAAAGCAGATTTATGATTTGTGAATCAAATATTAACATGGAGCACATCAGGCACTTGATGCAGCTTGGAGCAGGTTTTCCTCTGCTTGGAAAGCCAGACAGGTATCATGGCAGGCACGAGTGTGCTCACAGGTGTCGTCCCTTTGGCTTCAATGGGGAGTTTTGTGTGTGACCAGGTGTTTGCTGGCTGGAGCCCAAGGAAGAACCTCTGGGAACCCTTTATTTCACATGGTCCTGGGGCTGTAGACTTGCAGACCCTCACTCAGCATTAAGAAATAACAGTAATAACCTCTCATATTCCTGAAAATGGAGCACGTTTGGCTGCTCTGGCAGGCGTCACAACTGGCAGCATTTCCAGGCGTGTGCCAGCATCGCCTCTGCACTTGGGGCCAGCACGGGCAAAAGCAGGCGCCGGCTTCAAAACAGCCCGAGGGAGCTCTGCTCGTCATTTGTGCTGGGCAGCCTCTCCATGCAGGGCGTGCACAGCACCGAGTATGCTGAATGCCAGGAGTTTGCGTGGGTTCAGAAAGGGCTGTCCCTTCCAACCAAGGGAGCTCTGCTCGTCGTTTGTGCTGGGCAGCCTCTCCATGCAGGGTGTGCACAGCACCGAGCACGCTGAATGCCAGGAGTTTGTGTGGGTTCAGAAAGGGCTGGGATGAATTCCTGAGGGCAAAGCAATCAGTGGAGAGATGCTGAACACAGAGGGCTGGCCTAGGAAATCCAAGTGCTGCAATTAGCTGGATTGAGGGGAGGCATGCTAGTGAGCTATTCCTGCATAAACTCCCTGTCTAACATTCTTCTCAAGGCAACCTCCCTTGGCCCCTGCCATGCAAAGTACAGACAAACTTCTGATTTTAGATGGTAACCCAAACCTGAGGAAAGCTTTTCATGGCTGGACTCTTCTGGGGAAAATGTAACTCTTCAACCCAGTGGTGGATGCCCCATCCTTAGATATGTTCAAGTCCAGAGTGGATGGAGCAACTAGGGGAAGGTGACCCTTTCCCATGACAAGGGATTGGAACTAGACAACCTTTAAGGTCCCTTCCAACCTGAACCATTCTGTTATTTTATGACTCTCTAGTCTTTCTACAAACATTCCTCAAGGACAGGGCAGGTTGTCTGGGGGTGCAGGTGAGGCAATAGGTCTGCACTGCAGGGATGTGGGATTCAGACAATTCAGCAAGAGACATCAGGGAGTGAGAGTTTTTCCTAGCTGATATGCTTGGCAGCTCTAGAAAAAGGCTAATTTGTGGAGCCAACTTGTACTTCTGGGAAAGGACTATCACCACCTCTAAAGACATCTCATTAATACTTAGTGGCAGAGATGGACCCTTCAGAGACACTGACATTTTCTTGCAGATCCCCTCTAGCACAAATTTCTAGAGATTCTGAAGCATAAGAAACTGCGGCTTAGTTCCACCTATATTAGGCTACCAAAATTTCTTCCAGAAAACAACGAGGAATATCTTGAGTTTTATCCTTACTTTAAGGTCATACCTTCAATGTACTTTTAACTATGGGGAAAAAAAAACCAAAACACCTTCAGCTTATTTCCCTTTCTCTGAGAAACTCAGCATATGAATAACGTACTTAAATTACTGTGTAAATGCAGCTAGGGACATACTAGAATAACTGCTTTGAATGTGGTTTGATTGGAGTTACACAGAGATTTTAGTTTAAAAAAAACAACTTTAGCACAGTTGGCAAAGGAAAAAAGATCACCTACTTTGATATTTGTCCTATGTCAAAATCTTATTTCCTTTCTCTTCTGCTCCGTGACTTCTTCCCTTGCACCTTGGCATCACACGATTTCCAAGTAATCCCCACCATTTTCAAAAACTGTTTTAAAATGGGAATGCTCAACTCACTATTGAATTGTGAACTCACAATTTGAGGCTCAATCTGCAGACCTTAACAGAGATAAAATCCATATTGACTCCGGGCCCTTTGATGGCATATGGCAAATGTCACTCGAGTTATTAACAGCCAAACAATAATGGGATCTGTTCCATATTTGAGGAAGCCTTTACCAATGAATTGGTGGAGATTTCCTCCTAATCCCAGATGCCAATTAGTTTATATTCTGATCCACACAGTTTGCTAACCTTTATGATTTCTATACTAGCTAAAATGAGTGCAGAAGGTGTTATTCAGACTATAAATGGCTAATAATTTTTGAAATTAAGGATTAGACATGTACATTAATATGTTGAATTTAAATCTAATCCTCTGTGCACTCATCAGCACAGACTATTTCAAGCTATTTGTTACTACACAGAAAAAAAAATCTTTGTCTCTCTCAGAATTGGCATTTTTATTTCCTATTCCTGTGCACCAATGACTGTTTTAAAGAGCAATATCTTGTTAGGCACTAGGGATGAAACCTAATCTTTTTGTCCTGTGAAGCTGGAATTCCTTTGTGTCAGAAACCCTCAGCCAGAAAAGTGCACGTTTGTCACTTGACTTTCAGGAGTAATCCCTTGGTCTTTGGCTACTCATGTGGAGTTAGGCACATGGGTTAGCCTGTCCAGGGCTGGAGTCCCAAAATTAATTGCTTCCAGCTTCTGCTTTTCACAGGACAGTGGTGTTGGTAGAAGTGAGGTGCTAACATGATACTTTCTCCAACATGAAACAGAGGGAAAAGGAAACATTTTGACATTAGGGTCAGTGAAAAATATTATGACATTATCTCTTCCTTGTGACATTACTTATTTATCCAAACTCCAAATCAGGCTCATCAGGTCTTTTACCTTTAACAGAACCATTCCCTTCCTGCCTAGTGTCAGGGCTGCTGTCCTGGGAACTGCATTAGCTGTGGCCCTGCGCTGCTCCGTCATTCACCCAAAACTTTGGGTTTTCTGCCAGGTCCCAGTAGTATTTTGGTAGTCGCTAATAAAAATGTTTTACAGACCAGTGTGTTTCAGTGCAGTGTATTCATATGGTGCCCATGTAAGGAGGACATGGTGCTGTGAGAATGATTTGAGCACAGACAGTGGATCCTGTAGACATGTATCAGGTCCCTGAGCAATAAGTGGTTTTCTGAGCAGAGGTGAGGGGACAGTGGTTGCAGGGGAGGAACTTCATGTGGGTCTCAAGTGCATGTGTTACCCTCCCAGCAGCATCCCACGTTCCAGCAGGTCAGATTTTTAGCAGAAATTCCCAGCACCTCTGTTGGGGTACCTTGGAAGGATGCTGTATTTGCCAGGGTGTGCAAGGGGTTAAGCCCAGAGGAAAGACCATTTATCTGCAGAACCCTTTGGTGGATGGGAATCCCTGAGGTGAAGCCGTTCTGTGAGAGGGTCAGCAGGAATCCCTTAGGTAAGTTACATTTGTGCAGTCCATTATATGTCTCGTATAATTGTATCTGATATATGGAGCATTTTTCCATCATTCTTCTTTGAACCCACCATGTGCACGACCCTGCCATGTGAGGTAGAAATAGACTTGTTCTTTCTCTGAACAGCGGGATGTGAAATGCTTCTGTGATCTCCCTTCCATAATGGACAAATGCCCTGCGTAGAGTTTCAGCAGCCTCTCATTCCTTCAAAGTAGTCTACTGGGGGTGGGAAAAAAGAAAAACCTGACGGAGATACTGGGTTATAAAATATTTTAAAACCAGAGAATTAATTAAAATGAATTAAAAAAAAAAAAAATAGAAATATCTCTGCGCTTTCAAGATGTTTTCTGCCAGATTCTAGTGAATCCAGAGGGGATAATTTGGTAGTAAATCATATTCACAAAACAATAACCAAATGTTGGGTCATTACATTTAAGAAAAGCCAGATGTAATCTGAAACAAAGTGAGACCTGATCCAAATCCTGAATAATCTAGCATTCCTCAGTTGTACTACTGCTTTCCATAGAAGTTTTGATGGCAGGGAAATTCCCTCAGATGCAATTTTTTTTTTTTTACAAGAATAATAATGGAATGGTTTCAAAATTATGCAGATATTGAAGTTTCTAATTAAATAATTAGTATCTAAGTCGAAGATGAAAAATCCAATAACTGTAATGGTATATAAAGCTGCTGAAAGGTGTTTTAAATACATGCATCTATAAATCTCCATGGGTAGATTTCTGGCCCAGCTTTCTGTACCCAAAGAAATCCCTCTCTTTCCTCCAAGTGTTATCCCATCTTATGTCTGTCACAGAGTGCTGGGCTGAGTCAGGCATTGGGATCCTCCCTGTAGACACAAGCAATAAAACACTAATATTTGACCTTTGTTCTTTTTATTAAGCCTCCAAAGTCACAGAAAGTCTGGTGACTGATGAGTAAGTGTATGGTTCCAAAGATGGTCTGTTTTAAAATACTTCTCTGGCTTTATTGGCAGTTTAGAATTTAAACGTTTGCTACTTAAAACAATTTTTGACAGAAAAATGGAGTTTGAAGTGAATGGGGAAGTATCTTCTTTTGTCAAAACTTTCCTCTTACCCCTCCCCGTTTTAAGCATTGACAGACATGGAAAACTGAAAGTATATACTAAAAGACAGGTTTTCTTTTCCTTTGGTATTTTTCATCTGCTGCAATATACTGTGTATCACAACTCCTTTGAAGTCAATGGGAGCCTTTTCATTGATTTTAATGGCAGCTGGATCAGACCTTTAGTGAAAAGCAATGTACAAAGGCTCTGTGCTAACATCAGACTAGAGACAAATCCTTTCAGGTGAGTAGCACCTAATGGCAGCCTGGGCTTTGCCCAGGGAGGATGATGCCTCCTGGGGCATGATTTGTTTCCACTTTCAGTGCTGTGCTATATGCAACTAACTTTTTGCTGCCCAGACCCTGCTTATTTAGGATGGGAGATAGAAAAGACTATTTTTTTTACAGCAAGTTGAGAGTGAGTCTTGAAATAAAATAGATGCAGGAGACTAGTAGGGTTATGGTGAGGCTGGCTGTATGGGGAGAGGCTGTCTATAACTGAGAAAGCTTTGCCACATTTGATTCTGGGAAGGGTGTTCTTTCAATGTGGTGTGTTTTGATAAGCGGTATGAGAATTTTTAAAGTCAATAACTTGGTTTATAAACTTCAGCTCAGCTGGACTTAATCCTGCAGCTAGCAAATCCACAGACCAAGTAGCCCAGCTGTGTCCTCATTTGTTAAGATCTTAAACCCAAGAAGATGTCTGGGATGCTGAATTATTTTTTTTCTTACACATTTATAAAAAGCTTAATAAAGGCGGATAGGAATAAGATGTGTGGCATACCAAGCTCCTTCAGAAAAAAGAGGGAGAGCAAAGAGAAAGAGATGCATTTGAATAATATTTAGGTTGCCCCAAATTTGGGACCTGTGTCTGTAAACCTTATCTCTGTCTCAGGAAAAATATAGCAATCAGGATGATTTGTGAAAGCACAAAAAGCACATGCCTACAGCTTCTTGTCTTAGGTGTATTTTCCTAAACAGGGGTACTTTACTGGTTTAAAGCCTGTGCCACATCATCATATTTTACAGAATGAGACTCACCCTGTTACTTCTGAGGAAAATCTTTGGGAATAAATCCCAGGGCTTGTGTGGTTCTCAGTTAAATGAAACTGTGCAAATTTGAGCATGCACACAGCCCATGACAGGGCAGGGGCTGTAATGAAATCTTTCTCCTTGCAAGAGTGAAAAATTATCAATAATTTAAATTATTTTATAGTGCTGTCTATATTGTTACTATTACCTATTATTTGCTACAATATATTAATAAAGGCAATAATCACTAGAAAAAGAGACTCAACATGGACCTATTTAAGAAAGTCACATGTAGTGCAGCTGTAACTTTTGAAAAAGCCATCCATTATTTGTAGCACCTTTTAAAACTGTTTATCGCTTTATATTTAGCAAATGCCTGTATATCCTTCTCTCCTGTTTCCAGTTATGTTAATATGGCATTTTTTTGTTTACTTCAGTGCAGATGGTGAAATGTAGAAGGACAGCTTATGCACAGAGTCTACTCTGGTTCCATGTGAGATCCAGATGAATTTTGACCACTGATTACAGTGACAGCAGAAGTGGGCCTGGCGTTAGAGATTGCAGTATTGTTTAGCATGTAAAAGAGAGAATGAATGCAGATATTTATGATTACAGAGAACATAAATAAAACTGGAGCAGCTATTTTAATTTTTACCCCCACTCTTTTCCCAAGGGAAAGAGAAAAATAAGTGTGTTTCATTGAAATAGGTTGCATATAAATTTTAAGTCAATGGAAGGAAATGTTTCCTCATGCTGCACTGTAGACAGGCTGTTAAGATAATGGCTGCTGTGGGTCAGAGACCCAAAGTAATTTTCAAAATTATTCAGTAATTTGAGGCTCATGGTCCCAAATAGTCAGGTCTCAGACTGAAGAGTCCTGAATAATTCCTCTGGCAGTAGTACAGTTTTTCTTTACTTCATAAGGGACATCACACACTTCTTCAGGAACCTAGGCTGAAACCTGGCTCACAGACAGGTGAAAAATTCCCTTATTCTCCATGGGATAACACTTTCATGCCCAGAAGTTGCCGGTTGCAGGTTAGAGTAATACCAGCATAATTTGTTGGAAAAAAACAGCAAACCATGAACCAGGTGGGTATGAATGATTTAGGATTTCTGTCTGAAGCTGTAGGGATGACCCCATGAACTTATCCAGTAGATAGGCAATTAGCTCTTTGCTGACTGAATGTGCTTCCACCAGACTAGGGACTATAATTCAGCGTTAATGAATGCTGGCCAGGTCCAGGCAGGTGTTTGGTGAGCTGAAATTCTCTGAAGGCAGGATGAAAACTACAGTTCTGGCTGAGCTCTTGGAGTATGCTGCTGGAATGAGTCAACAAAACTGTTCAGAGCCCTGGCTGAAAGGTGTTCTAGTCAACTTGGCTGATAATCTCATCTGGCCAATTTGGTCGATAATCTCTTTTGGCCAACCCAAGGCTTGAATAGGTGGTTGTTGCTCATCTCCTCCAGCTCATAAAACTACTGTGGGTTAAGGTATGGGGAATGAGGCAGGCAGAGCTGCCCAGACAAGGCCTTTGGATCCTTCATCAAGGATCAGTGGGTTAAAAAAGAATGTTTGGGTTTAGCTGGAGAATCCTTTACTCATTATGTGCTGCCCCACAGCCTTCAAACACCAGGCTTTGAACCCTGAGAACATCGACATCACTGGCATTTGTTAGAAATTATAATCTTCATTGCCTACATCTGGAAAATTATTGGACTCAAAATAATTTGGGGTAAAGGTTGGGATCAACATTTTTGCTAACTTTTGGCACAGGGAGAAAGGAAGGTGAGCAAGTGAGTGGACTTACTCCATGTGTTGTCTGTGCATTTAGTCATTTTAAATCACCAGCAAAAAAACCCAGTGGGTTTATAAAGAAGGAAAATAGAGATTACAGCACACTGTTGGTCAGATTATAGATACTTATTCAAGTAGGTCAAATTTTGCGACTTATCTGCTTATCAGTGCCTCTCAAAAAATTAAGCATAGCTTTAAAAGTTACAGTATTTACGCTAATGTAAAAGTGACTGGAAGATCACTGGCTTTTATTTCACCACCTCACAAAAATGATAATTGCCACAAAACCCTGCTGTCTCAACAAGTCCTTCCAGTATCTTGTTACCCTGTTCTCGGTATGGCCACAAGTGATGTTCAGACAGCTCTCCTGGGAGGCCTTGCTGAAATCCATGTTTGTGCAGGAGTCCACACACAGGGAGCTCATTGTAGGTCTGGGGTCTGGAGCCTCATTATATTTTAAAAAATCTGAGGTGTTATGCTATTAAATATCAACAGAATGAGACTCAGCTATATTTCCCGGGATAAATGAGCACATTTGCTTTAATACTGCCATGTTCACATTTAGATTTTCTTTCTGCAGTTTTATTCACTTATTTTCTAATTCAGAAAATGCACTAATTTGCAGGTTTGCCTATTCCTGGTATGAATTAGGGTGCTTTTACTGTGTAGTAAAATTAAAAACCACAGACTAGCAATAATATCTGTCCTGCAAAACACCCTCCTTAATTAAGCAATAGGACATGAAAGGCTGTATATTTCTGAGTCATTATGGCACACCTCATGTTGTTTTATAAGGCATGAAATCTAATGCAGAGTGACCACCCAAGAATTGTAGTAATTGCCCTAAAAACACTGCCTGGAGTGCCTGGTTTCTTTTGTGAAATGCAATCAAGATGTAAAAATAAGGATTAAAGAGAGACCTGTGCATGAAAAGAACCCTCTTGGCTATGGCTGTTGCTCTCCACCACAGCCTCTCACTCCAGACCTGTCTTGTGGAAAGTTTTAAAGAATGTAGCTGAATGGTGAAAATGCAATTAAAGATTTGTAAATTCCTTGTAAACAGCAAGGTGTTCTTGACATCAAATTGTTTAAGGGAATTAAACCCCCTTATAGACAGGATCTCACATGCTTGCCTGAATTCTTTAGGTTTTTATTTAGCTTTTTACAGACCCTCCTTGTTTTCAAGTTTTAGCTAGGATTTTTTTGGCATTTAGTTAATCACTTCTACATAAACAATAATTAAATGGCCATCACCTTGGAAACTGGCTGCAATGTTAATCTTGAACTCAAATATAGGTTCTGGTACAGCCAATAAAGCAATTAACCCAATTTGTTCAGACCATAAATGCAAAAGGATAAAACATTAAAAATATCAAACCTTAGTAGAAGCAATCTTAAGCCATATTTTTCAAGCAGTCCTGTGCTCTCTGCCAGTCCAGGGAGTACTCTGGTTTTGTATGTTGATGTGTATAAGGTAATCAGTAAACACCCATTCTGCTGGGCTGTTCAGTTCAGAAAAGGATATATGGAGTCCTGTGTAGTTATGGTGTGTACCACAGGGTGTTTGAACCAGACTAGGAGTTAGGAAAAATAGTGATTACAGCCTGCTATGGATGGAATAACTACTTTTGATATGTCCTAGTAGCATCCTGCAGTGATGCAGCTAAGGGGGAATACAGGTAAATGTAGTTTACCCCCTTCTAACTTGGGCAGCACTGAGTTTATACCAAATGGGTAAGGATATCTATTTTTTTTTTATTTTTTTTTTATTACTACACCACTGGAATGATGCCATTAGGGTTCCTCCCAAAAATTCTGCAAAACATGTCAGTTTAAATGGATGCTTTAGACTTCCCTTCAGGAGACAGGAAGAAAAAAGAGAAGGTGACAGACAGCCATAAATATCTTTGCTGGAAACTTTCAACCCAGCCTTTTTTCTTCTTTCTTCCTTCTCCATTTTCGTTTTGAATTTTCTTTAATTGAAACCTCTGTGGCAATTCTAGCCTTCATTGAGCATTGAAATGCCAATAGAGCTGCTCTATAATGGAGGGCTCTGTAGCAAGACTGTACAATAATATCCTGGTGCAATATAACAGTAGGTAGCTGGGGAATGTAATCGATTTCCAAAAGAACTGGAATGACCCTCCTCACAGACATGCAGTTCTCCCAAACTCCACTGACTCCAGCTCCGATCAGTTCTGGTTCACTTCCTTCCTTAAGAGAAAGATGTTTAATCTTTTAGAGGGCCAGCATGCAGCATTTTTTCCTCCTTTTTGCTTTAAATAGTGTGTGTGCTATTATGTTGTCATCTTTATTCATACCCAAATGCCTTTATTGGGGTGTATTTATATAGAGTTGTAAATGTCAATTGGAATTACTTCTTTGGGGGACAGTGATTGTGATCTAAAACCAGATGCCTTCAGTTGAAAGAGGGGAGAAAGAAGCAGGTACTGAAAAGGGAAAAGAGTGAATTTAAGAGAATTCAGCATTTCTGCCACACACATCCTGCATTTCTGTATGAAGGAGTTCTGATCAGGAGAGCTGTGCTTCCACTAGAAATGGTCCATGGTTGTGCATTAACTTTTAACCTCACTGTGTGTAAGCAACAGCTACGAAATGTTCTGCTTGGGTTTTAATGTGTCTTTCAATTTTTAAGAACTTTCCTTCTGAGATGCACTTCATGTGGGAGACACACACACACACGCATGAATATTTACAGTTCTGAAATTAATTTTTTTGTCTCTGTAAGTATCCATATATAGAATCAGGATCTAAGTAAAGTTAAGGTACTTTTGTTGTTTTTTGATTTCTGGGTCCTTACACAACCTAAAAGGTCTTCAAATGGGCAGCACAAAACAGGGCTTCATGTTCAGAAAAACTTGACAGACCTTAAGATGTATTTTAAAATATTTCTTATTTGAATTATGGGTAGTAATGCAAAATATCGGAGCAGTCAACATTCTCTAAATATATCTTGTTTTATAGCAATATAGCACTGTCCACCTTTAAATTAGAGACTTTATGGAAGAGGGCTGCTATTTAGCAAAGATTTTGCTCTCACTTTCTGTTTCATAAACATGATCTTCAGGCTTCTGAAATCTCCCCTTACAGACAGAAGCGCTGTCAGTTCCCTTTTATACACACTTAAATATATTTTAATTTCAGATAAAACTGTCAGACAAACCAAACTCTCATCTTTAGATCCCTCTTATGCTGCTGCCTGTGATAAATACAGGGTTTATTATTTCCTCTTTTTTTTTGTTTTCTCCTTTCATGCCACAGTCACCACTCTGCTTGCTTAACCTCTGCTGCCTTCAGTGACATTTAAATGACGTCATAAGTATCCACTTTTTATAAAGCCCATTTCAGTCGCGGACTTCAAATTCAAAACCACAAACTTTAAGTGATCAAGAGAAGCACTGTTTGCCTTATTTTGGCTTCCTCGATATATCTTGCAGTCCTACGAAAGTATGAAAATGAAAGGATCCGTGGTTTTTTTACAATTTGGAGCCATTTCAGGGTCTGTGCAAAGCTCGCCTTTTACCGAAAAAGGGTGAAATAGCAAGTACAGAAAGGGGAGAGCCGCCCTCAGCGCTGTTGGGCTCCCTCCTCCCCCATGCCCGCCGCGCTGCGCTCTGCGGCCGCCAGAGGGCGCGCGCCGCGCT
>WEIU01003020.1:1289044-1335713 GCA_013389925.1 Aegithalos caudatus
TGTCCCTGTCCGTGGTCTGTCCCTGTCCGCGGTCTGTCCCTGTCTGTTGTCCGTCCCTGTCCATTGTCCATCCCTGTCCGCTGTCCATCCCTGTCCACTGTCCGTCCCTGTCTGCTGTCCATCCAGCTTGCCTACTGTCCATCCTTGTCCTCTGTCCATCCCTGCCCTCTGTTCATCCCTGCCCTCTGTGAGGCTGCTGTCCACTGTCTGTCCCTGTCCACTCTCCATCCCTGCCCTCTGTCCATCCCTCTGCGCTGTCTATCCCTGACTGCTGCACTGCTGCTGTCCGCTATCCATCCCTGTCCTCTGAGCTTTCCTACCTGATGTCCATTTCTGCCCTCTCTCCATCCCTGTCTGCTGCCCTGCCACTCTCCACTATCTGTCCCTGTCTTCTGTCCATCCCTGCCTGCTGTCTATCCCTCACTGCCCACTGTATGCTGCCCATCTCTGCCTGACCCTGTCCATCCTACCTGCCTGCTGTCCATCCTACCTGCCCACTGCCCTGCTGCCTGTCCACTGTCCTCTGTCCATCCCTGCCTTCCCTTGTCCATCCCTGCCTGCCCCTGTCCATCCCTGCCTCCCCCTGTCCATCCCTCCCTGCCTGCTGTCCATCCCTGTCTGCCTGCTGCTTGCTGCCCATCGCCCACAGGTGCTGATCTCCAAGTGTCCCTTGCCAGATTCAGCAGTGGAGATCTGAACCCACCCCTCAGATCATTCCAGTGACTCCCCAAGCCTCCCTCACCCCTGCCCCACTGTCCATCAGGCACTGATGGGTTCACAGTGTACTAAATAAGATGTTCAGAGACTGAGGACCTTTGCAAACCTCATCACCTCCCATTTTTCCTGGGTACATGCTTCTTTCACCTGCCTTCTCCAAAATAAGAATGGACAATTGTATCAATCTTCTCCTCTCTCCTGTGAAAATCCCAAGTCCTTTTAAAACAAAATGTTATGCTGCACACACAGTTCACCTTAATAACAAGAAGGAGAAGATGAATGATACCTGAGAAGTATTTATCATGTCACTGGTAGTGCTATTGGTGAGCAAGGGGCACTACAAAACTACCTTGACTAGAACAGAATTAAAATGTGCCAAATTCCCTTTGTTTAGGGAAATGGGGAGCATGAAGGAGCGAGCTTCTGGAGAGTGTTTTAAGAATCTGTTTGCAAACAACTGTTAGAATGCAGGCACATATTTAGTAGCTTTTAATTCAGTCTTTGAATCTCCCAGGATTTGTGGGTCAGTTAATAAGGTACTCTGTGTTTATCTTCAGAATTAAACCTGAATACTGAGGTCTGGGCACTTCTGTATGGAATGGTCCCAGTCTGGCACCCAGCCCATTGGAATTGGACATTCAGAGTTACACAGAGCTTGACAAATGTTGCTGTGTAGGTCTTTACCAATGATCTTTGTGCTACAAACACAGCATTTCGGTCCCAAATGTCAGTATTGTCCAAATCTTCCTTTCTTTCTTCAGGTAGCCAACACTGTTTTCTGTTTTTCTGTCTTCTCCATCCAGAGATGGCCTTGTGGGGTATAAAGCCTGTAAAGCTTTTTTTGGAAATGAACACTGTTATGCAAATTGTTGCTTGAAAGAGAGCACAGACCTATGCAGTACAGGTTCAGACTGAGCTCTCACTGAGATCAGCTGTAATGCTTTTCTAAATACCAGGAGGCTTTGCAGAGCCGGACAGCTATGCTGCATTTATTGATAGAAGGTTTTGGAGACCAAAAGATGAATTTTGGCATGTCAAATGGCAGTGAAACCATTTCTGTCTGTCACAAATTCTTGTTTGGATTTAAATTATTTCAGTTTAGCTTGCCCAAGTCCTTTCTCAACCTGCTGGAGCCCCCATGTTAACTGACCACTAGGATGAGGTCACTACAATGTGACCACTAGAAAGGACAGACTTCTTGGAGTGGATCCAGAGGAGCCATGAAAATCAGAGGTCTTCCTAAGAGGGAAGGCTGAGAGAGTTGGGATTGCTCAGCCTGGAGAAGAAAGGCTTCAGGGAGACTTTATAGAAGTACCTAAAAGGAGCTGACAAGAAATCTGCAGAGGGACTTTTTACAAGGGCATGGAGTGGTAGGACCATAGGGAGTGTCTTTAAACTGACAAAGGGCAGGCTTAGATTAGGTGTTAGGAAGAAATTCTTTACTGTGAGGGTGTGAGGCACTGGAACTGCCCACAGAAGCTGTGGTTGTCCTATGCCTGGAAAAGTTCAAGTCCAAGTTTGATAGGGCTTTTGGAAATCTGGTCTAGTGGAAAGTGTCCCTGCCCATGGTAGGGAGTTGGAATGAGATGATCTTTAAGATCCCTTCCAACCCAAACTATTCTATGATTCTATGTGAAGAATTACATCTCCAGGTGAGAGGAGTCAGCCTCATGGGACAAAAAGGACATAAAAAGTTTCTGATGTTATTAAACTAAGCAGTCTTAGTCATCATGTGGCCAGCAAGCACCTGAAGGAATTGAGTTTTGAAAGAAAACAAGGTTAATAAAAAACATTTGAGGTAGGACATACAAAAGGGCAGAGGTTATACGAATTAGAGGTGCTTGTAATCTTGTATCAGTGCACTCAGAGGAAAGGACTGGCTTTCATATTTCTTCAGCTGAAGTAATCAAAAAAGTAGAGCATCAGTCAGTGGTATAGCTGCAGTAGGCTGAAAATCATGTTTCTATCCTAAAGGTGCTGCCCAGTGACTTCTTGTGAAAATGTCTGCTTAAAATGATGAAGAAAACAATGTTGTTTTGAGAAATGTGAAACTTGGTGAAACAAAACCTTAAAATATTGTGCTTCTGGCCCCATTAATTTACCTATTATATCTCCTATGAGTCATAATCTTTATTTACAGTCCATGTACTAATTTTATCTTGATAGAAAGAGTTGCCATGAAACAGGCTGTCCTGTTTAGGGCACAGGGTCTGACGTAGTAAAGGCCAGGACTATGTTGACCAGAGAATGTCTAAAGTATGGATAGGCACTGGGATTGGATTTTCCTTAGCAGTCTGACTAAAATGATTAGTTACCTCTAAAACAAGCTTACGAAGGGCAGTTCCTGAATATTGCAACAGGTTGCTCAGCAAAGATATTAAAGTAGTTTTTAGGACATTGGGTAACTGCGTATAGGAAACCTTCTGTGAGGGTGGAGTAGGTCTGCTTTTTGTGGACTTGCTAGATGTATTGCCATTTACAGTAGTTGATATAGCTGATTTCCATGGTTACCACACAGAAGGATTATTCACCTTGTTTATAATTTTGGTTGCATGTTTAGAGAAAGAGAGAGGGAGGGATAAAAAGCATATTTAAGAAGTGTAGCCTGTACTTAACTCATAGGGGTCTTGTAAGGTTGAATTAGCTAATATTTCCTGCTTTGCTTTGGAGATGTAAAAACTACTTATGCTTTATTACTGTTATTTTCTATTTTTTTATGTGGACAAATCTTGCCAGGTTTAAGAAATCACATTCCTTAAATAGCTTAACCTTTTAGACCTGCAGGAAGAATTTTATATTATGGAAAAACCTTTTCTTCTAAGGAGAGTACAAGACAGATGATCCAGTAATTAATGTGCTAGGCTGCACCTTAAAAGATCTCAGTTAAGTTTCTGGCTGTGAGGAATCCTTCTTCACAATAAGTCACTTTGTGTCACTCAGTTTACCCTCAGTGCAGGGTTGCATTTTCTTTTCTCACCTGGTCTACTTAGATTGTAAACTCAGAGCCCAGAGACCACCCTTGACTACCTGTTGTCATCTAGTGTGGCTGTATTAAGAACATGATCTTACCAGAGAAGAACGAACATTTAAGGATAACTCTTCTGTGTGAGGGGTTTAACTTCCTTCAGTGGACAGTGAATAAGGCAAAGGAGATGTCATTGTAAATTAGCTACTTTTTCTGACTTAAGCTGTACAAACATTCGTGGTCAATGGACTGCAGTTTTATTACAGAGTCATGGGAGCTATTTTACTGTGGAATCTTTAAATTAACCAAGGTGCTAACTAGGGTAGTAAAGATAATGACTGTTTTAGCCTTAGTGGAGCTCTCTGCAGACTGAGAAGCCAGACCCTCTGCTTGCAAATGCTTGTGTAGCAACAGTGCCATCACTTTCCACCATCCAGACAACTGGCCCGGCACCCTGATATTAAAGGATAGATTCCCACTTTAAAACCTTAAGCAAAGTGGAGAAGGGATGTCTCAATTACTCTGATTCATCTTGAAGTTGGGAATCAGAAGATTATAGAAAGTGTTTGTAGATGTGAATGGGAAGGTGTGTAGAGAAGTAAGTTTTCTTCAATTCCTTTTGTGACAGAGTTTTGTTAGATGGCCACAATCCATTATCCTATCTTGGAAATGCTGGGCAGGTTTGATATGAAACACTGGGAGTACAGTGTGTCCCAATTCCACAGGGTTTGCTTATGCTGAGCTCTAAAAGGTAAAATACAGTCAGAGTATAAGCCAGCAGCTCAGGGTACAAATTTCAGGCACATGGGACAAACTGGAAAACATGTGCACTCCCTCTGCCATGCAGAAGGGTTAAAAGTATCACACAAATTCAAGATGAATGCTGGAGGCCTTTTCTTCCTTTTTCTCCTAAGCAGATCTCTGGTAAAAAATAATTTCTGTGCCACCAGAGAACTCCAGCAAATAAGTACTCTAATGGTTGTTCTGGCTGAATATATTATTTCTTGGAAATATTTTAAAAATACGGTTTTATTTGGTCTTACTAAATGAATGTGAAAGTACCAAGTGCTTTTTGTCTCTGGTATCTAACCTTTCCTCTAGACTGTGCTGACCAGGTCTACAAAACAAAGAGAAATACATCCATGTGATCTCTCTAAAAAGCATGAATGTATTATCCCTGATGCAAGTTATTCAAAAAAATAAAATCATTCTTTCTCATGTTGGTAAGTATAACATTAAATATGGCACACCTAGTAAGAGTTTCTGAAATAGCTATTCTGTGTAAAAAGGTGAGAAGTATGAATAAGTAGGTCTAGGCAAAGAAGAAGTCTTTAAAAACATTCATCTTAGAGCTGCTTCACAAAAGAAATGACATCCCTGTTTTAACTTGTCAACAAACTGGACATCTGGATGCCAAGGGATCACTCTTAAAGAATATGGGTAGTTCAGCTGCCTTTCCCTGCATACACTGCAGTGAAATTACTTTTTTTCTCCCTGCTAAAGATGAATTCGAGTCTTTGTTTCAATTACATTATTTAAAATTAATCATGCTTTTGAAGTTCTGTAGACAAGAAACAGAGGATAATCTGCAAACCCCATGAATGAAGATATTAAAATTCTGCATAAATATTCCCAGCCTTGTGCTGAGGAGAAGGTACCTGATCAGTGTTTCCCTGGACTAGAAAAAGAATTCCAGGCCTCTTGTCAGTGAAGTGGTGACAGAGCACTTGGCTTTGATGTCTTTAGTTGTATCTCAGGAAAGAGGTGCCAGGAGGTGAGGTTGAGAGCAGAGAGGCTGTTTGGAGTCCTCTTATTCTCACTGGAGACTGATCCTTCCCATTTGCCATACAAGGCCATGGTTTTATAGCGACCTGTGGGGCAGCAGAGCACTGGAAAGGATGACTGTCCCTGGTTGATGTGGCTGCAGTGGTGTCACTGGTGCTCCCCTCTGCAGCCCAGCTCCCCTTGTCCTTCAGCTCAGACAGCTGTGCCAACTTGGGCACAGAGGTGTAGAGGCAATTCCAGCTTGTGCTGGATGCCTATGGTGTGTTACCTGTGTTTTAGTCCAAACTATTTCACACCAAGGGTTGCCTTCTAAACACTTAATTAGGTGGACTCTTTCAGAACTTCGTGGGTGATAGCTCTGGAAGTAGAAAGTCTTCATGATTCACTGAGCATTGTCTGTGAGGATTGATTGAAGCCATCTACTTGCAATCCCACTAATCCCTGCCATGTCTCTCAGACAGGACATCGGAATTCCTCTGACAACTGTATCAAATGCCATGCTCAAATCCTGCATGAGGAGTTATTTTTCAGAGTTCTGATAAAGGAAAATGTAGGTTATTATGAGAAATGGATATAAATTTAATAACAAGGTCTGATATAAGCAGGAAGGTTTTTTACATTGTCTGTTCTCCTAAGATTACGGACAGCCTCTATAATGTGATGTGCCAGCAAAGCAGGAAAATGCTCTTTGCTATTACAGCCTGGTGTTAGGAGAGTGGATCTTCCCTTTTCAGTAATTCAAGTGTAGTGGAGAGATATTTGTGTGCAAATAGCAGAAACAAGCAAACACAAATTCAATAGCTGGGAAAATCTTTGGATACTATAACTGTTTTCCCAGAGAAGCTGGTAAAGTGTGTCAAAGAAAATGCTCAAAAAATCTAACTGTCCTTTTTGAGTTAATTCAGGAATTTCACTGATTTAAATAGAAAGCTCTATAGGTAGGACATGGCCTCTCAATATATGGCTTGAGAAGTTTTCTGTCTGTGTACATTTGTAGCTGTGATGAAGTTATTGACAACAAGAGAAACAGATCCTGTTGGAGTGTTTGTACAATTGGCTGTTTTTTGAGGAAGAAATACTGTTGAAGTAAGAGGGAATAGCACTCCTTTTGTGAAAAGGGTGATTTACATTTAAATCAGTAGCCTTTGCGCTGATGATTGCTACAGAACATAAATGTAGCAGTTCTGCTGAGTGTAGAATTATTTAGCAAGATCTTTCAAGGTTGTGTGGTATCAGACCATTGTTTCTGATTTGAATTCAATGGATTCTGCAGCAGAACACAGCTGGGTTCTATACAGGAATGAATCAACCTCAAGAACACCACAAAAAATTATGACCAGACTTCAAGCAAGGAGATTAGATGGGAGACCTTTGATAGATATGTGGAGAGACTTCCCTTGCTGTTGTACAGTGAATTGGGTTTTGTGACCACCTGAAAGAAACAATGACAGAACATTATGCAATTTCATAACAGAGGAACATCCCGGGGTATTTCAAAAGAGCGTGAAGACAGCAAGGTGAGGTACCCACCATTTAGAGCTGGCAGGACTGTCCCTACAGCTCCTTGTTTTTATTATGTCGTGCTCTCTTCCAACAGGACCCATTTTTCAGGGTGTCTCAAGAAGCACACAAGTCACTAAATTGAGGAGTCTGTCCATAAGTGTATCCTCAGTGTGCAGGCTAAGGTCCCCATCTCATGTATTGAATGCCAGTCAAATATTGTTTCAGAGTGTTTTCCCTGCCTTACAGAGGGATGCTTGTCACCGTTGTGTCTGTGTGCCTGATGTATGTTGACAATTTTACCCTTTCCACGTCCCAGCGAGCGCAGGATGTGGTATTAAGAGTATTTCATATATGAAGGACACAGACAGTGAGAAGGGAAGTGATTTATGTGAGTCCATTCAGGAAGTCTGCAGCAAAGTTGGAAAAAAATACCACAGTGGCTGTATTTACATTAGCAAGTAGTGGGGCACTGCAGGAGTGGGCTGCAACACTGACAGCAGCAGCACTGCTCAGGACCTGTCATGCACATACAAATTGGTTTGGAGGCTTTACTTTGGACTGGATGTACTCTCACCCAGGGAAATGAACTTTTGTTGGCAGCTGGAATGCACCTGGTGCACATCCAGCCATCCAGGAGTCCAGTTTGCCTCCTCTGAGACTACTCATGATATGAGCCTAGAGGTTTACTTCTTTACTTATCAGCTTTACTCCTAGCACGCTGTCCTGAATGGTGCTAAAGTAGTTCTGTAGAAACACCCTCTATCTCCTTCCAAGCCCAGTTCCTTTACAGTATTTAAAGTGAATCCCAGGAGGCACCTCCCACAGTGTCTCTGACATGATGTGTAAAACCAGGCAATTACTTGCAGATTATTGATACTGTCCTTGGCTCACTTTTCTCATTTAAAACCTTTCTCTCAGTGAGCTTGCTGCCTCACATGGCTTCAGCTATCTGCTTTGCATCAATGACTTACAAATCTACCTGTTCTCTCCTGACCTCCCTGCCTCCATCAAGCCCAGCACCTTGTCGTGTTTCTCTCTGAAATTTCCCTCTGAATGTCTTGCCCTCCATTTAAACTTCATGTGGCAAAAACATCATAGCTCAGTGAGCTGCTTGAAGTCATTACAGCAGGAGCCCAGACAGCCATTAAACACAATAAAATTTTACATATGTCTTAGGCTAGAGGTAGAAAGAAAAATGTTTCAGCTAATTGAGCTAATTTTTATTGGGTATTTTATTACAGTATTGTATTATGTAAGTGTACTTCAGAAACTTTTCTTAAAGTGTTTCATAAATGATAGAATCAACTTTATGGAATATAATGTTTAGTTCAGTTTTTGAAATAGGTTTCTTGGGCATCACAAAAGGCAAATATCCATTCTCACACTTGTGGATGCCTCTGTCATGTTTGATGTTGGCCACAAGCCACATTTGTTTGTCTCAGGGAGGCTGTGAGCCCCAGAGTAATGATATTAAATGCTGTGAGACCTACTACAAGGCTCAGTTGCAGCAGGCACTGACAGGAAACCACACTGCTGTCAGGAGACCTCTGATGTGATCCCACACAGATTCCTCTCTCTCTCAAAAGTATTATTAATGATTTAGGTAGCTCTGAATCTGGGATCTGGGGTGACTAAATCCTCATTCCTGCAATGCTGACCAAGGTCATGTTGCCATAAAAAATCTGTGGATAGCTTTTCACCAGAGAGCAGGGCCACTAAATGACTAAAATGGAATTATGTGTCTTGATGCTGTCAATGGTAAAAGGCACGTCTGGGGCAGCAGCAGCAATTCTGTGACTCACCATGAGCCTGGAATGGAGATCAGGAAGGAGTAAACAATGCAGAAGAGGTAGTGCTATGTCCTGAGGCAGCAGCTATACCCAGCCACCCAACTCTCCTGCCTCCATAGGAAGCCCTGCCAGAACCTCCCAAACCCACCTCCCTAACTGCCAGTAGTGGGAGTTGTGCAGAAGGTGTTGTATTTCAGGAATTAGTGTTCCTGCACGGGCATTATCTGCTTTGCTGGCCATTTTATTTAAGGCCTGAGAAATCCATGTGTTACTGACATATTCTGGAAGTTATATTTGGGACAGGAAATCTCTATATGGATTGAGGGGTGGACGGAATATATCAATCTTGACTGGGAGACAGTTGCATGTTGTGATTGTTGGTGACCCCCACAGCAGCTGCCTGAGCAGGCTGTGCCATGCTGCCTGTGCTTCACATCCAGGGTGGCCTCCAGGCTGTGTTGTGCTGCACAAACCTCCTGTACAGCCTCAGCCAGATCACTGTGAGTGATGCCACAGGCAGCTCCCCCTGGTACCAGCAATTATACTGCTTGCTCAACCTTGCCTTTATCAAAAAGTACAGTGAGAAGCTGTCATGCAAAAGTCCTTTGTGAATAGTGTGGTTTTCTATTAAATTACATATTAGCTGAAATGACCAAAATGGTGATATTTATTTCCCTGGATGGGATCCACTTCACACAGTGGGCTATGGCAAATTCTAGCCAGGGTGTGTGCGATGCTGCACAAACACAGAGTGCTGGGACAAAAGGGATATAAGATTTATTTGTTACCTGAATTCCTCCTCTTATTCTGTCTTATTAAAGCAGTTATTGATCTGCTTTACCCAGCAGCCTGATGATCACTGAAGAGCTGGCCATGGGAATGTGAGCTGTCACCCACATCGTGCAGTGTCAGAATTGTCAGTTTTGGACAACTTCTGTAATGAAAGATTTCAGGGAAATTTTCCCAGTTCCTGAATAAAATGTCCCTGGACTTTTACTTCATCTCATGAGGCAGAACAGGGTGCTGTTTCCCACCTGTCCCCAGGAGGCAAACCTTTTCCAAGTATCCTGGCCAAGACCTGTCTCTGGGTACTTCTGTTTTTCAGTCCCTCAACTTGCTGGTCTTTGCCTCAGTAAGAGAATGTCTGCTGTGATTAGTACAGAGAAGAGTGTAAAAATCTCTGATTTGGCAGAAGTCCTCCTTGATTGATTTCCAGATCACAAAAGACAACCAGCTGCCAAGCCTCTGGAGCACTCCAAGTCAATATTCACACAAGCAGACACCACACGTTTGACAGATGTTAGTCACATTGCTTAATGCTCCACTAGATGTTACAGATGTGAGAGTGGAATAAGAACCTACAGAGGAAAAAAGAGGATAGGAAAAACCACCAAATGACAATTTCCCTTAAGAGATTGTTTCCACATTTCCTTGTCTAGATTCTCAATGCAAGTTCTGTTGTATAATTAATGGCATATCACCTTTATTCCCATACCAGTCTTATACTTTACAGGCTGTCATCTGAAAACATAGGCAGAGATTTTGTGCTGTGCTAGGTTTTAGCTAGGAAAAGGTTATGGGAGAATGTTAGTGTCAGGTAGAGAATCTTAATTCCAAATTACTAATGCATATATTCATATATATATGTATATATATTATATATATATGTGTGTGTGTGTGTGTGTGTGTAAGGCTCAGATGACCCATGGTCCCCTTGAGAGGCACCCATTGTGATTTCCCTTAGCTACAGGTAGGGAAGTCAAGGAAGGCAGGAGCAGATTGTGTTTGCTTTGGTTAACAGAGTTATATGGGAAGAAGGCTCAGGCACAGGAAATGGGTTTGTCCAGGTCCAGGGCTGTCCCTGGATGGACACCGGGTGCCCACCAAAGTCACTCCATCACTGCCCTCTCCGCTGGGCAGGGCAGGGAACAATATAAAAAGTATTTATGAATTATGGGTAAGGAGTGTTGTGGATAAAACACACTTGGGGAAATTGGTTTATTGCCAATCAAACCAGAGTAGGATAATGAGAAATGAACCCAAATCTTAACACATGTTCCCACTCCTCCCTTCTTTTGAGGCTTCACTCCTGATTTTCTCTACCTCCTTCCCCCCAGCAGCTCAAGGGATCTGAGAATGGGGGCTGTGGTCAATTCATGGCTTATTCTCCTTGGGGGAGAACTTCTTACACTCTTTCCCTGCTCCAGTGTGGGGTCCCTCCAGCTGCAAAAGTCCTCTACAAACTCCTCTGAGTCCTTTCCAAAGGCTGCGGTTCTTGATGAGGTGCTCCATGGGGTGCAATTCTTCAGGAACAGGCTGCTCCAGCATTTGTCCCTCACAGGGCCACAGATCCTGCCAGCAAACTTGGTTTAGTGGGGGCTTTCTTCTCTGAGTGGCCACAGGTCCTTGCCAGAAGCCTGCTCCAGCATGGGCTTCCCATGGTGTCACAGCCTCCTTTGGACATCCCCCTGCTCTTTTGTGGGGTTTTCCAGGGGCTGCAGGTGGATCTCTGCTCCCCTGTGGGCCTCCATGGGTTGCCGAAGCACAGCTGCCTCACCATGGTTTATTGCCAATCAGGGATTGCAGGGGAATCTCTGCTCTGACACCTGGAGCACCTCCTGCCCCTCCTTCTGCACCAGTGTGGGTGTCTGCAGGGCTGTTGCTCACAGATTCTCACTTCCCTCTCTGGCTGTAGCTGAACTGTTGTTTTTTTGTCCCCTTTCTTAACTCTTTATCCCAGAGGCGCTGCCATTGTCTCTGATGGGCTGAGCCTTGGCCAGCAGTGGGTCCATCCTGGAGCTGACCAGCACTGGCTCTGTTGGACATGGAGGAATCTTCCATCAGCTTCCCACAGAAGCCACCCCTGTAAAACTCCCACTAGCAAAAGCTTTGCTATGCAAACCCAATACAACTGGTATCCATCCTGTCCTGGGATTTCTTTGAAGCTCCACACCCTGATTTTTATTTCTAAAATCATGAGAAAACACTGTCTTTCCTGAAGACAGCTCTCCAGTTGCACTTTCAACTCAAGACAAGCCCGAGCTGTGAACCCTATCATGCAGGACAGACATTTCAGATGCTGGTATCCAGCTGTCTCCTGCATCCTTTTCTTTATGAGCTCAGAACAAGGTCTCTAACAACATAGCCCAGGATGTCTGGAAGGAAGGATGACTGATGTTACATGTTCAAAAGATTAACAGGTTTGGTAACATAAGTTCTGTTGTACAAGTATTCCTCGGGGCTGAACACATCCCTAAAATTTTGCCTCGTACCATCATTACAAAACACAGTGAAATCTCAGTGTTAAATATTTTGCTCTGCTATCTGCATTACATAAGGCTCTGGAATAAAGTCTCAAACAATTTAACTCGCTTCTGTGTACAGAGCAGTAAACACATAAAAATTCAAAAGGAAAAGGAGAAAAAATGCCCTCAAGAAAAGTATGAATGAGCTTGAAAAGGGCAAATAAATAGCAGAGACATTTATATTGGTCTCTCCTACTGCTCTGAACAAAACAATTATGAGATAAGAGAGGCAAGAATGGGAGGAAATTCTTTCATTTTTCACGTTGGAAGTCCGAAGGATCCAATAGCCTGTTTATGAAGAGCAATAAAGAAGATACATGAACTCGGTAAAGATGTTGTTACAAATATATTGGCCTGTTTGGAAAGGCCAGGAGTTTGGCTTTTTGGGGACTTTTTTTGTTGGGGTTTTTTTTTGGTAATGTTGTTGCTTTTTATAAAGAGCTATCAGCTAAGGTTTTAAGGGTGGAGGTTTTTTGTCAATGGAGAATAACTGACAAGAATTATTTGTTATAACTAGCAGAGAGGACTAATGCTTTTATTTAGGATTTGGAAATAGTATGAAAAAAAGGCAGATGGAAACTGGAATTTAATGAAGCTTACATAAGCAAATATAACCTTGGCCAGCTTTTAAGCAAAGTTTAAACCAGCTATTCCTTGTTTCTAATGTGAAGGTTTAAAAACCAGAATGCATTTGCCTGGTACAATAAAAAATGATGACTGGTACTCAGAAGGGAGATTTATCACTTTCCCTGCTTTCTAGTCTGAAATGTGTGTTCTTTTGTAATGGTGTGGAGGAAGCCCATCTTTCTACCAGTTAAGAGATGATGTTCACAGCATTATGGCACTTCAAGAGTAATAAAATTAGGGTACATATATTTTTTTCCTATTTTTTTCCCCTCTCTTGTTTAAAAATAATGAAATAATGTATTCCAGCAGAAATGTGAATTTATTACCAGCCTGCTAGTGACTGCATTATCCTTTGGAAGAAAATCCAGGCTTAGGAACAATAGTGAGGTCTCTGCTACTCTTCTGTTCCCTCTACCAATAAGCTTTTTACTTAGCAAAATCTAGAAGTCTAAATAATATGAGTGCTGTTATAACTTTTACTAGTTCTGTATTTCTCTATCATAATTAGACATAAAAATTGTTTAGACCAGAAATGTCTCCAAGTCAAGAAATAAAAAATTAAGTAACTCCATAATCTTTAAAAATTATTATTGGTGTAATAACCTCCTCTGGGGATTAACCACCATTGCAAAGCTGGTGATTAAAGTTTCTTAGTCCTTATCACTTTTGAGTTCTGTTTTCAGTAGTTTATAAGTTTCCCAGACTATAATAACTTGGATTAAAACTTTCAAAAAATGTGAAAAGCGTCTGTGTTTAGCTGAATATTTTAGGAAGCTTTAAAAAAATGAATCAGCACTTTTTAAAACTGGGTCAGGGAAAATATGTTTTCTGCCAATATTAAAACAAAAATCTTACAGTTGTTTTATTAGCAAGTTTTTGCCTGTTCTGCTTTTAGCTGTTAATTCAGGCAAGGACTTGAAGTCTGGCAGATAGATTGCCTGTGTGTCAGGGAAGTGCTGTCCTTGCATACAGCTGCCTCCATTTGGCCAAACTGTTGGTTTCTGAAAAATATTTATATGCCTTTTTTTTTTTTTTTTTTGTTTGTCACTGGAGAGTTATTCTGGGTCCTAAAGATTTCAATCCCAGAATCCTAGAGAGGAAGCTGGGTGAGAATGTGGGGCAAGCTGGAATCTGCTGCAGCGTGAACAGCTGGGACATGAAGAGCAGCAGGAGGGAAAAAACAGACCTGGCCATAGTGGTTGGGATTGGGAGCTTAGAGGTGGGTCTGTGCTTTGAAAGTGGAGAAAAGTAGAAAAATCCTGGTAAAAAAAATGGGAAGATGTGTGAACACCTGCAATCAGCAGAGGAGCAGTAGAGGAGGTATTTTATAGAATAGTGGAATCATAAAATCACAGAATGGTTTGGGATGGAAAGGAGCTTAAAAATCCTGTTATTCCAACCCCCCCACCACGGCCAAGAACACCTTCCACTGGGCCAGGTTGCTCCAAGCCCCTTTGTAGAAGGACAGCCTGTTCTGCCTGCATGTCAGTGCCAGGGGACATGGAGTACTGCAGCTTATTTTGTTATATTTTTTATCATGGACCCTAGTACAGTTTTGGCCTGCATAAATCATCACACTCCCAAATGCTGCTCAGGTCTGGTCTTAGCCTGTGTCAGGGACTGTTTGCAGGAGGTATTTTTGTGTAGGCCCCCTGGTTTGGGGTAGTGGGGAAGGTGTGCTGTTTTGAAATGAACCATCCCATTCCACCTGTCTTGAGTTGTAAACCACACAGGGGAAAAAAAATCAACAAGAAAAACCTTCATTTATTGCCCTTCATCTGCACCTAGAGGATGAAAACCAGGGGCTATTGTCAGCTGCTGTCTTGCCTCTGCTGGCAGGCTCTATAGAGCAGATCTCAAGGTTTCTGCCAGGCTGAAAGAGAGTACAGGAGGCCATGTGATGCTGTGTTGTTTTACACTTCTTTTAAAGACTCCAGTTCACGAGTGCTTCAGGAGTTACATACAAAAAGAGCAACCCACAGGAAAAGAATATTTGGCTGCAAAAGGGAGGTGATGTGGCAGAAGAGAGTGAAGGAGGTCATGCCAAGCCAGGGATGGCTCTAACTCTCTCCTCTCTGCCATTTAGTCAGAGTTGCCCTAGGACAGCAGAGGTAGGCAAATGCTTGTGCTTTTGTGAGCTGCAGCCCTCAGGAGACATCCTGAGGAGCCTGATGGGTGTGCTGGCCACCAGCCCTTTACTCCTGGAGCAGACCTGGACCCAGGGAGCTCCCTGGGCTCCATGCTTTTTGTTGGGATTGCTGGCATGTGCTCACAACCTCCTGGCAGGGTTTTCTTCAGGCATTGAGTGAATGGACCACAAAACAGGTGGCCAATAAATAAGAGAGTGGGTTGTTACTTGGTGGCTAACTGGCTTGGCATCTTCTGCAAAACCCTTCCCCAGGCTGCACATAAATCAACAATTGATTGTGTATGCACATGTAAATAACATGGTTGGGAACTGACCCAAAGAGGTGCTATGCTAGGAGTCTTTTGGCTCATTATATTATTGAAACACCCCTGAGGAGAGATGTTATATTTCAGAATTTCTAGGCAGTCCAAATGGGTGTTTGTCTAGTTTAAGGGGAGCTAGCTTTGAGTGCTAACGCAGTGGTGGCCCAGGATGGATTGCATGGTGTGAATTAGTATTTTGTAATCTTTATTAACTGTAAGGTGTTTGCACATAGAAGTTTGAAACCAGAGATGAATTTTAGCTTTGCTTAAGGACAAGTTGTTTTTTGTTTTTTTTTTCTTTCCTTTTACAAAAATCACAGCAGATATTCCAGTCAAGCTGTAGGTCAATCTATTCCATGTATGCCCAAAGACAGAACTTTTTCCACTTTGGTGCATGTGTTTGTTTTGTGGATTGTTTGTAGCAAAATTTGCTATGGTCCCTAAGAACAGTGTAGAATCCAATAAAAGCTGACAGAAGAGATGAAGCAAGGAGGCAGGAAGAGAGACTCTGTTGTTTGCAGTGGTGGGTGGAAATGAAAGGGTTTGGGTAGCAGGTCTGTGCTTCAAGAGGTAAGACCTTACCTTTCCTTCACTTTCCTTAGATGTTTGTGAGCAAAATAACATTGTGGACAATCTGGAGAATAAGCAAAGCAAAGGAAATACTTCTATTTCTGATGATGATTGAATAGGTCTTCTTATTTCCAACGAAGTGGGAGGACATCACACAGATACAGAATAGTCTTGTGTATTGATAAGATATGTGTGCCAGTTGTGCCAGTATTGCTTTGGGTAAATTTTACCTGTTGGTGGAGTTTATGTCTTCTCAGACAAAACAGGGACAGCAATGTCATTCCCATCTGTTTTATCTATTTGGATTTTTAATTATAAATTATTAACTCAGGTCTTGGATGCCTGCTGTGCGTGTGCGTGCACATGCCTGTGCGATCACATCCAACCATCTTTTGCATCAAATCAGAAAACTCCTGAATTATTTAAGATTAAAGTACAGTAGCAATATTTTTTTTAAATGTAGTTGTGCATAGAAAGGACTACAGTGCCAGAAGTGACAGCAGAAGAATTAATGCTTTCTCCAGGCCCTTTTTATCTTAGAAATGATTGACAAAGTAATTTTCTTCTTGTACTTTAATAGAAGTGTATACATTATACACACCAACAAATCCTCGCTGGGCCAATTACACATCATATGACTTATCTTGTCACAGCACCTAATATCCAAACAGTAAATTAAAAGGTATGCTTTATATGCAAATTTGCATATGAGGATGTTTTCCAGTCCCCAGACTCAATTGTCTTATGAACACTACAACATGCAAGAAAAAGAAAAAAGCTGGCTAGGATTTGTGACTAATAAAACCTGCCTGGTGGAACAAACTGCATCTGTATGACTTACAGGGGTGTGCTGTATAAGTAACATTTGTTTTACATATTGAAATTATATTGGGAGATGAAATACTGAGAAAATATTGAAGCGCTTCCTTTCACACAAGATATTCTGCACACATGTGAAGTTATATATATGCAACAAAATATTTTTGATACCTATTCGTACCATTCTGCAATGTAAAGGGACCTTTCCATAAGTGAGAATCTCATTCGTTTTTCATTTTCAAGTGAGGATTTTAATGGGAGGTGGAAATGCCAAAATTTGCTTGCAACCTGGTGGTATCTGCTGGACTTTTAGAAAGCTTTGATTAGATTTGAATGTATGGTTTCTTAGAATTATTCTGGTCTAAAGGCACAGGCATTGTGCTAGGTTTTCCTCAATGAAGGCTATAAGCCTGGTATGTCCTAAATTAACTGTTTAATAACATGGAGGCAAAAAGGGGGCTTCATCTTTATTTCCACTGTCCTAAACACATTCATTCATGGCATGTAATGCAACGGGTGCAGCATTACTCCCATCTTCTGCTGTGGAGTGACCCATGCAGCAGAGAGCAACTTCATTGAAGGAATGACCTCCCCACAGACAGGGGGTTGGTGATGGATTATTGTCATGCTTCTGCACCTCTGCAGGCTTGGGCATTGCAAGAGTCTGAGCAGAAAAAAGCTGTTCAAAATAATAGAGCTGAGACAGTTGTGCTGGAGGGAAGTGGGGAAAAGACTGTGGCCTCTGAAAAACAGTCCATTTTCCTTTCCCCTCTTTGGCAGTGAATTATCCCACTGATCCTCCCCCTTAGCTGCTGGTGAAGTTGCAGTTTAGTCCTTTGTGAGCCTGTGAATAGAATTAACCACTTAGGTGCACTCCTGTTTGTCAGATAGCTTGCCTAAAAGTCAGTAACTTGTTGACCAAGTTTTTGGGGTATGCATGAGAGAATTTTGAAAGTATGCAGCCATTTGGTGTTGGAGATAAATTTTGCTGAGGGAACACGGAAGCCCAGCTATCATACCCCACTTTATATCAATAAACACTCTAGAGGGCCAGCCACAACAGATTATTCTTCTTTTTCTTGCCCCTTTTGTTGATCCAGTCTGCTAGCTTAGACTCAAAATGGGTTTAGATCACTGAGCCTTGCAGTTGTTTTAGTCTAGTGAGATGCATTCTTCTGGATCTAAATATTTTATTTAAACTACTGCTTTCACAGCTTCAGGCCCTAATCATTTCAGTGCAGAAAGACATAGAAATAATTAGTTGAAATTAGTTGGCCTGCACACTTAGTTACCCAACATTTTTTTGTTTCCTCAAAACTGCAACAGATACAGGCTGAGCCTGAGTGATGTATATGAAACCTCACTTTTCATGAATCATATATCAGTGTTGCTTGATCTCTGTTTTAACAGAGCCAGCAAAGGAGAATGTGGCCAATTAATAGACCTCCTTAAAGGTGCAAAGGAATATGTGATACTGCTATTAAAGAAATAAATGAAGAGGTTTTGTTTTATGTGCCATCAGAGAGAAGAAAAAATGGAAAGGGAAAGTTCTAATAAACCCCTGTCTTTTGGCAAGCATTTTAAAGGTTGGTGGTGTTTCTACCTAGTGTTAGACACCAACGTTTGGAGCTTAAGTTATGAGATGAATAACAACCCTCTTTTGCTGATCAGTAGAAAATTAAAAATTCTTTCAAAGGATGAATCTCTACAGCAGCTGATTTGAGGTGCTCTTCAGAAAAGCCAGTCTTTCTCCAGCATCAAAAGTGAGAGGCTTGGATGACTTGGGCACCTCCAGCAAGGTGTCTGACTTCATAACAGGACATTATCGCCAAAGACTCCAAGTGTTTAAGGCCAGACTTAAAGAGGAGCTCTGGACATGCATTTCCTACTTGTAAAGCAAACCACTGGATCAGAACAACAATCCATGTCAGCTCATACAGACACTAATTTATGATGTTATCTTCCAACACCTAATTGAGGGCAGGAAATAGAGTTATGTTGCTAACTCTGCAGTGTGTCACTTTCTTACTGCACAGGTGACATCAACCATCAGTCGGCACTCCATAGCCTCTTATGAGATGGTGAAATCTCATTCCATTATGCTTGGCAAGGATATTTTTGTTTATTGTGAGAGCACTGTAGAGTTTGTGATGTCTTTTTCACTTCATTTTCTTGCTTTTAAAGTTTGGTATTTTTAGCCAAGTTTCCTAAGGAAATGAGACTGATGCCATCATAGTGTACGTCAGCTCCCTCCTTGTAACTTCTGAACCTGAGGGCCAATTTCAGCTCTATTTGGCAGAGGAGTAAAGGTTTCAAAGATAATACATTCCTACAAATTTTGTGAAAATCAACAACTTCGTAGATGTTTATATATCATTTCTCCAGCTGAAGTCATGTCAAGGTGTTGCAGCAGACTTCGTGTTAGAGATAGAAAAGAGACAAGACACACCCTCTTATTCATGCAGTGTGAAAAGGTCCCAGTTTATTCTTCCTCACAGCTTGGCCAAAAGGCTCCAACTCCAGCAGACTCCCACTGTAGGCTTCCCTTGCACACTCTGACTGACCTCATGGCAAACCCTTCACAGTACCAATTCTCTCTCCTGTTAACCAGCTAACCCACACTTTTATCACACTCATCCTTACTGGATATAGCTGTGACCTATTAAGGGCAAGGCTGGTTTTGGTGATTAGCACAGCTGTGACTTATCAGGGGTGAGGTTGCCTGTAATCCATTCTCCTACATCAAGGAGCATTCAACCCATGGTTTATTTGTTCCATCTGGCAATGGCCAATTGGCCATTCCCTGTGCAGAAATGCTGAACTAATCACAGCCCAAGTCAACTTTCACCTGCCTATTAGGCAAGCTAAGTTGAGAAAGGGCCTGAAGGTGGCTCTGGGGAACTGAGAGGAATATGTTGCTATAAGAAATGGTGGGAGTTGTGGTAGTGGTATGTTTCAGGAGATGAGGAGGAGCAGCAAATATTCTGATGGGAGGGATTTTGGAACCATGTCACTGTGAAATTCATTATTCAACAAACTTCTCCTCATTCTTCTATGTTTTATACTGTGTAATTAACTGAAGTTATAATATACTGCTGGCTTAAAAATGGGGTAGGAAGGACAATCACTGGAATAGAATGAGATGCAAAATTCTAACAGTGGCATGTTTGTAATAAAAAAAAAGAAAAAATACTTTAAGAATGCATTACAAGCAAATTTTTACAACAATCCAATGATCTACTGGTCTATCATCTTTTCATTAGCCATAGATGAAATTAATTAGCAAATGATCCATATGGAAAATAATTCCTATTAGATTTTGCTTATTCTTTTGCCTCCAGTAATGGTCTCCCATAAGTTTTCTAACAGTGGTATGTTAGGATCACAGAAACAGCAGCACAGAACCTGCTAAATTATTAGTCTGTTCCAGTATCCACACTCCAAAAGCCATCATAATGAGAAACGTCTAGGGAGGATGCAGCTAATCTCCTAATGAATAACTGTAACAACCAGACCTTTGGGGAGATTTCTGCTTAACCCCAAACAGTCAGCAGTGTGCTTCTGCCCTGCAGCAAGAGGGCTTATGTCCATAATGAATCTATATTTCAGTTATTTGGCTATGGACAGTCTCATTAATAATATAAATGCAATAACTCAGTGTTGGGATTAAAAAAAAAAAAAGGAGAAGAAAATGTAGGAAAGAAATTTTTAGTGCTCAGTGAGCACAAGGGTAAAAAAATTAGAGTTTGGAGATCTGACAAAAACACCAGCATCTAATAAAATTGCTTTTATTAGCTTAATTTGCCACATATAGCGCAAATATTTAACTTGAATGAGGCATGAATTAGTGGAAAAATATGTGCTGTGCCATTTAAAGTGCTATACTTGAATAAAATAATGTATATCTTTTCATATGCAGTCCTTGAAGTCACACTACATACATCTTTAATTTCTTCAATTAAGAAAAAAATGAACAAATGGAGTTAGATTTTAATTATTCATAGTTCATTTGAGAAAAATCTTTGTAAATGAGAGGAAGGAGAGTTGTGCTATCTATCACAATGAGAAGAAGAGAGAAAATTCACTCTATGAACTATTTGACAATACAAAAGCTTCTGCCTTCACTAGGTGCTGCAATCTGACGTGTAAAGGAAGAAGCATCACATGAAGGACTATTTAGGAGCCATATTGTGGAAACTGCACCTGAAAATACAAAACTTCTCCTTGGCAAGTAACCACATTGCACATCTGCTGGAATCCTACTGAGGAATGTATGTGCAGGCAAGTTCTTTAATCCTGTTTTTGAAAGACGAGGTTATATTGAACTGTCCTGTTAGGTCAGACTTAGGATCCATTCAGACCATCTTTGTCTTTGGCAAGGGCCAAAGCCAGATGAGTCAATGTTCCCCCATGTGGGAATGATGCAGGAGAGGTGTTCAAGGATGTCCATAATCACCAGAGTTTGATTTAAAACTTGGAATATTCAATCCTTCTAGCGTACTTTGTCAATCTTTTAAAAGCAGGGATATTTTTGTTGTCAGTAAGAAAGCTGGTTCCACTTTGGGTGTTACTGGGCTATTGATCTCATGACTGCTTTGCTGCAGGGAGTTGCACAGTCTTATCATATACTGGATGAAAAATTATTACTTTCTATCAGCTTTGAATTGATTATCTTTCATTTTCAGTGAATGTCTCCTTGGCAAAGGAGAACAGAGCTAGCAATCTGCCTTTTTGAGCAATTCATTATTTTATATGCTTTTGTGTAGGCTTTCTTGGTCTTCTAATTTGCAGAGTCAACAATCCCAGTCTTTTCATTCTGATTTTGTCTAAGTGACCTCTGTGCTCTTAATGATTTTCAACCTGTCTCTGAGCATGTAATTTTTAATAACTTTTTTTGAGATAACAGGGTCTGTTTGGATACAAGATTATAATGGCACATCATTATTTCATATGCTAGTATTAGGAATTTTCTTGTTATTAAATTGCATTTGCTTGTTTAATTGCAAGTGCAGTCTTTGTTACATGGTCACAATTGAAACTGATCTCTTTCCTAACATATTTTAAAGCAGTGTATGCTGTATAACTCAATTTCTTTCAGTTTCATGTGTCTCATTTCCCATTTTTCAGTGGTGAACTTTTTGGTGTTCATTAAGGTAAAACCTGTATATGTTGAATTTCTTTGAGAATCCCTAAAATGGTAGCCAGATCTCAGTTATGTAAATAATATACTGTCATTTGCAAATTGAGATGCTTCACTGTTCATTTCCTGTTCCAGGTGTTAACTGGTATGTTAAATAATGCCAGTGCAAACGTAAAATCTAAAGGCATCTGCTGTTAAATTTTTAACTTAGCCATTAATTCTAGATTTGTCTTCTGTCTCTTAATTCACACTGGTACTTTGCTTCTGTATGATTTTCTAAGTTCAGGAGTACCATGTTGGCAACCCTGTCAAAAACTTTCTGTAATCAAAGGAATATTTTCTCCTTTACCTGCTAATTTATCAACACATTCAAAGAATATTAATAGAGTAGTGAGGCATAGTTTCTCTCTGCAGAATTTCTGCTAATTACGTATTGTTTTATCTTGATTTATAAAGAAACTTGCTATTCTATATGCAATAGTTATTTTACAAAATTATCAAAATATACCAGTGTATAAGTCCAGCCTTTTCTAAAGTATAAATGCATTGTCTACAATCCCTCAAAAGTGTAATAGAGTAGCTACCTTGAAAGAGAGGTTGCGTATTTTGTTATTAGCCCAGCTACTTTATTCCCAAAATCCTTGGAAGATTTGAACTATAACCTCCTTTTTCCAGGGAGTAAGTCAGTACAAAGACAGGATCAGTATGAAAAGGGGTTTACAACAATGGTTCCCACAAAGTAAAATGCAGCTAAAATACAGATGAGGCCTTGAGTAAAGCCCAAGACAACAAAAATCATTTCCCAATGAGATGAGTGTGATCATTTCCCTGACACATCCACTGCATCAGCCACCTTAAGGAAGGGTGATTGTGGCACCTTGGTACCTCCTGTGGGAGCAGCAGGGAACGAGAGCTGGTGCAAAATGCACAAATCCACTCAGGAGCCAACACAGCTGGAGCATGTGCGCTGCTGCCCTGCAGGCTGCCAGGCTTCTACCCTCTGCCAAGGAGAAGTCAGGAAACTGCTGCCAACAGCACAGCACTCACCTCTTTCCTTGGGAGAATATTTTCTCCTCACCTTCCCTGAACCAGGCAACTGGGGTTAGCAGTGAAGTTCCATCTGGATGGAGCACCCTGTTTGCTGTTTTTTTTTGCCAGAAATGCTCTGATTTCTTCTTTGGCTCGGATTTTCTAATCTGCTTGACCTCCTGCACTGCTGTTTGTCCTGGAGATGCCCAAGAGTGAAAGCTGTAGTTGCTGTGAATGGTATTTTTGAGGAATGTTTTAAAATGACCTACTGAGCCCTCATATTTGGTCCAATCAAAAGAATTTTTGTTGAATTACTTTTTAATCTTTCTTTTTGTATTTTAATTAATGTATGTGGTGCCTGGAGCAAAGGAGGCCAGGCCCTTCCAATTAAATTAAAATTATTAATAATAAAAGATACAGAAGAAGACCGGAATTAAATCAGAAGCATAAAGATTGAAATATATCACATTCTTCGTGGCTTTTTTTTACCATATGTAGGAGTGCAAAGTCCAAGTCTAGCTTAAAATATGTTTTGGAACTCTGTCAATTTTCTGCTAATGGAAAATTGCTGGACTCCCAAACTCTGTGGTGATCCCATAGCCACATTAAACTAGGTAATTATGGCTTTCTTCAGCTAAGCTAGCCTCTAGAAGGAAGGTACAGCTGTGTTTTAAATTTGTCATATTGTGTGTATTTTCTTGAAATTTTGTTTTTTGTTCCTGATAACTTAATTTTTGACAGAAATAATGCTGTTTTCAATCCAAAGGCCACCCTCATGTACCTGAGAAGAGTCTCTCTGCCATGAGTGGATCATCTTGTATGAGTAAGAACATCTATTACAATTATTTGTTGTATTGCATCCTAAATGTATTGAAGCAACCGTTGCTCCTATTTTGAAGGAACTTGAAGTAAAGTAGTGGGACAAAAGACTGTATAAAAATAGGAAACCTTTTGTGTGAAGTGTTTGTGTCAGGGGATTGTTGCTCTCTTTTACACAGGCCTTGACTTGCAGACATGCAAACACACAAATGATCACTCACACTGTCATAAACCAGTGGCAATGGGATGCTCAAAAAGACACAAAGAAAAATTAATAATGTCACAAAAGAACAACATAAAGTTTTCAGAACAACATAGTTTCAATTGTTTCTCAATAAAGTAAATTATGAGTCTTCATGCCCTTAAGTAAAAGGAAATGTTAATTTTTAGATTAGAGCAATATAAGTTTTGCACATCTTAAGTAAAAGATGGTGGTGACAGGCATTACAAAACAGTAACTTATTTTAAAAAAATGTTCATATCTCACTCCCTGAAATGACAATATACATCTGTTTTTAGGAATATGGGTGCAACTGTTTTTTTTAAATTTGCTGAAATTATCACACAAAATGAAGTGTGTCTGTACGTGTGTGCATGTCTTTTCCAGAAAAAAAGTAGAGTAGCTCTATGTCCTGAAAGACCATATTCCTTCATGAGGAACATAAATCTCAAATCACTGTTCCTGAAAGCAATGTCCCTCCAGAGTATGACACTGAGTCTTGCACACTCTGGAGCCTGAAAAGCTGTTGTTGGGGAATGCCTGGAGCAGAGGCAACTGCAGTAGGAGTTGTTTGTAGGATCTCCATACTCTAACTGATATTGCAGCTATTGGTTTTAGATTTATGTAACTCCATCACAGACTGAGAAAACAAAATACAAAAATAATAACATACTTTTAATCTCCTTTATGTGTTTTCTATGTGCACACCTCTGAATTTTTTCTGCCTTACTTATGTCCTCTTTCTTTCTTCAAAGCCTTCTTAAAGTCCTTTCATCCTGTTTTAGCAACACAAACATGGGATTTTCTTTGTCTATAGCTCTTGTCATTTAAAACATCCTTCCTTATATCTCTTTGTCTTCTTGTTACTTCACCTAATTGTAAAAATATGTATTTTCTCCAAGCTCAGAAAAACCCATTGTTCAGCCACCCAGGACAACTTAACAACCAGCATGGACAAATGTAATTTAATTACTTCTTGCTCACTGGCTAAGGTGCTGAACTGTGTTTAAAGATCCCGTGTGTTCTCCAGCCTCATGCTGAAAAGAAAACTAGCTTCCACCTCAGTTTCTTTTAAGTGCTGCCTAACAGCAGGAAAAGAAAGGATGGCTTTGTTCAACCAACCGTTTTCTCAGCTTCTACTTCTGCCTTGTTCGCCCAGTGTGTCTGCTTAGCAAAATAATGACAGTGCTGACATATGTCACAGAAGAACCAGGAAAGCTCCAGTTCTTTGCCAGAAAGCAAATTTACAGATATTTTCTTTTCTTTTTCTTCAGGGAAAATCACCTGAAAAGATCACACCTGACTTTTAACTGATCTTTCATTCCCTTTCAAAATGCAGATTACTTTTACAGTTTCATTTAACTCTACAACAGGTTTAAAATCTTCATCTCCTTCTGGCCCCCTCCATCTCTTGTGATGGGTCAGGGACCTTGCCTAGAACTTCAAGGTCTAGTGGGAAGAAGCTGGAAACCACATCTCCTTTCTCTGTCAGATCCACTAAGGACCCAAAATTTTCTGCTTCCAGTTCCTGGTGTCTCTGAAAGGAAGGCAGCAGTTCCAGGGTACTTATTCCCAAAATTTTTACTTTTAGATTGTTTGATAATCAGTTAGTTTCTTCAATAAAAAAATATTCCTGAAATGAAACCTAATTCTGGTAACCACTTTATTTCCAGAAGCTGCAAGAAAACTTCTTTGGTCAATTATCATCAAGATGGAAAAAGGATATTTATAAAATATCTGATTCCCTAATTCTGCTACCCAGGAGGGAAATTATGTCTAGAAGGAAAAATAGCTTAGAGCTTGCAGGTTCTGCCTCGGACTTTCTGGAGGAAAAATGGCTTTCCCTGTCAGTAATGTCCTGTGTAGCCTTAGTCTGCCCCTTGGGCTTTGTCAATCCCAGAGCTCACACAGACAATTGCACTCAATCTGGCACAATTTGCAGCTAAAGTGGGTAAGCTATCTCATGTTGTGATCAGATCCAGCTGTAATTTAAAAACACAGATCTGTGCTTCAGCCTGGGTTTGTAGGTGTGTTTAAAATAGGCCTTTCTGAAATCAGTGGCATTTAGTTTTCCAAATGACTTGGGCTTGCTGACTAGCTCCAGAGAGACGGAGAAATGTGCTCTGCAGTGACCCTGGTCCTTCACCCCCCCACATCTGGGATCTGGATAGGATAGGCCACAGCCCCTTCCAGCCTGCAGGCTGGGATTTCCTTTACGGTGAGGGCACAGGGGGCGAGGGGCAATGGGAACATGCAGGGCTCTTCCCAAGCTGCCTGGCTCCCCTGCTCAGACACAGGTCTGACTGACTGCTGCAAAAGGGCGATGCTAACACTGCCTTCTCAGCCTCACAGCTGGATGGGGAAGAAAAATCCATTAAAGTTTGTGATATACTGATATACTATGGTTCTGGGAACCACAGAAGTACCTAAGATAGACAGCTAATTGTTACAATTTTGGCAGTACTTCCCATGATGAGGCACACTGAGAGCTCTGTGAAAACTCTTTTTTTAATAGATGATTTACTAAAGCTATTCAAAATAGACAACTTTATTGTTTGGTGCATTCCAGAAGCCTAGAGGCCCAAATTGAGAGCAAGAGCCCATTGAGCTTCATGCTGTCCAAAATGATATTAAGAGATGTTCACATACTGCCCTGATGAGCTGAGTATAATAGCTGAGAACTGAGAGTGGTTTGTCATTGCAGTTTTATTGACGAGCTGAGATGCAAGAATATGAAGTCCAAGTCCCAAGGTCACAGAGCAGGACTCAGCACAGGGAAGACCTGTATCCACTGCTGTGCCAGATCTGTGGTCAGGCACAAAACTATCTTTCCAGGGTTTTTTTTTTTTTTTTTTTTTTCTTTTTTTTTTTTTTTTTTTTTTTTTTTTTTTTTTTTTTCTTTTTTTTTTTTTTTTTTCTTTTTAATGCAAATAAATAAGCTCTGAATTGCAGTGCTCCCAACTGTTGCCAAAAGTATACATAATTAATCACTGTTTTCACTGCATTTTACTGGTTCTGTTGCCTGGAGCATAGTGTGTGATGTGTCACATAGTGTTAGAGGGGCCTATGGTCATGTCATGATGACTTCATGAAGTGGCTCCATGTATTTGGCTGTGGCTATGACATGACAGTGCTAGTTCTTTAACACGGGGGAGCTGCATCTGATATGCCTATGTGAATGGGCCATAGCCAATGCTAAGTCCTAAACTATGTCTGCAGTGTTTCTGTTTTTGGAAAAAGCATGCCGTGTACTGTTCAAACCATTTAACAGGACAGCCAGTTGGGCTCCCTGGACTGTTTAATTTAGAAGTACAGATGTAGGCAGTTGACTGAGTTCAGGTCTCATAAATACAAATTCTTATTGTCCTACGCATACGCCATCCTCAGGCAGCTCCTGTTGTGTTTGTGCACTTTAGACCAAGATAATGGCTGATGGGGTGAATACTGAGATTCATCCATATTCTCCAGGTAGCTTTGAAAATCCAAGCCAATTCTTGGGACAGAAAAACAATCTAAAGACAAAGAATATGAGATAATTTTAGACCTTCAGCACTGTGATTGCTTCAAGCAGTGCAAAACTGTAATGAAAATCTACATTTTCGTGTGCTCACACACAGGCATAGGTACATGCACAGAAAGTATGTAACAGATATATCAAGAAGCCCAGTACTAGTTGGTAAAAAAATGTCACATTTCATAGCTTTCACATAATAACCATCTTTTTTGAAACTGAAATACAACATCTAAATGTCAGCCTACTCTGAGTTTCTCCAAATCCCCTTCTGATATTTTTTATGTGCTATTGTTCACTGTATTGCATTTTTTAGTTTCCGCTTGCTGTGATACCATGGCATTTGATTTTGTTCTGGCCAAGAGGCCAAAAACTCAATTCAGTGTCAGGTGTCTCACTGCTCCATGGATTTGCCACTGAGACACCATGGATGATTGATAATGCCTGTCCCACCTTGCATGCAACAGGAACCTACAACCCCCACTAGGAACTCATTCTCCACCTGGTTTGGGGCCAGAAATACAAATCTGTTGTCATGATTCTGTCTTCTCACTCTTTGACTTAGTATATTTTTCTTTGGGTTTTTTGGGGGTTAGTTTGAGGGTTTTACCCCCCTTAAAATTTTAAAGAAAGGGGCCTTCTTTAGTATATTTCTTTTACAGGTGAAAGACATCAGATCCTCATCTATTTTTATGAGGTTTTCCATTTTCAGTTTTTAAGCAGTGCCTAGTACCTTTATATAGAAAGCAGTACATCACACCCCTTTTTCTACCCTTCTTAATGGAAAAGTAAATGGTTATTCTTCCCTTCTACCTGATGTATGCCTTCAAAATACTATAAAGATATGAAACCGAAGGAGTTTCTAAATTATAAAGCAGGAGTTCTTTTATATTACCGTGAATAACAACTGGAAATCCAGTTCTTTATAATAAGTTATTTATTCTCCATTTTGAGGTTTTATCCACACCCCAGGAGGTGGCCATGTATTTTTCAACAGGTGCTGCATCAAGATTGCTATGATACTCTCAAACCATATTAGATTGTATCCAGTGGAAAGAAATGAATTTGAAAGCAAGACTTACAGGCTGATGAAAAACGAAAATCTTTTCTCTTGTTGAACGCAAAATTTTCTATTAGGTTCATAGCTGTTATCAGCATCAGCCTCATGTAAATACATATTTATGATCTAATACAGAGCACTGACAGTATGTCTGGGAGAACAAGAATCTATGTGGTGTACTCTGGCCAGAAAATTTACAGAAGATTCCCAAATCTTCTGAAAACTGTAACAATAGAGGGACAAAGGTGGTGGGCAGGAGGAGACATTGCAATAGGATCACAACATGCCATGGTTATTTACTTGCTTTTAAGCAAAAGTGAGCACATCTGTTTCAGATTCATGACAAGAAGTCAGGAAGGAGAGAGGCATGAAAAGAAATTATGATCTTTAGAGGAGAGATGGGATGTCATGCCGGAGGAAACTTTTTTCTAGACTGAGTCGTTCTCAATTTCCTGCAAATGCAATGCCCTGAAACCATGACATTGTAAAAAAGAAAGAGAGTGTATGTGATTTTCAAACAGTTTCTAATGAGATATGTGTTAAAGTTTCTGTCTGTGGCTCGTGTAACCCGACTTACCAAAGTATAGAAACACTTCATAATCTTCAATGCTCTTTTCCTTTCAAACTAAAAAGCTTTTGCCCTCCTCACTGCAGATGAAGCACACAGACAGAAGGGGCTATTTCCATGCAGTGACTTCAGGTGGGGTATCTGATGCCTCTGTCTCCCTCATCCCTGAGTTCTCTTGGGGCCCCAGATATCTTCTTGTGAAGTATCTCTTTCTCATGTAGCCAGAACATGATCTACAGAAGACAATAACCTCTTAAAAGGTCTTTTTTTTATATACAAATCTTCAGTCCATAACATTTATATTTCCATCCAGAAAAGACAAAGCAATGTCTACTTCTGACCCTGCTAGGGCTGAACATATGCACAGAGAAATTTGTTGCAGCAGACACATGAAAAGGACTCTTGCAAAATGAAATAACTGGGACCCTTAAGTCTTTCCACCAATACAGTAAGATTTCCTTCTCTTTGTTCTTTTATAATTCACTGCTTTTTATACAAACATATATCCACAGACATATAAAATATGAAATATATAATCTAGTTTTGATTTTATTTTTGTAGGTGCAGATGGCTCTGTTTCACAACAGCTAGGATCACAAGAATGATAATAGTAAAATCTTCATGTCTCTGTCTGTTTGACAGGGAACAGGAACCAGTGTTCCTATAGACCATTTTTTCCAACTCTTTCACAACAAACTATTAAACAGCTAGGGAAAATTTGGAGATTAGGAATCTGAATTTATTCATCTGTAGGCAGACCCCTATAGCTACTAAGCCACCTATAGATACTTGCTACCTATAGATACAGACTTGATATTCAGAAGAGAGGTGATAATGGGGTCAGTGCAGCCTACAGAGATATTGAGATGGGCAGCAGCTGGAAGTGTGGCACTGTTGTCTGTTCAGTCACCCAGTGACATCAGAAATGCCTGCAGAACTTCAGCTGCATGGGAAGGCTGTGAGGCTGCTTTGGGTCTTGTGCCAGCCCAGTGAGGTTCTCTCACATGGTGTTAGATGCCCATATGTGCCTGTTCAGCTACCTAGTTGTGAGTGTCTGATGTTGTCTCAGGTGTCATGGGCTATCCTGAGCTCCTCTTCCTATCATCTATCTTATGGTGGTAGGGTCCTGACCAGCTTAGGTGGTTGCAAGGAGCTGTCTGATAAATTAGGAACACAGTAGCTCCCACCCTTCCCTAAGGTGCTGCATTCTAGTAGTCTCTCCTTGACTTTTGCTGACCTGTATGTGACAGCCATGCCCCACTTGCCCCGCTGTCATTCCTGCTCCCAGCTTTACTTGCTGGAGCAGCCTCAGCCCTTGATGTTCTCTGGTGCATGTGCTGTATTGAATCCCTGGGATGTTTTAGTTGACACCTTGTTTAGTCAACTGAGTTGAACCTCCCCCATACTGTGGGGTCTGCTAAAGTAGTCTGTAGGTGCCATTGTCTGTACTGACTTAGGGGAATTTCCATGCCCTTTTGAAGCTGCAGCTGGAGCTGCAGCCCTCAGGCATTTTAAATGGGAGTGGAGATTTGTTATGGACTACTGAAAGAGCCTACAGTGCTGGATGACCAGGAAATTATTCCAGGTTGTCCATAAAAGTGAGCAGGCAAGATCAAATGTAGGAAATGACTGAAAGGTGACAAACAGCAGAAGCTTAGAAGTGACTCCCTTAGAGTAAACTGAACATTTTTGAGATACCTTTAAAATTAATTACAATCTTTTATTCCTTTGCAACACATCTAGGAGATATGTTGTAACTTCACATGAATGGTAGGCAGAATCAACTTTTTCTTCAGGTCAAGGAATATTTTTTCCCTACTTATCCGAAATGTGCACAGTAATAAAATGTGGGATTAACGTGCGTTAATGAAACTTCAGGCATACATATTTATGCATATATTTTAGCATAATGATATACAAAGGAAATTTTCCAGTGAAACAATAACAATAATAAAAAATCAGCTAATCTTTGCATTTTTTTCCTTTTTGCTTCTCTCTCTCTTTTTTTTTTTTTTTTTTTTTTCTGTATTTGGGACACTTATCCAGCTGTTATTTAAGCCTCATTCCTATTAATGCCATTGAGGCTACTCATATGAATAAAATGAAGTGAATACCTAAGTACTCTTCAGGACTGAGTTTTCAGTAGCCAGGTTCCCAACAGGCATGCATATTTTTTCTGATTCTGAGCATCTGCTCTGTTTGGCCACAGCATCACCCACGACATTTATGGGAAAGGTTTTTCCTTTGCTAAAACACTTGAGGACAAGTATTGCTTTTTTGAAAGGCTGAGGATCTGTTTTGGTTTTGACAGCTGAACAGTTTTCCAAATGTCTCTTGAATGGCCAGACATGTGGAGCATGTCTGGTTAAGAGCAGTGGGCTTAGTAAAGCTTAAAACATGGGGCAGGCATGATTGAGGAAGTAATGCACATCTGCTTTACCATGAATTAGAGCCTCCCCAAGCATCCAAGAGGTTGAAATGATGGTATAAAAATACCTGGGGCTTCCTGAATACTGACCTTATAGGAAAGTGGAAAGGTGATAATGTCAAGATCACACCATCCTTTTTAGGGTGTGAAACCAAACATTGCCCTCTTCTCTTTCCATATTTGGAATTGTGGACACCTCCAAAATGCTGTTCTGATACAGGTCCTAAAGATTCTGTCCTGCTTTGTACCCCCGTACCCCATGTCCTGTGGGGCATGTTTTGAACACTCTTGTGCCTTTTTGGATACTAAAAAAGTATGAAGAGGAAGCCCAAAAGGACTGTGCAATGTGAAAAATATTGTGTGATATTTAAAAACCCAATAAAATCAAGTAGGACCACCAAGCAGCAGATTTTTAGATAGATCTGCCCTGTAAAGTAGCAAAGGGAGATGGAAGAGAGCAGAGGATATGAACTGGAGGTGAGCACTTGTGATAACCAGTGCGATGGACAGGTAAAAATCAAAGTTAAATTTGGTTAGGACCTGGGAATTCCCCATTCCTCCTTTATGTAAATACCCAGATCTACATGCAAAGAAAGATAATCATATATAAAGATATCTGTTATTCACCAGTGAATATTTTTTGTTGGGTTAATTGAATTTTTTTAAAGTTAAAGATGTCCAGTCAGGAAACAGTGTTAAATGCCCTTCAAATCCTGTAGAAAAGAAATTCAAGTAATGAAGAAGCTACATCAGCTTTCTTCATCTTGGGGATTTTTTTCACAGGGATAACTTAGAGAATATTTGCCAATAATGGATGTGTTTGCAGGAATCAAGTCTCCTTTGCCTGCTGTTAGGAATGATGCTCATGAAACATAAGGGTGACTAAATCACAAGGATCCTGTTTTCAGTTTGTGGTCTAAGTTGTCTCCTATGAGCTCTGCAAGTGAAGATGATTCACAAGATGCATCCAAAAAATAATACTGAAAACCACTGGAAGGTTTTTTAAGAATGTTGCTTTGCATTTTATGCAAAGCTCTTTTCAGAAGGCAGGAAGGTACTGTGATAGACTTAGCTGTGCTGTTACACTGGGGCTGTCAGGGTTTAAGCATTGCTGTAATGTTTCATGAGGAACACTGTGCCACTTGCATTGGATATGTGTCAAAGCTCTTTCTTTCTCTCTCTCTCTCCTTTTTTTTTTTCTCTTGAGCTGCAGAAGACAGGAGCATTTGTAAGCCATGAAGCACAAAAGACAAAACAAAAGCATTTTTATGACTATAATTGAGAATTTGGAAGAGGGGAGTTAAGTGCTTGTACCTAATTGTACTGCAATTACCCTGTTTAATCCAGCAACAGGTTTCTTTCAAGCCTCATCACTATACCTGTGTAGAAGAATCTCATTTCACCACTTACAAAGGCTTGTCACTTTGGATATTAAGCACAATGAAGCTTCTCATTTTCTCTGCCTCAATTTTCCATAGGGATCATTAGAAAGATAAAGACAGACAATGCAGAATGTGACCTCATTAATGACATTGTACCAGGAATGAATGGGATTCAGTGTCTGTAATATTTACAAACTAGTAAGACACAAGTTATTAGTGTCTGATTGTTTACCTTACCTTCACTGCTCATATGTTCTCTGCTACTGGTGTAAGCAAACTCTTCATGGGTTTCTCTTCTTAAAATCCCAGCTGAGTGCTACTATCCCTGATTCATAGATGGAGGAATGATGTTGAAAAAGACTAAGTGGTTTTTTGAGGATATTGCCTTCAATTTAAGTCAACAAAAATGAGGTGCCCATGTTGCTCTGTGCATCTGAGACCAAAGTCATGTACAAACTAAGTTCCAAGAAAATCCTTTAGCGATGAATATGACCCTCCTAGGTATTAGTTATACAAGAACTTTTCTCATTTTCACTCTCTGCCTGAACAACATAGCCTTCCTACTCTCCCTTGTCTTACATCTGTTTAGGAGTACCTGATAGGATCTGTGATTTTATCCCTTCCTTCTGCATGTGAACAATCTGACCATTCATTGTTCCATGATATCCTAGCTAGTGCTATCATCCTCCTCCTCTGGGCTGTGCAATGTCCTCACTCACACCCCAGAGGCTATTCCAAGGGACTCTGAAATACTTTGCTCTCTGAATCATGATACAGGCTGCTGTCTGTTTCTTATTTCCAGTGGTTCAAATTATTGTGGCCTCTCAAGATCACAGAGAAACTTGAGGTATAAACAGGGTTTTCTGCTACTCAACCTGAATGGTTTATTCCTTTTCTCTTCGGGCTTAGTCTTCTTGTTAGATAATGCTCTGTTTCAGCCTGATGGGATAAGCTGTGGTGTTCCCCAGCACTCTACTCTTCTCTTTAGCATTCATGTGCTGGGATTCTGCTTCCCTGTCTTATAAAAGTTTGATATCACCTAAGTGCTCCTCCCAGCTCAGAAGGCAGCTGGGTCCTTTGTGGTTTTGCTGTGCTGGTATATCTAGGCAGTGTCATCTTTAGAACTCTTCAATGAAAGCTGTACATTTGAGGCTGCACATTTGAAAACTGGCTCAAGATCAACTTCCATAAAATGGAGATTTTACTAATAGAAAAAGTTCAGCTGTCCATTGGCAATTTCTACATTTTAATGATAATTCGTTCATCACTTTAATAATACAAAACCCTGACTTTTTATAATGTCTTGCTTCCCAATGGGTAAAAAAGCAGTTCACAAACTCAGTCTAATCTAAGCCCTCTCTTCCTGCAAGAATGGAGTGCAGACTCCTTTGTTGTGAAAAGAAGTGGATATCTAAGAATGTAGAACAATGCTAACTGAGGAATTTGGGATGGGAAGTCTATCTAGGCACATATATAATTGCCATATGCTCCTTGCTGTCTTTTGATGGGAAGTGGGAGACAAAGTCACTTTGAGAAGCAGCTGAGGTCTGGTTGCTATTGATGATGACAACAGTACTGCAGGAGCAAGGGAGGGAACAATGTCATCTGGGAGGAGAAGAGGGGACTGGAGGTAAAGCTGATATCCTGAAGCAGGGGATAATCATGTGAAATGCCAAATATTGCTAGTTTGTGAAGTGAATCTTGGATATGGCAAAATATGCTGGACTAGAGTAATTTGGAATAGTTAATTGGAACATCCATTCTCTGTTTTGAAAATAAAGTCTGTTTTTGTTCAAATTGATTCCAATCCAGTAATTGCCCTCTTATCCTCTTTCCTGGGGGACAGGTAAACTGCTCTCATTTTATCTTCTTTTCTCTGATTTTTACACTTCCAGATACTAAACATACTCAGCCTGTCTGTGTCTAACTCACTTCTGTCAATATGCTGTATTTTTACAAAGAAGACCCATAGTTCAGAATTTGGGTAAACAATGATTTTACACTCAGGGTGGAGTGATAAACCCACAACATGGCTGGACTGAATTTCACTCTGTAGTTTGCATACAGTTTATTTCCCATCACTGTTCCTTGAAACTCAAGTTGAATATTGCACATTAGAGCTTACTTTGTGTGGCTTTTTCTTGCCATATGAAAGAGGTTAATGCATCAGTGAATGATGCTCCAAAGTTATGTTTAGAATGTCATTTAGTGTGGCTATAGTTATCTGCCCAAGAAAATATCAACAAGGAAGACAGGTAATCACTATTCACCTTAATTACTGTAATAACACATCCAATATTCAGGAACAGTCTGGCTGTACTGTCTGTATTTATTTTATTACTGACACAGATCTTTGAAGTTGTGTGATTAATTAATGCTTTTACCAATATCTTCAGTATGTCTATTGGTGGGAAGGGTGGCAATGAGTTTTAAATCACTTTTAGGTTCTGTGATTTTTTTTTTTTTTAATTTTTTAATTTTTTTTTTAAGCCACAAAAAAGCTTTCTAACTTTTCTAAAAATTTCCTTCTCCATTTTGGCATTAGGGAAGAGCCTGTGGTCTGAGCCCCAGAAACCACTTGGCATATTTTACACAAAATAGGCAGTGAGGAATTCTGGTGTAGAAAGAGGAGGTGCTGATGCTTCTGTCTCTCTCAAGGTTGGCTATAAGTGACAGAGTTCATGAAGGTATGGGGCTTCTGACCAGCTTACAAGGAGCCCTGGATAGTCCAGGCAGTCCCAAGTCTATTTTAGATTGCACTTGAGATAGCTGATGTCCCCATCCATCTCCCAGGTGGTATAAAATAATTTTTATTCTATAATCATCTAACACAGCAGTCTGCAGGTCTGTAACCCATCTACAGTGTGGTTTAGGGGAAGTTAGATAATTTTGCCTTTTCAGACACACTCTTAGTTCCTGCCTTGATTCTTTCATGTTGTTGTGTATGCTGCTAAATGCACCCAGCACTATTCTGTGACTTGGCAGTCAAGTAGAAGAGAACAGACCATGTTTGCACTATCAGACTTTGTAACCACCCAAAATAAGATCACTCTGTCCAAACAGCTTTCTAGAAGTGGTTCCTGGTTCCTGCTAATGCCTTCACTATCATCGTCAGCTAATGAGCTTGTGAGCCCAAGTCAAAACCATGCAAGCAACTAGTATAACAATTTAAAAGTATAGATTTAATATCACAGGTAATTATTGTAGACAGTCATTAAGTGCATAGAGATAATAGGCAAGATTTATAAGGTATAAATCACTCCATTGCCTCAAACATAATTTATAACAAGGAACTTGGAGCAAAATAATCTTCTGTGTATTGCCAAAGAGGTGAAATATGCAGGAAACCAAACTTACTTGAGGATAGTTTGGGCCAAAAGATGGTAATATACACCCAGGAAAATGTACAGGGGGCTGTGGTAAATGCCACAGGGCATATGGTTATCCTTATCAGCACCCAGGTAAAATTAATTTCTAGTACAGACTGTGCCTAGCTGAAGGGATTATCAGTGAAATTAGTTTTTGGAAAGAGGGGTTATTTTGTAATAAAGTCTTGTTTTATCTGAAAAGCTGAGCTTTGTGAGATGGCATAGATAAATGCTGTCAGTCTGCACACGTCCTTCAGTGCTTGTTGATAGCCCCACAGGAGAGGAAAGTAAAGTATCAATGCAGAACAGAAAATGGCACTCATTAGTTTGTAATTAATGACAAGTGAGATAGGATAACAAATGGAAGTGTGGGAGTGCTCAAGGGAATTCTTCTACAGCTTTTCCAAAAATATCATTTTGGTCTTTATGTTTCTGAATTATAGTGGAGCAATTGAATTGGTTAAATCACCAAATTTACCATGATGTTGATAATTCATGATAGGCTGTATTGAAAGAATGATTAGGAACTTCAACTAAAATTTGTTCCCATTGTGGTTGGTCTTTTGTGTAGGAAAAGACAAGGTCAGGAGAAGGGGAAGAAGAAGCACTTATTTCCTTATTTTATAGATCCATGAGTAGAGTAATGTAGTTTTTCCCAAGGTCAGACTGGAAGTCTATGGAAGTGTTTGAGAGAGTCTTTCTTTGGGGACCCATTCAGTCCCTTACCTGTAAGAACTTCCTTCTCTCCTACACTAAGGATTGAACACCACAGCCTGTGCTTTCAGTGTCACACCAAGACACACTGACCCAGAAAAGTGGGAAAAAAAAAAAGAAAAAAGAAAAAAAAAAAAAAAAAAAAGGTGCCTTAGAATGATTGAAGCTGAACATTGTCTCTGTCTTGATCAAGGACAAAATGTAAATCTTCAGTGAAGGTGTGAATTCTTAGCAACCAACACAGTGAGAAAAGCATTCAGGAGATAAATGGAATTTATCTGACAATGTAAGTTCAAACTAAAATCTAAAGTAATGCAGTGAACAATGTTTAACAAGATTTCAGTGACTCCTGGTGCCTTTATAATCTGCCTAGCCTTTTGAAAATGTTTCCTTTATAAATGTTTATCCCAGCTGTCTAGTGAGATTAAGAGCTTTTCTCCTTGAGTACCATGTTCGCCAACAGTTCGGGATTTATTTGCATTGGCAGTTCCTCTGGCATCAAAGGTGTGGTCACCGCCCCAGGCTGTCATCTTCAAGGGGTCACACAGTGAATTCCCACAGGAGCAGCTGAGCCTTATCTCTTCATTTTGGGAGAGCTAAGTCTTAATGCCGATGAAAGCACACATTTGGTCAGTGGTCAGTCAGGTCTGTTGCCTTTTACAGTTTGTTCACACATTGTGTTTGAATCTTGAGCTATGGAGCTGGTGGCCTTGCCTGAGGTGCTTTCTGAGATGTCTCACAGCACCCACAGCTACTGCACGGGCTGGCAGACGTGTTGCAATCCACAGGGAGCTGGTGTCCTTCTGGACTGGCAGGTGGACCCCTGAAATGCCTGTAGGAGCATAAGATGTTTATATCTGAGTGGTCCAGGGGCTGGGCTTTTCAAGGTCTGTTTAGACTTCCCTGACTGCACTCAGTAGCAGCATGGTTCAGTTATGTAACCAGGACACATAATAAACACTGAGAGACCATCATATGTCCTGACTGTTTTCTATCTGCTCCTCCTGACAAAGCACCTCTTGTAGGTCCTGTCCAAAGCAAAATCAGGATTTTATCCCAACACTGGATACTTTCAAGATTTGGTTGAACATGGTGCTGGGCCATCTTGTCTAGACCATGATTTTGCCAAGAAAGTTTGAATCATACATTCATTGAGGTGCCTCTCAATCTGGCATTCTGTGATCCTGAATCAGTTGTGAAATGTCCTTTTTACAAACTACTGTGGAGAGAGTTCAAAATTGGACTTAAGCATAGAATTTCACCACTTGCACAGGACACTGGAATTGAGTAAGAAACTTTAGGCTCATCTTATGGTCAGTTGTCCTCCCCTACTGTGGCTGGACAGCTAATATTCAAGAATAAAATACTGTACACCAGAGTTTTACATAATGACTGGAATGTCAAATCACAATCAGAAATATAATAATAAATTTTCTTTGGTTTAAAGTAATAATTTTAAAAAGATGTCGTTAAACCCTCCTGATAAGGACAAGGACATGTTCTTCTAGACCAGGTTGCTCAGACCCCCATCCAACCTGGCTTTGAACATTTCCAGGGAAGTGTTTCAGTTTCTCTGGGCAGCCTGTGCCAGTGCCTCACCACCCTCAGCACAGAAGACTTCTTCCTTGAATCCAGTTTAAATCTACTGTCTTCTTAATGCTGGGGATAAGGAGCTTTTTGTCCATCACTGGATGGATCTCTCTCTGAAGCAAATCCTTGGCTCAGGTATGAGATATTGGATCAGGTGCTGAACTTCTGAGTTAGACTGATATATACTCTCTTAAGTGGGATGTTGAACTAGATTATTGCAATCATTGCTCTGCTCTAGCTTTGATGCCAATATAGAGTTTTAGCATTGCAGGTGGAAATTTGCCATGCAAATGCAAAATGAAATCAGTTTTAATCATGTGCTTATGTGAAGACACTTAAATGTCAAGGTTTGATGTTAACAAGGTGGACAGGAAGACTACCCATGAGTATCATAGCAAAAATAGAATTTTTACTCCCAACCACAATAGTTAAAAAAAGACTGACAATACCAACAACTTGGTAACTTGGAGCATAAATTGATTTATGACCTATATAAGAAGGGGATTCACTGGGGCAGGTTATAACAGCAAAACTATTAAAAGATTTATTTTTCTTCTTCCAAAATTGGTGATGCTGTTTACTGCCATTGGGGAGCCAGGATTAGATGGACTTCTGACCAGATCAGGACGGTAATTCTTATATCAGGTATTCAAGATAGAGAAATCTTCCTTAGGCTTTGGACAGAATTTAACTCCTTAGGCTGAAAATACACTATTTCTGTGTTATGAGATAGAAATTGACTGCTGCCTACAGAAATAAGACATTGGTGCATTAATCAATTCTGCTTTGCCAATAGCATTTACAGGGTTAATGTTTTCTACCTACTCTACCTGGTAAAATACTGCTCCTACACTCAGCTCAAACTCAATTTCCTTCCTTCAAGGTTTCAGTAATCGTATCACCGGGCAATAGCTGAGTTGAAGTTTCCTTTGAATCTGAAATTGTATAATTAAACTTTTGAACTGAAGTCCACCCATCACTTTCTAGCCACACTCCTTGGTGAGAGAGATATTTTTCTTTAGTTTGATGAAAGCTGATTACTAAATCCTTGGCTTTTTCTTTACTTTTAATGCACCACACTGTATATTTGTTTGTGATTTTACCTCAATCACAGTAATCTATTATCCATGGTACTTCTTGCATTTACAACCCACCTTTCACTGCAGGCTTTCTAAGCACTTGAGAAGCATTAGGCTCAATAAGAGGTCTATAATGATGATAAACAATTATGTTGTTATATGTCTGGGGCAGAGACTGAAATTTTCCATATCTTACCAAGGCACCAGGGAAAGCTGAGCTGGTTGGCCTCTAGACACTATTTCTCTAGACATTATTGTTGTATAAGAAACAATAATGTGCTAACATAAAATAGATGAGGAAACTGAGGCACTAAGCGCCACTACAGAAATTTTCAGCATCCTGACCTTCACAGATTTCTAAGGATTAAAGTCAACACCTGTAAGGAGACAGAGCAGCATTTGACATCCTGTATAAATACACTTTCTCTACTCCTATAGTAGTGTCAAATAAGAAGGGCCTCTCTTGGCCTAGGACAATATATTACTTTTAAACTAACTCTGCAGCAGTTTTGTATCTGTTATCCCACTTTTATTTTAATTCATCGGCTTCTCTTGCCTGTCATGAGGAAAATCAGACTCCCCTGGAAACTGAATAAACTATTTGTCACAAGTAGATTGTATTAAACCCTGCTTTTGGTTTCCAGTCCTGTTAGGTACTGTGCTTAAGAAGAGATGTTTTTCTGTCTAGATAGAGCATAAAGATGTCTACTTACACAAGTGTGTTCAGATCTCCAAGTAGGGAGCTGGGGGAATGTTGCCTGACTCATATTCTAGAGCCCAGCCTGGTCCACACAGTTAGTCACACAGACCAACATCACAAAACCTCCCTTATACTGCTTTACAAATGCATTTCATTCTCAAGGAAGAAGGAACACAGAAATCATAGGGAATTGGGATCTAGGATTCAGGTGTAACCTCTGGCTGAGGGGATCAGTGCTAATAAAGAATGTACATTTTGTTGGTTAAAAAAATATTCTTAGCTTATTTGTTTCAAAGCATTTTCAAAAGACATCTTCAGCTATCATATGGTTTGCTTGGTTTTTCTCCTGGGTTATACCTGGTGTAGCACACTGAAGACAGGAGAGAGCTGAAAAATGCTGATGATTTCAGCTGCTGCTTGGGGTATTTTTTTAACACTGCCTGACTACTGTTTATCCAAAAATGGCTCTCTACAACACAGCAATTACTGAAAAGCTTCATCCACAAAGGTTTTGCATATACATAAGGGAGCATGATCAGTGATCAGGTCACCTGTGAAGTGAAGGAAGCTATTAATTACAGGACAGGGAGGTGACTGTGGAAGAAGTGCCCTTGTAGGTGCAGTTGTAGTCATAGAGCCCAACTACAAATAGACAGTAATGAAATGCCAGGGTAAAGGAAGCTACATGACTCTTTAGAGGAAAAAACATCTAAAACCAGCAAAAAGTGTTGGCTTATTCAACATGATGCTGCAAATTAAGTCAGCAATGCTTGTCCTACTTTCTTATTTGGATCTACAGCTGTCTTTTCTGGTCATGTTTAAGAAAATACATTCATTTTATGGGACTCAATGGGATTGGTGAGCTCCAATCAGCCTCCTCTGACTTAGTCACTGATTTGATGATGGTGGTGGATAACAGATGAACATTTTCTTTTGCTTCTTTAAATTTACTTGAGTCAGATGGAAACCATGTAGTCATCTAAATGAAGAGGAATGCTGCTGATTTCCCAGATGATTGCTTTGAATTTATACAGGTGCACTTAAAACTGTTACCTGGCTTCCTGCTGACTTTGGGACAGCAGATGATAAGAAATTAAAACAAAAAAAAAACAAAAAACAGACAAGAAAATCAATCAAAACCAAAACAAAGCCCCCCACCACTACCTAAGGCATGCAGCAGCTCATATTTTATTAGCCTTTTAAGGCCTCTAAAATTTTTGGGTAGTATTTGCAAACATTATCTCTTAAGAAGGGACCTAATTTGGCTACTCAAGGCTTTCAATAAATCTCTCAGTACTTTTCTTAGGGTCAGTGGAGAGAATGAGACTGCAGAGCACAAATGAACACATTCTCAGTCTCTCTTGGGAAAAGCACATTCTAAGCTTTTGGTCTTTGTGCCATTTATTTGTGTGTAGCACAATATAAAAAGAGCCTTGTTCTACTTGTGGTCCTTATAGGTGTAGAAAGAATAGCTGATACCAATGATCTGTTGCAAACCATGTGTGCACCCACTTAAATATTTGGATGTGCAAATATACTGTGGTGCCCTACTAAGGTGTCAGAAGTGGACTTGATTGTCCTTAAAGAATGCAGGGAAATATTGCTCTATTGGGGCATCATCCTGACACTCCAACAGCTTTAAAAAATCTTCTTCCCTTTCTCATTATTATTAAATAGCACACTTTCCTCCCTTGATCAGGGAATAGCCCTCTACATTTGACTCCCTCACCTTTCTGACTTCTGCACTAGTGAAGGGCAGAATGGCAAGTTAACCATCTGTATTGGGAATTTTTCTTGCAGTTCATGGTGTCCATATTCTGTTCTTTTATGAATATAAATGCCGTAGAATATCTGGGTCAATGATGTCTAAAGTTCTTTTGCTCACATCTTTAATTGACTAAACTTAAAACAGGCCCTTTTATGAGTTTCTTTGGGCTCTATTGACAGAAATTTCTTTTAAAGAAAATGTCAGGGAATCTTGCTTTCAGGATTGAAAACACTTTATGTCTTATATGTCTTAAACCATTTTAATGGAATGGGGCTTGAAATGCACACACTGTTCAAAATTTGAATGTTTGGATCTGTTCTCTACTTTGTTCCTCCTTGTCTGCATCTTTAAACTTTTGAAAGGAGAAAAATTTTATGCTCTCTCTCTAGTACCATTTGAATTCATTTATAGACTGCCAGGATCTCACAGAGATTTACAATACTAATTAATTAACTTTCACATTTCCCTTGGGTTGTTGGTAAAGATTATTATCCCCATCTTACAGGGGTCACCAGTGCTCTCCTCTTATTCAACCTTGTGTAAATCAGCAATACAGCCACTAAAATCAATAGCCTTATACCACAGTAGAATTGATATGGGTCGGGGAGGAATCTGGTCCAGAAAATGTACAGTCTGAGCTTAAATGTGCTTAGCTATGTGTTTCCTTCATGGGACTTCAGTACTGGATGGGAGCCTACAATGGGGAGAAACAATTTGCAAGAGCGTGACAGGACAAGGGGAATGGATTCAGACCGAAAGAGGGTAGGTTTAGATTGTATTTAGGAAGAAATTCTTTACTGTGAGAGTGATGGCACACAGGTTGCCCAGAGCAGTTGAGGATGCTTTATCACTGGAATTGCTCAAGGCCAGGTTGGATGGAACATGAAGCAACCTAGTCTAGTGGAAGGTGTCCTTGCCAATGCAGGGAGGTTGGAAATAGATGAGGTTTCATGTGCCTTCCAGCCAGCCTGTTCTATGATTCTATGACTTCAAGAGACCAGTACCAGGGAGGCCTTTTTGAGGGCTATGATGGATGTGGTCTATCAAACTCTGGGAGAACCCTGAGGGACACCCAGGTCCTGCACTATTCCTTGGGAACAGAGGCACACTGAACAGTCGCACTTAGCAAGGATGCTCCAACCACCTATCTGCACACAGCTTGGGACCTTGCAAGCCTTCTAAAGGGTCCATGAGCTGGGATATGAGATCCACAAGCTGAGTGCAGAGAGATAGAAGTGAAGCTGGCAGAGGGATTTTGTAGAAGCCTGGTCCCTTTCCAGGATTTCCGTGCTGTTCGTGCAGATGAGATCTGAGTGTGATCAGCCGGTGCCTACCCATAGTGAGGGTGTGATTCCCAACCAGTGCAAATACAGCTTTGAGAACAGATGCCACCCTTTCCATTCATAACAGAGTACTTTGGCAGGCTCTACCCTGGGATAAGAAGCACCTTCTCCGTGCCTGCAAGAAACAACAGTGTTGGCAAGGCATGTTTCTAATGGCTTTGTTAGTTTGGGAACAGACTGGCCGGTACTTTTCAGATCTAAGTCCAAAATAACTTGTCCAAGGTCAGACAGCAAAACAAGAAATAAATATCAGCTCCCATATGTTGGCTCTAGCTTTTGGATTCTTTCCCTAAGTCTTTCATTTAATGTGCTTGGTCTTGAACTGTGCCTGGTGGTGGTTTGTTTCTGGACTCTCCACAGCAGCTGTATTTATGGTGGCCCCACAGGCACCTCTTGATCTGTCTCTCCCTGTGGAATTGTCTATCAGCAATTTTTATGTGCATCTTGATTTAGAATATGTAGTACGAACTTTGTGAGCACTCTCTGGACAAAGGCTTGTTTATGGTGCTCACGTCATTCTTAGTTCAGAGTGTTTATGAGCCCAAGTCTCCCTGTCACTATATTACTTTGGAATAATATCAGTCCTTTTCTCCTGTGTTCTAGCATTTTCCTAGCCATGCAGGAGACTTAAGTCTTAACAATTTTCTCATTGAGATATTTTGCACCTTTCTTTACTAAATCTGGAAAGGACAATAAGGCAATTCCTTCAATTTACATGCTGGACATGCATCTGGACTTTTTATCTACTCTTTCCATTAAATTACTGTTGCTTTTGCCAGATTATATTGGTGCTATCTCTGACTGCTTGAAAGATAAGGCTGGCAAATAAGATTAAAAATAAACACAATTATTTTTAAAAGCCCTTTGTGCATACATAGTTTTTGAAATCTTGGCACAATTAAACCCTCTTTTTTCTTCAAAGAATTCCATCTAAGGCATATTATCGTTCTTACTTGAACTTTACTGATGGCCATTCTTTCAGCTGGCAGTCCCATGATGTGAGGTGCTGTATTAAGAAAGGAGAAAAGACATCTTGAAGAGACAGAGGATGTATTTTGAGGTGGGGATGTTCCCCAGATTGCCAGGAGACCTGAAGCAAGATAGAAACTGAGAGTCTTCTTGAGTCCCAGTCTAATAGCTCAACCATTTGGCCAGGCTCCCAGTTAGGAATGGGAGATAATGGCTTTGGTGGGCCTTGTTCAGGCTACATCCCTGCAGCTGGCATAGCAGATGCTGCCACTAGTTTTCTTGATGTACACAACTTGAAGGAATGAGGTGTAGTAATATTTTCTGCTTCTTTCTCTCCATGGCTGCAGTTTCTCCAAAGTGTCTCCATTTTGGCTTTGCCAGCTGTCCTGCCTTTCTTCTTGCTTCCTTGTAGAAGAATACATCTTGCAATCCTTATCCCACTGTTGCTTTGTGACCCTGTACTTCTGTACTGCAATAAAAATCTAAGGGAAAAAAAAAAAAAAAGACTTGTCTTTAATTAATTAATTTTTAATTAACATCACTACTCTCTTTGCTCATCACTGACATTTTGATCCCTTTTCAGACAGCTCCTCTATCTGTTGCCTTAATCTATCATTGCTGGCTCCTTCTACTTTCTTCTGCTCTTAATATCTCTACTCACAGTTCACCCTGTCTGAGGGGAAACCGAGTTAAGGAGACATCAGTCACTGTTGCAAAGCCTGAAGGAGGAACAGCAGCAGGAGGGATTGTACTGAAATGCACCATTTCAATGGGAAAAAGCAGTTCTCAATGTAGCAGGAGCAATGCAGGCACCTGCTCTAAGGCAGTGGCTCTAGGATACAGTGAGTATCCCATAGTTTTTGAGGTTGCTTAAAGTTTGGTTTCCTACTGTATTTTACCTACTGACACTCAATTAATTTTCCAATTTTCCAATCTCCCTTACTGTTCCTACTTCAGCATGCCAACAAAGCTACTTTCCTGCACAGTGAAAACCTCAGACAAACAAATTGTCTGAAGTTCAGAGGATAAAATGATGACTCTTCTGGGCTGGCCAAAATAATTTTGGACAGTGCCCAGCACCATGGTGTCATAATCTGTCATTTTGACTCCTGTGCAGTAGGTCTGTGGCTCATTTCATATAAGTATCTAAAAACTGGCCAATAAAGTATAACCTAGTCATCCTAGGCTTCCTTTGAGTGACAAGGCAAGTCCTCTTTTCTGCTTTTGAAAGCTGTCTGCTCTTGGGATTAATCATTATCTCAACCTCCCCATTTTTTTATATTGATGGATACAGGTTTTGTCACTTTTTGGGTGATTATGCCAGACACAGACTTTCTGAAGTCTGTGATGTGCAAGGTATCAAGGTATAGCAGGATCTAGGGTGGTAACAATTGCGATAAATATGGTGATACTATGTTAGGGATTGGAATAGTTTGAAATTAGAAAGACTGGCCCCTCAATAAAAATAACAGGAAAAAAAAGAAAGGAAAACAAAACAAAGTAAAACAAATGCAAAGTGTGTCTCAGAGCCTGCATGGGGTGACACTAATGAGGTTTCACTGCACAGTGAAACCATTTCTTTTAAATGGTCAGGGTTTGGTAGTGCTCTGCTCACCAAGTCCCCTCTAAATGTTAAAAGGTGTTTTGGGTAAATCATTCAGCTGACGAGGCTTATGGGTGCATCATCAATGCCGTGTCCTGTGTGGTTCATGAAAAGCTAAGCCCATTCTAAGGCCTGGGAGAGAACTGAATGTTGTGTGATTGAGAATTTTTATGGTGCTTACAAAATATGGCAAAACTGAGAGAAGGTTTTACAGTGTATATTAAGCTGTCTGATGAAAAGAATGGCACTGCTAAAGCTGTGGTTAAAATAGCTGCTACTCTGGAAAAAAACAAGGAAGAATGAGAAGACTGGAGCAAGTCAGGATTCTAACAGAGTGCTCCTAACAGCCCCCTGCCCAAGCACACTCTGTAAGCTGTGGAAGCTTTATTGCTGCTAGAGAGCAACTAAGGAACAAGTCTGGAAAAAAGAGAAGGAAGAGAGTGCAGCAGCAAATCTTGCACCAAGATGGAAATTTGAGGGGACATGTGAGCAGAGCCACCAGGTATGGGCCTGATTTTCTGAGTCNCTGGGACAGCCTAGAAAAGGATCTACATTTCTTTGTATAACCTTGCTTCCAATTTTGCTGAGAGCTTTTTATCCTGCTTTCTGAGAATAAGTAACAATCNNGTAAACAATTGTCCTTTCTCAAAACAATCCTTCAGAGCTGGTGTTTGTGTTTCTCTAGTACTACCAATGGGTTTGTCTAGACAGGGAATCGAACCCAGGTAGACAGCTAGGAAGACAGAATTTGAGAAAGGCCAATTATTTACTGAAATTATTTTGAGAAAAAAAAAAAAAAAGTTCTCCCAAGGAATATTCATTTGGGAAGAAATCTGCAGCCACTAA
>WEIU01003020.1:1344291-1354381 GCA_013389925.1 Aegithalos caudatus
AGGGCAGAAAAAAAAAAAAGTTGAGTGACTGACCTGAGCATTCTCTTGGAAGAAGGCCTGGGAATCAGGCTGCATTAAAGCAACATAATTGAGAGCTTTCCAGAGGGGATCTATGGCTGGGAGCTGCTCTGGTCTGGCTCGGTCCAGACAGCAAACACTCGACAGTGTGACCTTTTGTTACAGGTCTACCTGACAATTTACAACACTGAAATCAAAATGAGGTGCAGGAAGACACAGTGGACCACCTTTTAAACTGATTAGGCTAAAAAGGATGCTTGGAGTGCAGAAAGAATAGCACATTGGCACAAAATTCTCTGGTTTTGAACAGGAGGAGGTGACAGGTACAGGAGTCTATCTCTGTGTGTGTGTGTGTGGGGGCTCAGGTTTGAGGTATTATCATTTTGAGGAAAGGGACAATATTTTTGTAGGCTTTAGTCCTTCTGGCATTTAGATCAATCTGAAATTGCCTCCTAGACACTTTTTGCCTTAGAGCTGAAATTTCCAATTTACCTTATTTAGTTTATGTAAATTATGAACATTACTTTTAAGACACATACACGGATGTTTATGAGAATGCCAAGATTTTTCTCTCATAAACCAGCCAAAAATGTCTTATATAAATTCTGTGCTGTAGATTGGCTATTACAATTGCAAGATCAAAATTATTCTTGGAGGTGATAGCTAACACAGCAGCCAAAGACCTTTTGTTCTGTTCTTTTTCGTTTTCTTACCAATTATAATACTTAATAGAGGAAGTCAACATGTTTCTACCACTGCAGAAAATGGATTACTGAAAAATTCACAGCTTTGGTGTATTTAGGGACTTAAGCTTAAAAGCATGAGTTTTATACTTTTTCTTTGATTTTTTTCTTTTTTTTTTTAAATTTAGATAAAACACCTCAAACTCCTACAATACCATGTAATTGTAAAATAGAGTCTAATCCTGCAGAACATTTTAGATGGAATTCATTTCAGCTGAGTTTAGCTGTCCAGTGAGTCATCTACAGTCAACTGAAATATAGGTGGGTGGTTCAGTTTGTAAGATAGGTGTCTAGGATAAACAAGATGGATTAGATTCTGGAGGTGCTTTGGAGTGTGTCTAACCTGCAGAGATTTCTCTCCAGGGGAGCCAGAGAATGGAGGGGATATTCCCAAGTTTTAGGGAGGATATGACTGTGGCCAGTGCTCAGCCCTGAGACTTGCAGAACCTGCTGGTCCTAGGATTTAGGTACAGATCCTGTCCCTTTGTTAAACATAGAGCATAAATATAATCCACCAAGAGACTGAATGCTGCAGTTGGCTGTGATGGCCACATTTTGCTACCGAATAAAGTCATGACTCATTTCAATCACTTCCCTACTCCTGTGGTTCTTATCTTGCAGCCCACCCATGTCCTAGTCCAATGCAGAGAAGCTCCACATGAAGTGGTCTGGGGTCTTCCCACTGAATGGCCATGCTTTCTTGGCCTCATCATAGGTGGGATAAGGAGCATCCTCCCTCATGTGGGAGCAAGTTTACATTTTTTGTCTGCACATTCTCTGTGCTGTAATTATGTGTGCGGGTGTGTGTGGGGGGGAAAGTAGATCAGAGCACAGGTGTATTGGACAATGATTTGACTGCTTCCAAATATAACTTTAGGGAAAGAGTAACACAAAGGCTTTACAAGTCTGCATATGGATCTGAGTGATTTTTAGGTTTAAGCAGGGGAAAAGCAAAAAATGTCCACTTAGAGGGGCCCAAATATTTACAGCTTTGACAGCATTACTCAGAAATCTCTAAATAATATAAGTTGAATTGCCAAGAGCTTTGGGTATATCTGTAGGGAAGTAGAAGTTCATTGGCAGGAATCTAGACTTATTTTTATTATTCCCCCTTACACAAAGAAGATTTTCCATTATAGGTGCCTTTCAGTACCTGAAGGAAGCCTACAAGAAAGATGGAGAGAGACTGTTTACAAGGGCATTCAGTGACAGTGGTATAAAATGACTCCAGTCCCTCAAGATGTAAATCAAACTTTGCAACTGTTTTCAGGTGTTAATCAGTAGCTGTAGCTGGGCAGTTACGATTAAGCAATTGCATTGTGAATGTTGTTTTAAGGTAAAAAAAGGCAATCCCAAGATAAAAACATCCACCAAGAACTGAGCCATAACTGAGGGAAAGGTAATTCTGGCTGTGGGAGATTGCAACCATCAACTCATTGACCACCTATTCAGAGCAGCCTCCCAACTCAAACTGAGGGAAGAACTGCACCTATAGGCTAATTAACATGAGAAACAAGAGAATGAGAAAATGGGGGTTTGGGGTACTAATTAATATAAAAGTTATGTAATTTGTAACCAATGAATGATTATGCCTTTATTAAAATGTATAAATAGTGTAAAGTTTTGCTAATCAGGGAGCCAGCTGGTTTACCACCAAGCTCCCTATTATGCACAAACTAGAATAAAAAATGGAAATACCTTGCCTTGGTGTACGAATTGGTGCTTCACAGCAGATAAATGGTTTAATCTAAAAGAGAGTAGGTTTAGATTGGATATTACGACCAAATTATTTACTCTGAGGGTAGTGATGTGCTGGAACAAGTTGCCCAGAGAAGTTGTGCTTACCCCATACCTGGAAGTGTTCAAGACCAGGTTGGATGAGGCTTGGCACAACATGGTCTAGTGAAAAGTGTCTCTGCCCATGGCACGGGGTAAGAATGAGGTGATCTTTAAGGTCCTTTCCAACACAAATAATTCAGTTCTTCTATGATGATTTTAATTTGACAGCCACAGACCAGCTGGAGATTGGACTGGCTGTTGGAGAGAGGTGTGGATGCCAGAGCTCTGGTAATAAAACTGTATTAACCTTCTACCTGTGTGTTGTGACTTACTACTACAAGAAAATACACCTGTTATACCATTAAGGTCTTTGGTTCTACCTTCGTGGCAGCCCAGACAAGACAAGGTTTACCTGTACTTCAGCCTTCTCTGTGCTCATTGTTTCTCCTGATGAAAGCAAAAAGGCTTCAGATTTTTCTTTGCAAAAGAGAAGGTCTCAGCATGTCTCTAGCTGTAGCTCTGCGAGTTTGTACAAACTGCTGTGAGGCCTTTCACAACATATGTTTGGAAAAAAAAAATAAATAACCCCAGGAGTTGTTTTTTTCTTTCTCCTTCAAGTAGGAAGATGGCTAAGCTTGCTTTGTGTCAATGACATTGCAAAGCAGTTAGTACTTTATAAAGCTAATAGTTAATGCAGATGCTGGTGGTGGGATGCTGCTTTCACAGAGTTTTCAAACAAAGCAGCTGCCAAACAGAGTCTTTAATAATGGAGTGCTCGGATGGCCAGCTGTCTGTCAAACCTCTCCCTCTGCCTGCTGCAATAAACTCTTTCTCTTTGGTGACAGGCCAGGGAAGTTAGGCTGTGCTCTGCCCCTGTATCTGGCCTGAGTTCCAGTGGGACAGTTTCTTAAAAGCAGTACTTTTCCTAAGTCTCAGGCTGTGTTAGAAGGAGAGAAGGGTTCTTAAAATTCTTATGAAATTGAAAATGGTGTCCTACCTTTTTCTGTGGGGATTAGAGCTGTAGCTTAACACAGTCTTCTTGCAATTTTATTTTTAGCTTTGGTCATAGCCCACTGGTCTGATTTCACTTGAATGTCCCAATCTGTAAACAGGATGATTGCTAAATTATGGCATCAGAGTGCAAGCTGGATATTTTTTTCCAGGAGTTCTTACTTTTAACAGCTTGCCTGGACCAGTCATTTGGACTCTCCCTGGTTTTCAACTCTGGGGTAAAAAAATACCTAGAAATATATGTTTTTATTTGTGATTGCAGGATTGTATAATATGAAATTAACAGCAGTCCAAAGAAGCAGCTTTACATAGTACATAAATAAAACCTAGCCACCTTTTCAGCTTTGTTACAGGCCAGTTTAGGGAAAAAAAGGGATTTTTAAATGCACATCTATAAATATCAAAACACACATGTAATTGTTAACCAAAATTATTGGTGAGTATGGGGAGATAGTAGAGGACTAAGGAAACCCAGAATGAACCCACTAGGGTACGGGAATGTTTTCAAGCTCCCAGTTGTTCTCCCTTCCTACAGGGGCAAGAGGGGAGCAGAAGCAGATAGTAGCCCTGGTCTGGCATTTCTCAAACAGATGCTTTGCCCCGTGGCTAATACAAAAGGTGCTGTGGTTTCCACCTGGGATATGGTCACATCAGTGGGTTTGTCAATAAGCTGGCATTAAATCTGTTTTGCTCCCCTGGAGTTTCACAATGTAAGTTTAAGAGATTGAACATTTAAAACCTTCCACCTATAATGCTGTGGGCTGGCAGCTGGTGACTAGCATGGGCAGGATGCTGCTCTAATAACCTCTGCTCTGGGGAGGTACAGCAGAAGAGGCTGCAGCACATCCACTGCCTGATCATCAGCCCCAGCCCTGCCTGGGAAAGGCTCATGCATCTGTCAAGGTGAGATGGTTGTACCCCGTTGGTGAATTGTATGTTCAGCACTGTAATGATACACAGTCATTGCATCAGTCATATATTTTATACCAATGACCTTAATAAACAACTGCTGTACATATTGAGTCTCTCATAAATACATTTCTATAATTTTAGTGGAGACCTTCACACTTAAATGGTATAACATTTTTTACAGTTAATCAGAGAGCATAAACAACCGATGTAGTGGTGTGTACGTGTGGTGAATACGCAGCTCAGTCTCACTTGTGGAAAGAAAAATCAACCCCCCCTCCCATATCTAGTAATTCAAAACTCTCCAGATATAATAATCAAAATGCCAGTTCTGGTCCTACCTGCCACATCCTCAAGTGCTTCCCTTGCTACATTTCCTCAGTATGTTGCATAGACATGACAGAAAATTGATCCAGGCAACCATTTATCGATTTACCTTCTGGTATGAAAAATTGTGTATTAACCTGAACTGAACTGGTTCATCGTTCCTTCCCTTCTCTCACTGACATTCCAGAGAGAGGGAAGACCTCGCCTGGGAAAAGAAATACCTAAATTTCCATGATATGTCATCTATTTATCATTTTTTATCCTGATTTTCTATTTTTTTGCATGAAAATGCTGACCAGTATCAAGCCTGGTTACAGACCAGTGGGAATTTCAAAAGAGGTAAGACTCAGTTGCAGCCTGAATTAGGGAGAGGCTCCAGAGTGGCTGCAGTCCACATGGGAGAAGCCACTTGGAAGATTACTTTCTATGCTCCAAAACAGAACAGAGATCTCGGTTGGAATATGCAATTTGTTACACATCAGGAGGTACAACCACAAGAATGATTCCTTAAGGAATAAGGCTTTATTAGTTTTAGTGTTCATAATATTAATAACTAATACTAAAGACAACTGTTGATTATTAAATTAGATTATTACATAATAAATAATATCATGAAATGGTGAAAAGATGTAGATGCTGTAGCCTGAGGGAACTATTTGTCACAGTGAAACATGGATAAAAAAGGGGAAAAGTGGAATTAAATTGGGTTTTGACCATTTTTTTTCAGGTGACCCTTTAATTGAAAGCAACATATGAGCAATTAACCTTAGGAGCAAGAAATATTTAGTTGATGTGGAACCCATATAATATCAAAATTTTTGATACATTTTTGGCTGCTTTTTATGTTATGACTACAATCAAAAGATGTCCATGACAGACTTTAAAAGTTTAGAAAAATGTTTCTTTAAAAGAATATCTCAGACCTTGGCCATTTAAAAAAGATTTTAAAGCAGCCAGGGAGTTTTGTTGAGAGACTATGGGAAGGTTCTCATTGATCCAGGATACTTCTTGGGTGGTGCAGGTGGGATCACTAACCCTGCAACCTGGATGGAGAGATGTGTTGCAAGACATGGAGATCACATAACTTTGCTGCTTTGGACCTAAAAGAGCTTCCAGGTTGTTTTAATTGTACATCTAGTGCCCTGTCAATAGAATTGGGCTTGGGGGAGGAGGAAAATACATGAGTTGGCTGCTCATTTTCCTCCTTAGCAGTGTGGAACATAGACAAACAGCATCATGCTCAAACCCACCACCTCACTCTTCAATACTGGTTTGGTAGGACTCCAGAACAGAACTTGTTATCTGTAGTTCTCCCTGAAGAATAATGATTTTCACAGATATGAAACCACAGTGGATGAATCGTTTTGTTTTATCACTATGGGTGCTTAAAATAAATCAGTATCTAAAAGGTAGAGGAAAACAAAAGCCTGATTCTCATCTGATGTAAATTGACTCAACCCCATGAAAATAAATGGAGCTCTGCCAAGCTCCACAAAAGGACAATATTGTCTGAGCCCTGTGCATATTCCAATCTCTTGTGAATGTACAAAGAAAAAGAAAACTTAGTGTCCTTTAAAAGAAAACACTATTTAAAATTGTTAAAGGAACCTCAGGAAACCTGGGGAATTGTAAATCTAGGTTAGTTTATAACCACAAAATGTTAATTTCCTCAAAGTATTGAGGTTTTCTTACTATAACTACTATTCTCTACATGGCATATAATATAATTATGTGTATTACAGTAATTATTATTAGCTATTATGCTGTACATAGTATTATAATAACTTCCAAATTGAAAAGACTTGCAAGCAACGGATCTGGAAACAGAGGCACTGAGCTGGCACAACCAGCCCAAGAACACAGAGCAGATCGTTGACAGAGCTGGGAGTAGAAAAATGTCCCCTGGCTGCTGGGCTAGTGATGCTCCATACAGAAGTGTTACTGCAATAATAATAAATAGAGGTGGGATACATGCCTTTGGCTCTGGGAGAGGATTATTTTCCTTGGAAAGGTGAACATCACCTTTAGTACAGCAACTTTTCAGGAGGCAAATGTATCTAATTAAGTAAAGTGATTGTCAAGTGTATTTTAAGTTTAACAAAGCTCACATCATACTTTATTTCCCTTTTACATTCTGTACAGTAATTGTGTAAAGTGCATGATTTACTGTGGCAGCATTACTCAAACTTAATTACAGTGTTAAGAAGCAACCATATCTTGAAAGAAAATAGCTCCACTGCTGTGGGGATTCACATGGCAGTTCTATTTTTGAAGAAAAAAAATTCTTTTGTAAAGAAAATAAATAGTTTAGAAAAAATTTTGGCTTCTAAAATCACATTTAAGATCAACTTTCAAGAGCCTTCTTAAAGGATTGAAGCAGCTACTATGTCAAGGGATTTCAGATCTTTCTTTCTTTATGTCCATCTTTTGATTTGTCCCTTATATATACAGCACATGTTGTCCAGTCCTAAGGGGTATATTCTCTTATATGTGGGGCTGAATCCAAAGAAGGAAATAAAAAGATTTAAAATATTATTATATAGCAATAGCAAGATGTCTTTGGTGGATCACTATGTCTGCTCCCTAGAAAACATAGCAGACACCTTTAATTCAAAGTACCACTTTTATACTAACTAGGGAAATTTAAAAAGAGGTTTACCCACATTTTTTCCTTTTAATAAATGAAATTTTTATTTATGAAATTTAAGGCCTCCTTTCCCTTAGCTTTCTAAGGTCTGTGCTCTGTAGTAAATGACAGATCCCAGGTTCTTATTTGTACTTTGCAGGGTAGATGTCAAAGGGGAGATGAGGACATCATCCTTGCCCCAGACCCAGAACTAAATTTTCATTCTTTAGCATTTTTCATGCTTGAAATCAATTGAATTTTTGTGAAATTGAGACATTCTTTGTAATTTCAAAAAATCATTTGTTTTCCAAGTATTCTGAGTAGTGCAATGAGGTGCTTATGGCTGAGGTAAAGTATAAGCTGCAGAGCAATCTGCAGCTTACAGGCACTGATCCTATGAAATTCAGGACCTTTGTTGAACCTTCCAGGTTTCCATCTTTAGGTGTCATATTTATTAAATCTTTAATGACACACAGGTGTAGGTGACTTCCTTAATGAGGCCTGTGTTGATGATTATTGGCAATGAGATCTTGGTAGCAGTATGCAGTTACTAATGCTTTCTCCCCTTCATTTTGTAGTGATTGAGGGTGCTGGAAAACTGTTCTGGGGTGAATGAATATCCTTTTTGTCCCATATGATGTCATATGAAGGGAGGGAATTGGTTCAGCAAAACTGAAGCTCAGAAAAGTGTGCTTTAATTTGGGCTGCTGCATTTAAGAAAATGTGAAGTGCTACATCTTAAATAAATATATCTAGTATTAAGGCTTAAGTGCATCCATATGTCTCGTTCCATGATCAGGTTTCGCTGTTGAGCCGCCCCTGTTCCATCGGATATGGGATCTTTTTCTGCTTTGGATTCTGCTTCTAAGTTACAGCTACTCTCATCTTCTTTGGAGAATGATGACAATGTGGAAATTGATCAAACCCCAGTTTAAGTCAAAGTCATATATCTGCAAAAGGCCATAAAATTCTCTTTTTGAGTTGGGCTGTGCTCATCTCCCATAGTTTTCTACCTGCCTGTTTCTGTGAACAGACAAAAAATCTATACTAGTGCATATACAGTGCATTACATGCACTTTCTTGATATAATTAGTTGAATCTTTTTTGGCTTGAGAGAACTTTTTCCCTTGAAGAAAATTGATTTTTGAGTTATCTGATTTGTATTTAATAGTGTATTCAAATCTCTTCCTCTAGAATCTATAGACCATCTTGCCTAACCTACATCAACAATGAACTTCTCAGAATACATTAATCAAATACAGTTTCCTTGAATTAAATGCATTTTTCTTATTTCTTTCTAAAACGAGTGACATTTGGTCTGTTTTTCCATTCAGCTGAAAGTCAAGTTCTCAATTTCTCTGTTAGTTTAGGAGCTGAAAGGGCAACATAATCACATTATATAGGGTGCAGTTCAATATGCATATACTGATATATATCTTTTATGTGCGCGTCATCCTTCCTTTTTTCTAAGTATGGTGGCCAGACAAACATTAAAGTGAAATGCACAGGTGTTTTCTTGCAGAACAAAAGGTCATTTGTACACATGGCAAAGACACTTATATTCCCAAATTCACAAGAGAGTCTCCACTGCCAGGATTCAGGAACCATAGCCTCCTGCTGCCATTTAAAAATATTTCATTTAAAATAAATGTTGTTACTTATTTTTTTCCCCCAAGTAAGGCTTCCCCCCCCCCCCCCCCCCNCAGAGGGACTGGGTGTGTCTACACCATTTGGAAATCAATTTTCACAATGGAGACAGTGGTGTCTCAGTGCCACATGCAGTGCCCCATGCAACTGCCACATAAACATCACAGAAAGGCTTCACTTCCAGACCATTCCAAACCTCTATTTTTAATGACTCTTTCCCATGGTGTTCCTAAGGTGTGGTTGGCATTTCAGTTACTTACGTTTAGCTGTCTAAAGCTTAGGAGTTAGGCTCAAGTCATTTTTCTAGCTTACTCTTGCAGTCAATAAGGAAAAACAGGGACATTCAGAGAATGGAGAACAAGTAGTCTTCTGACAGAAGTGAGGTTCTGGCACTGTCAGTCCCTCTCCTTTGGCTATTGAGGAACAAGATAAGTAGTCTGAACAGGATCTCCAAATCTTTAGGTAACTTAGATGAATTCCATTTCCTGTATCACCATCATTTATCTTCTAGCATTTACAGATAAAAGATTGCATGTAAAAAACATTTTTATGTAAAGACAAGTAAATTGGAATTAAAATCAATTTGTTGTCCTCACAGATTAAGCTCTTTACCCTCCTAGTTTTCCCCTATATGTTAAGTTCCAGTTCCTCTGATACCTGATATTTGATCCAGCAGTGAACTGGCTTTAGCTGAGATATAGTTAGAGTTCTTCACTGCAGCTTTTAAGGTGCAGTGCTTTGGATTTGTGATTAAGATAGCGTTGACAAAGAGGAGATTTTTTGTTACAGGGAGCTGGGAAGGGACACAGGCAGGACTGCTGACTCTAACTGACCCAAAGGGCATTCCTTACCATATAATGATGTTGTCAGCAATAAAACTACATGTGTGTGTGTCTGTGTGTGTGTGTGTGTGTGTGTGTGTGAGTCAAGATTGGTTGGGTTGGTTGGGACTGACATTTTTGGGAGACTGGCTGGGCTGTGGTTTGTTGGTGGTAAGCACTTTGGAATTTTTTGCATCACTTTTTTTTTT
>WEIU01003020.1:1354909-1370995 GCA_013389925.1 Aegithalos caudatus
TTCTCTATTTGTTAATTTGTTTTTATTTATTAAATTGATTTTATCTCAAATTGTGAGGTTTCTCACTTTTACCCTTTTGATTCTCTCCCCCATCCTACTGTGGTGATACTGAGCCTACCAAGGTTAAATCACAACAAGCAACAAACTCATCTCCTTCTTCCCCACATTTCTTCAATGGAATAAAGGTTCCCTGATGTCCCTGCCCACGGCAGGGGGATTGGAATTACATGATCTTTAAGGTCACTTCCAACCCAAACTATTCTGTGATTCTATTATTCTGTGGCTTCAGAGCTAGAGTCTTATTAAGCATTTTGAAAATCAGCCTCTGAAAATATGATAAACCAACAGACACTGTATATACACTCATATGAGCCTTCACACAAGTACTCTGAATTTCAGGAGCACTGAACAGTTGGTACTGCTGTGTTGTGTGGTTAGCCAAACTGTATCAGCTCCTTGAAGGAGACATGGACCTCTGTGGAAGCAACACAGCAGAAACAAGCCCAAAAAAAGCTGAAGATTGCTTTCCATTAACTACTGACATGTTCTTTGGAGTGGCTTAGAGGAAAGTAACTGTCTGAGAAGTGCAGAGGGAACATTGTTTAACCTTCTTCAAGCAGAGAGGTTGCAGTGCCTCCTCTATTTATCCTTGCAGTCTAGAGAAGGCACCAAAACCCCTGTATCCACATTATGCTCCTGTAAAAGGGGACAGAGAAAATGCCCTAGATCATCTGCAAGGAAAAGCTAAAGGCAAATGAAAATGACAACCTTGTTCACTTAATATGCAAAGTAATTCAGTGGGTGTTGAATTCATTTGAATAGATATGATGCAGTGTAGACATCTGCTGCAATTGCACCTTGCATCCTTGTTACATGAATGATTTCTCCCAGTGAGAGCCAAGAACATGCTTCAAAAACCTCTGCTTTGAAGTAATGGTGATATGAGGCTCCAATACGCAAGAGTTGCTTGTTGAGGAAATATCTTAACATATTTAAAATGCTTTGATGAGGAAAAGAGAATCTTGGAGTGCTGTCACTGTTGTCTGCAGGGCTGCCATTTACATCCAAGGTAATGGGATTCCATTCCTTGTCATGAGGTGCATGTGCAGGATTCCTGATTAAACTGGTTTACACCTGAATTTCTTAGTGCTAAACCAGGTTATCAAGCTGGCTTCTCTTCCCTGTTGGTTGTTGTCTCTATTCATTATCAGGTGGCACTGGAGAGAGCAGATAACTTTTAGGTGCCATTTGTGTCTCTTCTCCATGGCTCATTCTTTTTGAGGGGGAGTTATGGTGGTGCTGTTTTGCAGTGGTTCAGAGGAATCAATCTGACCAGCTGAGAACATCCATCACCTGTTCGATTAGACAATGCAGTCAGTGAGCAGGGAAGAGCATTATGTGGCACACATCTCCTTTTCATGAATCTCCAAGAAAAGAAGAGCAAGATGGAAAGCAGAATGTGTCAGATATAATTGGTTCACTTCTCTTGGAAATGATACTGCATAAAACACTTCCATTTTTAGAGCAGAAGTCAGAGAATCTGAAAAATTTGGTTATCAGTGTAGGCCTTCTCTCAGAGAGGAAAATTTCACCTACTTTGTAGCATCTATCAAGTTTTGCTGCCAGAATGAAGTCTATTTATATTTAGATTCATGAAGAATTCTTTTTTAAAAGGATTTGGATGATTTTTTTTCAAGAACTCAGTACTTGTTCTGTGTTTAGAACTCTGATATTTAAATCAATTAAAAAAATAATTTTGACATAGTTGTCTGAGAAGGTGACAGTGAAGACACCTGTCTCATTAACTATATAGAAAGGATGGAAAATTAGCTTTTCAGCTATTTAAATGACGATTCTGACATTTGAGTTCAGAAATTTTAATTCCCATTGAAAGCCAAATTCAAATGTGCACACAGTAAACCATAGAAGTCTCTTTTCTGCGTGTATGAAATTTTTCAGCAATATGAGAGTGAAAGGGTGGTGCAGATATATTTTATTGCTGGTTGTTGCTGGTAAATTCACTTAGCATTAGATAAAATACTTTTCTTGCTAGTGTTTATGAAAGAGACTGTGGCTTTATATCTATTTCAGACATACAGTGCGGGGAAGTATTCAACAATTATCAAAGATTTACTGGCTATTGTTTCTCCTACAGTTCACACGGAACATATTTTAAGAAGCCATGGAGGAGGCGAGAAACACTTATCCACACAGTTTCTAGCTGTCAGGTTTATGTTTTTGTAGTCCCTGTTACAAATAGGTAATAACAGGGAAATTTAGGGAGGGATTCAGTTTCAGTTCCTGATCCTTACACAGGCAACTTTTCTGCCAAAACAGGAGTGTCAGCTGGCAGAGGATTGGGAGGATGAGAAACCAAATAGTAAAGGACAGTTGAGGATAATGAGCAGAACACATCTCTCCAGCTGACTTCTGCTTTATGTTCCTTGCTTTCTCAGGCTGGGATAAGATAATGAGAAACACTTCCTTTGAATTATGGACCCTTCACTGAATTAAGAAAAGGTGCAATGGGAGGAAATATGACTAATGAAACCACTGAAAGATGTGCTTCTCTTTGAGTCACTTGGTTCTTTGCACTTTGAAATACTTCAGGATTTTTTCCTTAGCGGATGGTGGCTTGTGGGATTTACTGTGTTCAGCAAAGTATGGCTGAGCCAGCCAATGGAGCTGCAGAAAGATGAAATGGTTTTGTATATTCATCCAACTTTTCATATGCAGCCTTGTAATTGAAGTGAGAGGCAGTGCAGTCTGACAGACACAGTGTACCCTGGGCTCTGATTAGAGCTTTGGGCATTCAGCATCTGGAAAACTACTGTCCTGTGGGGTTCTTTTCCTGTCTTTGGATTTTCCATTGTTTTCATTTTTCATAATTTATAATTTGGGTGAATCAAAGGTCTCAGTGAGAATTAGAATCCCACTGTGCCTAGCAGTAATTAGATGTGCCTACTTGTGTGTTTGTGTTTGTGTGTGTGGGCACCTGCACATATGGAAGCACCCCTGAGTGGAGGAGTCTGGGTCTAAAAGACACAGGAATAACTGAACAGTAGGGAAGCAGGGAAATGACGTGGGAATTAATCATCTGGCACTGATTAATACGCTTACTTAGTTGTATCATGTTTGGTTGTTTGTATTGATATATCTACAACCAGATGGTGAAGTTTAAACATTTGTTTGGTATTTAAAAATGTACCACAATGTTTTGCACAGACAAATGTTGATACCACTCATTCTGGGTGCATTCAGTAAACAGGGAGACTATGGTGAATGACTGAGACATAAAAGACAAATTTTCGGTACTTAATTTGAATGAAATGGATTTTGACCTGAACATAAAGATGTGCTGGTTGTGACTGAGATAGACATAATTTTCTTCACAAGAGCTGGTATAGGGCTGTATTTTGGAATTTTGTGGGAAACAGGAATGTTTTCATTACTGCTGATCATTCCTTATGCAGCATTGAGGTCTTTTCTGCTCCTCACCCCACCAGTGAGGAGGTTGGGTGTGCACAAGGATTTGGGAGTGGACACATCTGCAACAGCTGGCCCCAGGTGACCCAAGGGTTATCTCACACCATGTGGCATCATGCTTAGCAGATAAAGCTGAGGGGAAAAGGAAGGAAGGGGTATGTTCAGAGTGATGGTATTTGTCTTGCCAAGTCACTGTTAGAAGTGAAGGGGCCCTGTTCTCCTGAGGGGTGGCTGAACACTAGCTGGTCCATGGGAAGGAGTGAATGAATTCCTTGTTTTGCTTTACTTATGTGTATGGCTTTTGCTTACCTATTAATCTGCCTTTATCTCAACCCTGAGTTTTCTCACTTTTACCCTTCTTGTTCTTTCCCCCCTGTTGAGGAGTGAGCAGCTGTGAGGGCTGGGTTACCAGCTGGGGTTGAATCGTGACAAGAGCCCTGTTCCAGTTCCTGGGTTGCCTAGAATTTTCTCTGCTGGGGTCACATTCCCACTTCAACCCCCTTTGCTTCAGCCAACAGCTGATGTTTTGAAGAGCTGCCTTGGAGTAGATGTCTGATCTAGGCTGGAGCTTATCCTGAGAGACTTACCAATTCTGTGGAGTATCAAGGATTTAAGTACAATCAATTCAAAAGCATTTAAGTCTCTAACTAGTGCTTTAAGAACTAGAACTGGCTCCTTTTTGCATTCAGTAGATATGGTCCTGTTACCCATTACACAGACTAAATCAGACTTCTTTCCTGCACTGAATGGTGTCATCCTGGCCCCATCTATACTTTGAAGGGCATTGCTAACTTCTGCTTGCCTCAGGGAAGAAGCAGTTGAGAAATAGAAAGAGTTTTTTTCTTAGCCTGCCTTTGGATATCGCACTGAGCAAGTTAAAGGTTGATACAGGTTGTTCTTACAGCTCTAGAAGGGATATAATCTGCTGAGACATGTCTTTAGAACAAATGTGCACTGTCCCTTGTAAGAACAACAAAGCAAGATAAGTCACAGAGGATGGGCCTAGCAAGACTGTCTGCAAACTTCAAACTAGGGACTTAAAATAGAGCTAGTATGCTAAATGCTTTATTGCAATATATAGTACAATAAAAGGATAAAGCATGCTTCAGAAACATGCAGAGCATCACGTATGTGCAGAGAAGTACTTCAGAAAGGCTAGCAGGTTACTGAGACATTACTGGTGGAATAACAGCATCCTTTCCCCCTCCTTGGAATTTGCTACTCCAGTTTCTGTTTCCCCAGGTAGAAGACCACGGGGTCGGCCTGGAATGTCCCAGAGTAATGTTTTACACCATCATATTAAATAATTTCTCATTGTCATTCATCTATGAATTGTCATGTGAAAAGTTGAATCTGAGTTAATTTGTCTTAGTTTAAGGACAGTTCCAAATTTGGAGATTTATAGGACTTTCTCCAAATTTATTGCAACACTTTTTTTTTCTGCAGTGCTACTGCACTGGGAGTGAATAACATGGACACAGTAATCTTTCATAGACCCAAACTGTTGCAAAGCTGAATATTCAGTTTCTTTTTACTTTTGAGCTTTGTTTACTATACCTGGATAACACAGGCTCTCCACAGACAATATGTCATTTTCAAGTACTGTTGTGTTCCACACTGACTGCAGTGTGTCATATGACATACATCCTCATCCCTTCATGATATTAAGATTGTGCTCAAACTGTGTGCAAAGATCAGGCTATTTAAAACAGTGCTTCTGCAGTAAATGTTTTCTGTGGATGCCCACTGATGTTATAGTACTGAGGGTTTTCTAATACATGATGGCTGTATAAATCTCTGGTGGAACTATGTCTTTATGGAAGATGAAAACTTGGGGACTGTAATCATGACAATGCATAGGAACCACCATGTGGGGCAGTGCCACGTCAGATGCTGTGCACATGGAACAAACCTATGGTTGCTACTCTGAAACGGGGCTAAAAAAAGCTGGATAAAATAATCTTGTCTCAAATGGGTTGGAAACATGTTAGGAACAAATGCCAGGAAGTGGATCTAGGTTAACATTTGGAAACTGCATACATGTCTGGAGGGTGGTTTAAACAGTTCTATTTTTGCTTTGAAGGGGAACAGAAGCACTTTCTCTGTCCATTCTCAGCTGACAGGATCACAACTCTTGGAGAGAAGGGGGATGGGAAATGAAGAGTAAGGCTTAGTAGATTATTAAATTGTTCCAGTTATGTCACTGTTTGGATGTGGCAGAAAGCTGAATTGAAGTGATTTAAATGCCTTTGAAAACTTTTTTTTTTTCCCCTACTTTTTTTTTTTTTTTTCCTGGTGTCAAATTTTAGGGCAGATTTCTGGGCTGATTTATACTTTAGAGAGGACAGATATTTCAGATAGATTCTGATATACAGTTTCCCATAAGTAGGCTGTTCTTGCTTAATGACACCTTTCCTAATGGCATCATTGGGTACAAATTGGGACATTTGCTGTCAGTCACCTATCAGCTGTGGATTACAGAAGGATTAGATCCCAACTATCAATCTTTGCACCTAAATTCTGCAGATTTTACAAAGATGGTGCTGTTAGTTGAGGTCATAAGTAGGACTGTGTCTTGTATTTATGTGTGTTGTGTTCTACTTTGCTCTCCTTGCAAAAAATTCAGGCATGAAAATTGTGTTGAGATTACAGAGACAACTGGATGTTTCATGTGGGCAGAAAACAGAGCTGCTCTACTCAATTTGGGTAAACGTCAAAGCTCATGGGTTAGCAGTGGGTGTGAGCAGGGATGAGCAAATGCAACATCTCACTGAGTCAAAGAGACCCATTCCTTGCTTAACTGAACAGAGTGATTTTTCTACCTACAAGCTGATGGCTGTGGAACCACTTAGTTTTCTTTGAAAACAGTAATTCTGGTGCAAATACAGCTAGTGGACTATTATCATCTCTATATCATAGAATGTAGCTAGACTTCACAATATGATGAACTCTGTTTCTAATTCTGCTTGTCTCACTGTGTCACTTGTAGCAACTGAGGTATTACAAAGCAAGGAGTTGACAAACATTTTGGTGAGCAGTCGTCCAAATTGGGGTGAAGAGTGTCTTTAATTAATTCTCTTGCATTTCTATTAGGCACAAGCTGTTGACTTTACTCCTTCTCAGCTGTAAAGGTAAGATACTTGAATGGGTCTGTGAAATCTATTTTTAATCATATGAGCACAAAGCACCTGATTTAGCTCTTGATGACATTGGTTTAAATTGAAAGGATATCTGTTAAAGTCATTAAAACCTATGATGATTTGGGTTAAAACCTAAAATATAATGAAACTAGGCTAAAGTCAAAATAGCACAGACTTATGTAATTGCAGACATAATTGTTCTACTGAATTTCCTAAGTCATGAAATGTGCTACTGTCTGAAGTTTTTCTATAGAAAGGTATCAACACCATATATTATCTGCAACACATTTATTTTTAGAAGCCCATAGCCTTTTTCATTTCTTTGACATAGTGGAAAATCTGGAAGTCTGGATCAATTTGTCTTAAATAAGGGCACTGAGCCCAGTCCTAAACTCTGTCTCTCTTTTATTAGGCTAAATAATCCTCCTTCTTCTATAAGTACAAATTTACTTACCTGATATTCATCCATGCATCCATCCATATGCTAATAAACCTCTCATCAGTGCAGGATTTCAGGGCTCCAGTGGAAATTTTTACTAGTCTTCAAAAGCAAGGAGCCTTAGTAACCCCATTTGCTGTAATTTCAGTGCTTAACTGAACTAGATTCAGCTCTGTGTTTTCTGAAGAAATTTGATCACATCTGGATAAGGGTAATTTAAAAGGGACTTTTTCCCCCCTTGCTTCCCCTACTTATCTGATGCTGTTAAACACTCAGATTTGTTCTCTCTTACTACTTTGTGACTTTGGGGCTGTAGTGGCAAATCACATTATATTTCTCCTCCTTTGGTGTGGCTTTCTGAAGGTTTGCATTCTTCAGAGCTTCTTGTTTTGATCTTTCATAATGCCATGTGACTGAAGGGGAAAATGATAAGCAAGAGACTCTCTTTAAACTGTCCCAGTGTGAATTTCTGCCCATCTGCCTTGACATATATGATAGTTATGAATGCCTCTTTGCCTAAAAATTCTGTACCTGGGGGCTTTGTACTAATTTATTTTTTATCTATAGCAAGGTAACATTTTATAACATAAAGTAAGATAGTAAAATAACATGTTACAATGTTATTTTAAGTCCACAATAGATGGAACAATAGATGTAGAGAAAAAGAGAAAATATTAATTATTATTTATTTTTAATGTTGTATAAAACCACAGAAAGAGAATGCAGGGCTTTCTCACCATATAAAAAGTTCATTTATTCGGTTACTTACTTTGTAAGAAGTTTCAGACTCTGACTAATATTTTTGGAGCTGTATGGACATCTAATGGTACAGCAAAGGATTGGTGAGTGTATTTTTCAGCAATATTCCCTTGTCTTTTAGAAAACACCCATAGGTTCTTAAATCCGTTTTTAGTAGACTACCTCCCACTCCAAATAAAACCATGGGCACTTAATTCAGTGAATTCAGTGCAAAGATTTACCATCTTAGATGGGATTCAGTTGTGTTTTTACATGAAAATATATCTGACCTGTGTTCCAGCTGTTTCTCCACTGGGTTGCCCTGTTTGGTCATAAAAATCTTTTGGTCTAAAAGCCTTTGGTCCTGTGGCATTTCTGTCACACTGTCAGAATCCCCCAGACTCCCTGAGGAACCTGTCATTAGGCAACTGAATTACTTACAGAATTTGCTCTGAATTGCTCTGTGGCAATTTCTCAAAGCCAGGATCATATTTGAGGGACCTTGGGGAATTTTTAACATCAACATTCATGGAGGAAGACATCCACAGTTAGGATGAAAAGCACAGTTCTTGAACTTTCAGTGATGTTGGAGGTGGATGTGGATGCCTTTGTGCTCACAGTGACTATAGACTGGGTGAAAATCCCATGCAAAGTGTTGTTAACATTTCAATTGTAAATATGAGGTGATATAAAGGAGAACTAAATTCTGCCCTTTGGACTGAAGAAAATACTCATCTTTATATACAAAAACCTGAGGAGAGAAATTGCCTCTGATGTGCCATCCTGCCTGGCTGAGTAGAAAGAGAAAGCAGCCATATGACTCATAATTTCACTCATCTGCTACTAACCAGATTTCTTTCCAACATCACAGAACGGAACAGCCTTTTAAGTGGAAGGGAAATCCCTCCTCTGGCATGAATGGCCTCTGCCATTTAGGTCCTTTATTTCAATACCTTTCTCTGTAGGTTATTCTGTATGTATGGCACAAAGGGAAGTTTTAAAGCTATCTACAATCTGAGGAACCATATAGGGTTTGGTTCCAGGAGCCAGGAGAATTTTCCAGCCTCAAATCTCTCGTGACACTGCTACCTGTTCTATGAGAGGAGGTAAAGGTGCAGTAACTCACTGCCATCGTGGGACACAGCAAATGTCACCAGTGGGCATCTGTCCCTCTCCCTTGGACAACACAGTTTTGGATTGCCTGAAGTGCTCACATGTAAGGGTGAAGCATGTCCTGCTGTGGGGCTGTTTTACTCATATGCAAGTAGCATCATTCTTAGGTGCTGATGATGCTCAAGAAATGTAATTAAGTCCTTCAAAAGCAACTGTTCCAGGAAAACAACTCTTTAGATGTAGCACAGAGCTCAGAGTTTATCTTGCCTCCCTTGTTTCTGCTAGGCACAAGCATTCTGCTTGAGTTTTCAGAACAAAGCTGATTTCCTTGTTTCTTGAGCATCGTCAAAAGCAATAACAGCTCTGGCGGACACCTTTTATAATAGCAACACAATGTGCTCGACGCAGCCTTAATGCTAAGCAGTCGTTTATACCTGTGTGAAAAGTGGCTGCAAACTGGCTGTAAAACTCTCCTCTGACCTATGCATACCTGTGGGGAATTCTGCCTTGGGAGCTTTTTATATGGTTCTCATTGAGTGGAGGAAAAGTTCAAGGCAGTTGCGTGTCTGACTTCTCTTCCTCCACAGCGTTACTTTGCATTTAATCATGCAACTCTGTTGTCTTGAAAGCACAAGGGACTCTGTAAACAAATGTATTTATGATGCACAAGTACTAATAGATTCATTCGCATTCTTTTTACTGTGCTGCCTGTGCAAAGCTGAAGGGAGTGAAAAACAGCAACTTATTCTTGCCGACAAGTAGATGCATAATCCCTGAATGCACTAGGAAAGCTATCCATTGAGGAAGAAAGCAACATGTTTGCAGATTCCACACCCCATTATCAGGTGATTTGTTAAAGCTGTCACTGCATACAAATCTGCTGCCATCCTCCTCGAGGACAGGGAGTTTTGAAATAGTTGGCTGTAGAGTTTATTCTGTCTGAATGGAGAAATTTTTTTTCCTAAAAATATGCTAAAAGCCAAAATACGGGGAAATTAAATTGTGGTAGTAGCAAAGAGCCCTAAGACTACATTTATTTGCTTCCATAAATAATTACCTATCTAATTTTTAGTAGCATGACTATTATTGATTAGACTGTAATATACAACCCTTACCTTAATGAAGAAAATGCAGATCATTCGTCATTACTTCTGTTAATGCTTGCAGCTGCTGGAATTTGGATTTTGTAATGCTATACACAGAAAAATATCTATATTCATCTGTCTATGCTGCATTCTGTTTGTTAGCATCAGTAGCCTAAACAAGATTGGAAATAATTTACATATATGTTCCTTTTCAGCTAATCACCTTAAAACAACTCACTAATCATAAATTAATTTTCATAAGTTTCTGGTGAGTGGGGGAAAGACTTATCCTGACTTCACCCGTGGTATAACTGAGGAATATGGAAGATGTGATGCTTGCTAAGTCCACAAAAAAGTCTTGTGGAAATGGGCATGGAATGCAAATGATTGGGCTTTCTGTGCACTTCGTTAAACATAAAACATCACTTCTGCCCAGAAGCATGACTGTTAATAAATACTCTGAGGTTAATGGCCAAGTGACTGTGAATCAGTTATACTGTGAAAAAGATGGATATACTAAAATATTTGTCAACAGTTGTTTCATTTCTCAAAAGGAAAAAAATAAAACCCCCAGCAATTCATCAAGGATTTGTGGCATCTTTATGTAGTTATGTGACATTAATTTTGTTGTTATTGTCTTTAGGGTGTTTCTAAGTGCCTTTGACAGCACAGGTTGTGCTCCCTTCTGATCTGTGTTGACATGACAAATCTAGGGAGGATTTCCTGTTGGTGTAAGTCAGAATAGCTCCAGTTGGAATAGCTTGAATACACAGATGTCAATGTGCATGATATTTGGATATGTTTAACATGTTTTCTCATCCCACATTTTATTTCCAGATGTCAACGATTGATGTTAGATTTCTAGACAATCTTTTAGAAAGCAGTTTCATTGCAGTATTTTCCTTGAAACTATTTTAAAAGAATGTTGGCAGTCTGAAATTTCATTAAAATGGGAGAAAAGAAAAGGGAATATATTCTTTTAACAAGTTAGAGAGCGAAGAATCTCCAGATTGATACAGAAGTATCAGTTTCTCTGATATAATTGATTGGACCACCTGGTGCCCAAGGGCATCTGCTAAACTATAGTTGAACTAACTTTGATCATGCAAAAGAGAGATTGGACTGTGCTCTTTCCTCCAGTGACTGGAAAATGGTTACCAAGAAGGGAGGAATTGGCATATGTGATCTGTTTCTGCTGTGCTGCTTGACTAGTTACTGATAATTCAGCAATCTGACAGGCTATGGCTTGGGAGAACCACATAGTCATCTTAGATTACCTTTTTTAGCCTAAAATGTAACAAGATGAAATGTAAGAAGTTGTGACTGAAGTGAAAATAAAATAAAATAATAAATGAAAGCATAAATTATATCACCCTCCTGAAATGAAAAGCTCTTGTCTTTTTATTGTATTTAATTTGTGAAGCATGAGATAAGAAACCTGGGACTGCCAAGTTAGTTTAGGAAAGAAGTGGAAAAATGGATTGAAAATTCCAGAAACCTTTTATTCCCCATGCTGTAGAAAATGACATTTTAAAGAACGACAACAACAACAGTCTGCCCAGCATTTTATGTGATGTGCAGCCATGGCTGTGACTGGAACTGGGATCTGAATGATTTTGATTCATTGCTCTCCAGGTTTTGGGGACCCCTATCAGAACACTTTGGAGGACAAAGCTAAGGCAGTATTATCCTCGCTGACAAATCAAACTTCAAAAAGATAAACTGTTCTCTATAGCACAAGGGTCATTGGTTTGTACTGAGTCATCATTGCAGAGGCAGGAGACAGCTGGTGGCACTGGGAAATAACCAATTCCTTTAACAACTGGCTGCTCTGTGTTTAGTTTGGCGTGCATATATATACACATAAGTATACACTGCAGTATTTTAAAATCTATGTATGTCTCTTTTGTCCATGCTTATTACTGTCATCTTGTGAAATCAGTCCTTTCATGAAATAATTAAAGGTTTCAGGCATTTTTGCCAACTGACTGGCATTACAGGTGTTCTGGATCATATGCCTGTTTCACTTGGTTTCATAAAGTGACAGAAGGTGAATCCTGGCATTATCCATGTGCTTTCACACTATGGTTATGTGGGAAATAATGTCTCTAGCCACTTCTTACTATCCAGGGAATTAATAAACAACAGCAGTGATACGGAGCAAAAGAGCAGTCATGCATTTTTCAGTCCTTTGGAAATTCCCTAGCTATGGGACCACATGCCCTTTTATTGACTCTTCTTCTGAGAACTTTTTACACTGAAAATATTCCCAAGTAGGTTGTCTTCTTTTAATATCCGAATTCTTCATAGGCTATTTTTTTAGAATTTGTTCACAGGAGTATGAAGGAGAAACTGTTCTTCAGGTGGAAGTCTCCTTTTTGGCTCCCACACAGAGCCAAAATCCTGCTTATACCCAGGGGTGCTTCAGGGCAGTAGTGGGTTCAGTTTCAGATCAGGACATATTAGGATTTAAAAATTCCAGGAGAGGCTGGAACATGAGTCACTCTAAGCTACTGGGGTGCTGGAAAGTGTCCAGAAAAGGGCAATGAAGCTGATGAAGGGTCTGGATAACAAATCTGATGATGAACAGCTAAAGGATCTGTGGGGGGCTCAGCATGGAGGGAATCAGGATTAGGGGGGATCTTCTTGCTCTCTACAACACCCTGAAATGAGGTTGTAGTAAGGTGGGATCAATCTCTTGCCACAGGGAGCAAGGGACAGCATGAGAGGAAATGGACTCAAATAGCACCAGGGGAGGTTAAATTGAATATTAAGGAAAATTTCTTAGCTGAAAGGCTTGTCAAGCACTGGAACAGTCTGCCCAGGGAAGTGATGGGATCATTGTCCCCAAAGGTATTTAAAAGGACCTTTAGGTGTGGCACTTAGGGACATGTTTTGTGATGGACTTGGCTGGTTTAATGGTTGGACTTGGTGATAATAGATATCTTTCTCAACCTTAATGATTCTAGGATTCTACAAATTTGCTAGATGTTGAAATTGTCCTGATTAAAGCAAACTCACTTTCTCTTTTCCAGGTGTGCAGCAGGGTCTCAAGTCACATCTGAAGTTCCATTTCTTGTCCATAATCAATTAATAAATAATGATAAGAAAGGAATCATAATGCCTGAAGCCTCATCAATCTGCGTTGCTATTGCAGGACCTGTCACTGGATCCACATCTCTTTTCCTTCCATTCTGGTTGCAAATAGGTCTTCCCTAATTTTGACAGGCAGTGAGTACTCTGCCATAACAGCAGCCCTCTTCAGAGGTTTTGCAGCTGGGATGGATCGTGGTGCCCACCTGATTCAGGTGCCCATTGATGGAGTCCAGCACATCATCAGCTGCTCTCATGGGTTTCTCCTTCATGTGCTGCTGACAGGAAGCTTCTCCTTGGCAAGTAAGTGTGGGCTGCAAGTCCCAGCACGAGCAAGGGTTAAAGTGTCAGCATATCACTGAAGGCAGAATGCCTTCAGCAAACTTCCTTCCCCTGTAATCTGTTTTAGGGTGCTTTTTAAAAAGCTGTTTTTTGTTTTTTGTTTTTTTTAATGGACTGAAAGATATCACTTTCTGAAATAGTCTCAATTTTGAAAATAAATATTAGTGCTGTGATGTGTATTGCTATGTAGCTTTAGGCACAAATATGAGTATATAGCTTTAAAAATAAACAGAAGTATTGTTTCACCTGTCACATGATGCAAGAGAAACTAGCTTTTGGCATGTCCCACAGTGTCTATCTATGATATTTGGTAATTTTCTGAAATAATTGAAAACTTTAGTCATAGCTGAGATTTCATTAAATGACTGAATATTTTAGACATTTTTAAAAATGACTATTTCACTGTATGGCTACAAAACACACACATGCAGATTTATTGGGAAAGAAGGGAATCAGTGATTTCAGTCCTCTGATTACTCCATTTTCTTCTCCATCTGCCCCAGCCAGGCCTACTCCTCAGTGCAGTTTTCATAGGAGTTTCCTTTGGCTTCAGAAGAACAAAATGCTGCCACTCTTTGTGGATCTTGTGAGAAATTCTGCCTCCACTCATAGAGAGCCTGGTGCCCACATGCTTTTTGCAGCTTGCTGTTTCTGTGGAGCACCAACCTGTACCTCACCTTTACTTATTTATGTCGGACCTGCCTCTGTGCCTCCTCACTGCAGCTGTTTCAGCAGGATGTGCTACCCTGATCATTGGTGAGTAAAAGTATAGAGATTATTATATTGAAACAAACAAAAATCATGGGATTTGGATCTGGCCCATAAGAATTATTTTAAAATACTCTGTTCTAAGAGGTAGTGTGCCCACAGAAAAACATAGGGCTTGACAACTTGGTGCCTTTTACAGTAAGGCTGATCCATCATAGCCCAGGGAGAGATATGCTCATGGCCACACATTTATTTGACAGACTTTAGATCTGTAGGTTAGGGAAATTAATATTTTTATCAAATCTGTGTATCTTTTTGGATTCTAGTTTACTTCACATATTTTCTCCTGGGATGTAGAGGGAATACAGTTAACTTATCAAGAATTATTTTCCAGACTGAAGTTCTTTTACCTTAGTCTTGTTCTAATTCTGGATACCCCTCTATTTCAAACTGGATATCCCTCTATTTCTAATCCTGGATATCCCTCTATTTCAAACTACAGCCAGATTACATAAGTTTGAGATCTGGACTTAGTAAGTCTCTTGATTGTATTGATTTTTGCATGAATTTGAAATGCAAATTCAATGTCTTTCTGGTCCAAACATGAGAAGTCAAGATTCTACTTAACTGAAGAAGGAACCATATTTGGCAGCATCTAGGAAAGACAATGTATTCCAGGTAATCAATTCATGCCTCATTGGCTCTTTCCAGTAAGATAATGAATAAAGGTGCAAGCTTTCTTTTTCCTGAAGCTGATTAATTATCTCCACAAAATTTACTTTATTCATGTAGTGATCATTTGAGGTTAAACAAATCCCTAAGTATTAATATACTTGTAGTCCATTAAGAACAGATCTATTAAGCATCCATCCACCCTTTTATAAAATAAAAAAAAAACAAACTTATGGTATTGTTGTTGGCAACGTTTGGGCTAGAAGCAATTAATCTTGTATTACAAGGCAAGATGAACCAGAGGAAAACAGGAAAAAAAAACCCCATTAAGATAGGGTAAGACAAGATCAGTTAGATAGGAACTAATAATCTCTGTACATTTTTACATTACTGTCTGACTCCTGATACAATATTGTAAATACCTGAGACCAGATCTACAAGGTCATGTAAGTTTGTAATCAGTATTGATTTCAATGGAAGCGGGAATATCTAAATAAATTTCTGGATGGGAACTTTGGACCTTAAATTATTTTGAGTAGGGACAATCCTTTCTGTGACTGATATAAAAATGGAATCTAGGTCCAGCCACTCATTGCAAGTTGTTGATGTTATCTGACCTGATGATCACCCTTGTATTTTTTTTTTTTCAGGATAATAATCACTGTAATGTCTGAATATCTTGGAGAGACAATTAGCACAAAAGATTACAATCAGATTAAAACTGAAAACGACCTGAAAACTTCCCAAATAAAAAAATATTTTAAAAGTTACTCCATTTCATACAAACAAATATCTATCTGATATGCACTCGTAAAAAAGAGATTACTGTTCATTGTGTTCAAAGGAGTGTATTGGTATTATGACTAGCTAAGTCATATATAATATATTGTTTTTAGTCATAATGCATGCAGAAAATTGAAAGGACAAACTTTGGAAAAGGACTTTCAATCCTAAAAATCTTTAGGCATTTCTGAAGAGTTATACCAGTTATTAATCTGGCTGCCAAAATTTTTGCTTTGGTTTTTATATCTGGATTGTCCTTATTACATGCAGCTCTGATAGACCTTTCTTGTGTAAATTAATCAGTTAAAGTTTCAGCATCTTTTGAGATCTGAAAGAATCTTGCTGGTAGGGTGTGTGAGCTTAAATGGACATAGCTGAGTGAAAATCCAGAGGAAGAACCCCTGAGTCTTAGGGTTGTTTTTTTTTTTTTTTTTTTTTTTTTTTTTTTTTTTTTTTTTTTTTTTTGTTTTTTTTGTTTTTTTGTTTT